>SKCR01024809.1:0-315138 GCA_019454045.1 Zanthoxylum bungeanum
GCAATGCTACATTTGTTCATCAGAACGAAATGGGAAGATGTGTGATTTGTGATAGTAACCACCCGAGCGATCAATGTATATATCGATCAGAGTGGGAGAATTTCTGGAGACAATCATGCTATGAAGAGCCATCACATTTCACAACAGCCACATTTTCCATCTTATCCACCATCTACCTTCGATTTCATCAACAACCAGAACCATCAGAGGAAGAACAATTGATTCACATGATCAAAGAACAGACAGCTCGATTTGATGCACAAGTTCAGAGTAACGCAGAATCCATACAAAGAATGACAGATCAGATCAGACAATTAATAGAAAACCAGAACTACTTACCTCAAGAACCAGTTTCAAATGACACTGATGAAGCCTTCAAGTACCAATCATTTCACAATGACACTTCAACAGAGGAGGAGGCTGAGCAGTATCAACAACCAGAGGTATCAGTTCAGGAGCCCGAACCGACAAAGTCTCGATTTGATTTTTATTATTCTGAATCTGACGAGGATGAAGCTGATCTATTTGTACCAACTGCACCAACAACGGAGGATCAAACTTTTAATCCTCAAAATGAAGATCTTGGAGCATGCTTTACCATGATGTTTGAAGAAGATCTATCTGAACCATCCATTCCAGTCATATCAAAGGATGAAGACCTAAAATCTGACATTTCTTTACATCCTCAGGTTGATAATTTTGAAGCATGCATTTCACAGATGACTAATGAAGAGCTAAATGAAGAAATCCTAAAATACATATGTGAAGAAAAGGTGGAGCAAGAAACAGAGCAAATGGAAGAGAAAATGTCTAACCTTATTAAAGATTCAGAGCATTCAGGAACAAACATCGCTGTTTGGGGAGTACAAATCAAAGATATCACTCAGAAGCTTGACAGAATGGAGCTTCCATTCTAAGTCAAGCACCATACGAGACCTCCTAATTTTCTTTCTTTCTTTGCAGGACTTACTGGAGTAACAATGAGCAAAAAGGTGGCACGAGCACTGAATGAGACAAAATTATTTTTACCACTGTACCGTTGGAAAAGACCCTTCAAAAGCAATGCTCACGGGATTGTCGTTAATCGGACATCCAAAACGACATTGAAACCTCATTAACAGATGGATTTCAGTCACGTCTGGCTAAAGACGTAAAATTTAGCGCTAGCAGGGAGGCAACCCATGCAATTTGTTGTAATTTGTTTTCATATTTTGTGTGAACTTTTTAATTTTGTGTGTTATTTTTGTAGGGAAATGCATAAACGAAGCATTTTAAGACAGAATGAATTGTGTTTGGCAATCAAAGATGAGAAACAATTCATTAGCGATGGCTGAGTAAGGAATGAAATCTTGAGACACATCCTAATGAATTTATACTAAACGAGTGGTGTATTGCGTACACAATTCCGTTAGCTTAATTATCGCTTTGATTCACTTTTCTGTTGTAATTATCTTTATTTTCGTAGACAGGATCCAGACTTTTTGACCTTTCACGATTTCTTTTGTTTTTTAGCTAACAAACGTCCTCTGGAAGATATTAGTGCTATTATTACTCACCATTTTTCAGGTATTATAAATTCAGCCCGTCATTGCACTTTTGAAGGCATCCTAATTTGAGAAAGAAATACATAAAAAAATGGAAGCCACTTCAAGAAGACGAGTTGAAAACATTTGTGTGTTTGCGTGTAGTACTGTTGGTTACTAAACCCCAATACATAGAAGCAAGCACAGGATTGGGTCGAGTTTTAGCTGCAAGGAATTGCACCTACTATATGGCGGAGGAAATCTTGGACTTATGGGGATCGTTTCAAAGGCTGTTCAGGAAGAAGGCAGTCATGTTTTGGGAATCGTCCCAAAACCCTTGGCAGAGGCAAATCTTATTGGATCATCAAACGGAGAGGAACTGATCGTGCCAGGTATGTCTGAACGACTGGTAGAAATGATTAACCGTGCTGATGCTTTTATCGCTTTGCCAGGTGGCTTGGGTACATTGGAGGAAATTTTTATAGTACTATCTTGGGCGAACCTGAACATACATCAGAAACCGCTTGGGCTGTACAACGTTGATGGGTTTTATGATTTTCTTTGTGTGTTTCTTGATGATGCTTGAAGAAATGGGTTCGTGTCAAAACCTATGAAAGAACTCCTCCTCACTGCCAGAACTGCTCCGGATCTCATAGACCAACTCATAGCCTATGAACCACAAGTTGACCCTATCATTTCGAAGATAAATTGGTCCGAGGACGATCGTGGTAAGAGGCGTCGTGTTAATCTGGATCTTAACCTTTAAATTCCTGTAAATTTTCAGCTAACCAAGTACGACCTTCTAAACTATTCCTCTACTTTTTAAGACATTGGGGACAATGTCTCATTTAGGTTTGGGGGAGGGAATTAGTTGATTAGTACCTTGTTTTTAGTTAGTATGTTGTTTTTAGTTTTAGTCCAAAATTTTTCGAAAAATACAAAAAAATTGAAAAATTTTCAAAAATTACAAAAATATTTTGTGTTTTTTGTTTTGACTAAAAAGGTGAAATTGGTAAGAGATAGCCGAGTAAGGAATTTCCACTCCTGATACGTATCTCAAACCATTTATTTTCAAAACAAGTTAATTTTTGTTTATTTCCTTTTAAATTATTTAATTTGTAATTCTCCTTAACACTGACTAAAATGGATCTTTTTATGCTCAGTTGACATGTATTATCAACATACATAGTAACATACGGACATGAGCTGTAATTGAAAAGTTTGTAATATTCAGTGCTCTAGTTTAATTGGAGGAAGCATCTGAAAAAGTGATGGGAAAAAAAAAAAACGTCCGAGATCCGAGTTATTAAGTCTGTAAGGGTGTTTTAACACCTAGTGCCCTAAAACCAACTGGTTTGGGAGTCATTGGCCCAAAGCTCGCTACATGGATCAAAGATGCTGCAAAAATATATTTATATCTGAAGTCTGGGTAATTAAGTCCGTAGGGGTGTCTTAACACCTGGTGCCCTAAGCCAACTGGTTTGGGAGTCACCGACCCAACACTCGCTACAGAGATGGAAGGTATTGTATATAAATAAAAAATAGAGAAAAATCAAAGAAAAAATCAGAAAAATCAGAATATTACTCCATGGCTACAAAAAGGTGTGAAATCTGATAAAACTTTAGGACAAAAATATTACTCTCTTATCAACTGCACTTGTGACTGTTGTGGGCAAAAATGAGTTGTTTAATATTTTGTTGGCTGTGTATATGGAGAATGGTAAAAATAATCGGAGAATTTACTTATTCAGTAATTTAGAATAAAACAAAACAACTAGTAACTTGGATTAGAAATTTCACCTGTTTAGTTACTAACTTCTTTATTCTCTTTTCATTTGTCTTTTTGCTTTTGTGTGCATTATTTTTACTATCTTTTTACTTTTGTAAAAATGTTTGTGGGTATCATTGCTGTAAGCCCACGAGACTACAACTCGTCCACTAGGGACACCTAGGGGTTTAACGGCTTGTTGCATACGCTAAATGCAACCGTGATCCCTACGAAAGTGGCTTAGTTAAATTTTATTATGTTATTTTATTTATAGTTTTGCTCGAGGACTAGCAAATGTTAGGTTTGGGGGTGTGATGAGTGGTAAAGATATCACTTTTTCCCACTCATTTTACCTAATATTTTGTATAATTCTTGAGTCTTGTGAATATTTTGATGGTTTTGTTTTATTTTGATTTTCTTTGAAAAATAAAGTTTCAGGACATTATGGAGGTGATTTGGAGCAAAACTGTGAAAATGGCAAAAAGGGCAAAATCGTAATTTCACCGCTTCGCGACGCGCCGAGCTTCAGCGTCGCGACGCCTAACGTGCGCCGAGTACTGCTATCATACGCCGGGTCAACGGGTCAGAATTTGAGAAGTTTGACTTTGCTAACATGCGTCGTGCCACGTGTCACCATCACAACCGATCTGCTAACATGCGCCTGCCACGTGTCATCATCCTACGATGCCGACAATCATCATCTATGCTAACGTGCGCCTGACACGTGTCATCATCTCAGAAGATCAGCCAAAATGCGCCGCATGAAAATGTCAAAAAGATATGGTGCCGACAGAATACCCGTGACACGTGTCACCTTATCATGGACCGAAACGCTAGCCAATCACAGCGTGACACGTTCATAATTATTGCTGCGACCGCCGGTGGTCAACCCGTGTGGACTCCGTGTAACTGTTGCCAGCGTCGCGACGCTAGTGCAATGCCCAGTGTCGCGACGCTGGACCAAAATTTGCCTATAAAAGGAGGCCGCCAGATTCATTTTTCTTCATGCTCTCCTTGCGAATTTTCCCTGGTTTTATAGGAAGCATCTATTTTTGTATATATAAATATTATTTTTAATATATGTATTTTTATTTTCAGTACTATAGTTCTCTTCTTCTACCTTTTTTTTTTAATGTTTAGTAGTTAATTTTCTACTGGGGATAAAGTGAAGCTTTTATTATTTTAATTTAGATTAATCTCCCTTAAATATAATATAGAAATTATATTCAAAATATAAAAGATTACCACCTTAATTGGCTGGTTTTATTTATTTGACATAATGTGGTACCGCCTATATGGCTGGTCTTTATAGGTGACAGATATTACCGCCTATCTGGTGGTTTATGTTCAAATATTATTACCGCCTTTATGGCTGGTCGAATTTAATTTGACTTAATAAGGAATACCGCCTTATGGCTGGTCGGTAATATATGTTTAATTTCTGTATTATATTAAGGGAGAAATCTAATTATAAATAGTAAAAGTGGATCCTCAACCTCCAGCATTTTATTTTTATTCTAGGGAAGTGATTGACCCACACAATACACACACTCTTAATAATTGATTTTTTTTTATGGGTAATTCTTTAGGTTGTTTATTAAGTCTTAAGCTTAATGCTTCCTGTCGCCTGATCACCAATAGGATTGATGGGGTGGGGTAAATCTAAAATGAACTAGACAAGGGATAGGGATCTTTAGGTTTCAGCCTTATAGACTTAAATAGCCCACGATCTTCCTTGAGGATAGATAACCCTTTAATAGATTCCTTACAGGATAGGAAATACCTTCGGGCGTATTGGGTGGGGGGGGTAGCCATAATTGGAATTATTCTAATAATGAATCCAGGTAATTTGGTTGACATAGGAATAGGCGTTCAATTGGGTTATACTGTGGTATTTGCGTCTGACATCGACATAGGCTTTTGCATAATTTAGTGTTCCAGGTTAACAAATTAATTTATTACAATAAATAAGAGAATCAATTTATTTTATAATAATATTGTGTGGAGTCACGACCCTAGATCCTTGAGTCCTTTATTATATTTTCCTTAGTATTCTTTTGAATCTGTTTTTATTTATTTGCAAGACCACATTCACAAAACAAAAGCAATCAATTCCCTTCTCCTTATAATTAGATACCTGTAAATAAATAGAATCAATAATTAATAACAATAGTAGGAATTAAGTCCTCGTGGGATCGATTTTTTTATACTACTTGACGATACGTGCGCTTGCGTTATACGCGTGTGTTTGCACCGGTCAACGCCCCTCTCCTTTAGTCCCACATCGATCAAGAAACACCCCTCAAATCCTAGATTACTTCACGCCTAAAACAACAAAAGACCTAGCCTTCACGCACCAAGACTCCTCCCTCACGCACAAATCCACGCAACAAACAACTATCACGCCAACAAGCCAAGCATCCACACAATCCCAATATCCAACATCGATCAGCTCCCAACTCACGCATGAACTCCCTTGACTAGAAATTTTCACGCCTAATAACAACCCTCAACCAAGCATTCAACACGTCCAAACTGCCCTTGCACATCACGCCCGAACTGCACCCCAAACAACCCTGCACATCACGCCCCAACACTGCCCCAAATTAGTCCAATAAACTGCCAAAAAACACTGCCTCAAATAGCCCCCTACATTACCAGTATGAATGAAACACTCCCCAAATTAGTCCAGCAAACTGCCAAAAATACTGCCACCAAACTTCCTTCAATATCACCGAAAATACTATCCCTTAAACTGCATTAGTTTTATCGCAAATTTGCCCAGTTTTACTGCAAAACCGCACCATAACCCATAAATAGAAAACTGTCCAGAAAACCGCAGCCCCATTACCGCAAAAACTGTAAAGAAAATCTGCCTATTTACCACCAAAAATTCCACCCCATACACACCGCCCAATACCGCATAAACAGCGAGTAAAACAGTAGCAAAAACAGTCCAGCGAATAGCGACAGAAAATGAAGAAAAATAGCGAGCAAAATAGCGGTAAATTTGAGTTAGAGGACCAGTAAAAAAAAAAAAAACGAAAACACCAACCCTTTGCGAGTTCTACCGCACTTTCGAGAGATGACAAAAGAGGTTAGACTGAGGGCACCCCTTTTATTTATTATCCTTTATTTTCGTTTTTTATTACTTTATTTCGCATGAGTATCGTGGATTAGTGTATGATGTGATTTCCGGATGAACAGAATATGTGTTCTCTCTTGCGGTATATCGGATGGAAACCCAGACATAAATTCCATAGTCGAATCCGATTGGACGGTATTGCGGTTTGCACTCGGGATACAATGCCCCGTACCACTTGAGAGATTCACATATTTCGTTTCATCCAACCTTGTATTCGAGCATGATTAGGTTGTTAGTATGTTATTTGTTTCTAAGCATGATTTAGCCGTTAGTACGTTATTTCTTTATGCATGATTTAGTTATTTACCTTTCGCAATATGGGTTTAATTTACGTTTGTGTTTAAGTGATTATTTATATATTCTTGGTATTTGATGATTCAACATGCTCATTGTGTGATATTGTACGTTTGTCGTTATGAGAATTTACTTTAAATCATAAAACTTATATTAGGCTGTATATGAACTTAGATGTAGATATTTTTGCAAATGTATGTTGTGTAGACTTGGTTAAATTATTGCACAAATCCGTTCAATACAAGTGGCATAAGTAAGTGACCATTCTGAACCCAACGGTTTGAGGTCTTCCCTTGCGAGGGGTGAGTGAGGCCTTAAATCATTTCCCAGTTCACACTGGGGGGCGACTCCATTTTATTTCTCCAGTTTAGTCCCCCGCGGGCTACTCCGTACTCCCGACCGGGCCGCGAGCCTGGAACAGCGTCGCTGAATTTCTGTGTTCTTAGTCTGGTGACTCACTGGGGATGGGAGAATCGGAATCCGCCCCGAAAATAATGTCTTGTAATATTTGTGTTTTTGCTTTAATTAACCATGTCTATTGTGGGTTTAAGGAGTTTAATCAAAGGTATTATTAAGGCTAGGTGATGGTTTGGTGTCTTCCTTCACTCACTACCTTTCTATAAGGAAAAGCGTGTGAAGGCACCTAGATAATCATTCACTTGGAGCTCATTGTGATAGGACTAATTTGGGGGACTGTTTTTTATTCCTGTCACCAAGGCGATAAGAGCCTAAGGGCTTGGCGTAGGCATTGCATTTTTGCATGTGAAACCCGATTAGGAGTCTTATTTGGAGACAACTACCTTTTAAGTTACGGAAACCGCGGGGAAACAGACATCGGAAGGGAAGAGTCAAGAATTGACTCATTGACGGATTAAGTTCACTAGTTTGGCTTCAAGTAACTCGTTGTTTTCTGTTTAAATTTATGCTCGCCCCGAGACACCTAAACCGGCCCACACACACCTAGTCCACCATGAACTTAGCCTACACACCCACCTAGCCCCACACAAACTTAGCCCAAACACTTAACTAAATTAACATGCACCTAGCCAAGCCCACTCCCACCCACCAAGGCCCACACGCCCATCACCCTTAAAATACCCCCAAATTAAATAAATAAATATTAATTAAAACATTAACTAAATAAAATAATAATTAAATTAATTAAATAATTGAATTATTATATTTACCAAACATAAAATAAACATATACCTAAATTAAACAATTAAATATGTTATATACCTAAATTAAAAAGATGATATACCTAATTAAAATCAATCATAACAAATTAAAAATATTGACTCCTAATCTAACAAATTAAATGCCTAATCCTAACCAATCAAATATATTGTATTCCTAATCTAGCCCAGACATGTCCCCCAATCAAATCCATTGCTTTCCTTACCTAGCACTAAATCATATCCTTATTGAATGCACCAAATCCCTTCCTTGTGAGACAAGGTGAAGCCCTAACCCTTCTCTATATAAACAACCCCTAACCAAAGCCATTCTCTCCCTTCACACAACCTAAGTCACGCCCAAGCCCTAGAAACAACACACCCAAGACACGCCCAAAGCAAGAAATCAAGACAGAAAATTTTCTCTCCATCTCATCCTCCTTAGCCGTGAACACCATCTCCCTTGCACCCCTCCATAGCCGAATTTCTGTAGCCAATACAACCACCAATACAGCCCCTAACCACCACTGAAAACCACCTCCGTAAACCCCCCACACATCACCGAAAACCAGCCCTATACAGCAGCCCTCCATCACTGAAAATTACAACAAAAAACGCACTGCAGTGAACACAAAAAAAACTGCACTGTTTTACACGCCCAAACAGCAGCAAAATCACCCTAAAACAGCCCCTTAAAACACTAAAAAACTGCATAAAAAAACTGCAATTTTAATCCTTAAGATATCACAAAAAAATCTGCACTTAAAGCCTTAAAAAACATCAAAAACAGTAGCCTAAAACACCAAAACAGTGAGCTGAAACAGTGAGCAGAAATACAGCGAAAACAGCAGCAAATCGGAGACCAAACAGCAAGCAAAACAGCAAAACAGTGAGTTAAGACGCTAGACCAGTGAACCAAAAAGTTGAGGAGCTTTACCCTTCCGATCTCCGCGAAACGCAAGCCCGAAAGTCGGCAAAAAAGGTTAGACCTGAGGGTATTTTTTACACTTGTTTTCAGTTTCGTTTTTACTATTCATTGAGCGTTATTCGCATGATTATGATGTTTAAATGTATGTTGCGGCCCTTGAGTAGATAAATATGTATGTGTTATAAATATGATGTGTGTTGTGGGCATTGGATAAAATGAAAGGCGTGTCGCCTCTTGAGGTATATCGGATGGAAACCCGGACGTAAATTTCATAGCCGATTCCGAATGGGACGTAGTATGTCTGATCTGTACTCGGGCCACAACCCACGTACCACTTGAGTAAACGGCAATGTTCTTTTGTTTAATTTTGAGTTGTTTAATTATTCCGCCATTTAATTTTCTGCACGTTATTATTTATGTTATATGATGAAAAAGCGCATGGGCTTAGTAAGTGCGATGAAAGGTCCTCTAATTGAAGAGGTTAAAATCCTTTACCACGATGCTTCGCCGCTCCGAGTATTTTTGTGTTTACTTTTGTCTTTATTTATGCATATTGTGTTTATTGCGCATGGACTTAGTAAGTCGGATTAAAGGCCCTCCGTTTCACGAGGATAAGATCCTTACCACGATGATGCTTCGCCGCGCCGGATGACGTATATTCGATTGGACGTGAGATGTGTTCAATCGGATATACAAAGTCCGATATCTTGTATTTGTTATTATGCCTTTATTTTATGCATATTATGTGTTCATTGCGCATGGGCTTAGTAAGTCGGATTAAAGGCCCTCCGTTTCACGGGGATAAGATCCTTTACCACGATGCTTCGCCGCGCTTCTTGTCATGTCACTGATTCTTTTGTACATCATTGCCTTATTCATGCATGTATTATGAAATTCCATATAATTGCATCATCACCTACCTTAGTCTTGGCTTAATGTATTACAATTTATGCATCCATGTTGTGACATTATTTCTTGTGGTATATCGGATGGAAACCCAGACGTAAATTCCGTAGCCGATTCCGAATGGACGGTAGTGCGGTCTGTACTTGGGATACAATTCCACGTACCACTTGGAAAAGTATTCACGTGCATGTTTGTGCTCATGTAGTTGCATCCTTTAGCATCACATTATGGCATGTTCATCTTTAATGTAAAATTGTATCTTGGATTGGCATATTAAATTCGTGTCTTTCTTCATCTTTTCAAGTTTTCAAGTCATGTTTTGTATTAATTTCATTTATCATGCGGTTATTTTGACCATATTTTATATGCTTCTTTGCATAATGCGCCTATTACATTATTTGTTGTCATTTTGATTTCCTTTATATTACATGCAATGTTACCATGACTGTTTGTGTTTATGTTTACATGAATGATTGAATTCTTATGACGTTATGTGCTTGTTGTTGCAAAGGCCTACCTTTAAGCAGGTGAATTTGGCAATAAGATTTGATTCCATGTATGTTAGATGTAAACTTTACTTTTAAGCATGTGAATTTAGGATTGTGGTGCACTTGGAAATATATGTCATAGGCTTGGTTGGATTATTGCATAAATCTTTACATTACAAGTGGCATAAGTAAGGGACCATTCCGAACCCAATGGTTTGAGGTCTTCCCTTGCGAGGGGTGAGTGCGGCCTTAAATCTTTGTCCCGGTTCACACCGGGTGGCGACTCCCTTATTCTCCGGTTTAGTCCTCTGTTGGCTACTCCGTACTCCCAACTAGGCCACGAGCCTGGAACAAGCATGCGTCGTCCAGTTTTTGTGTTCCCACAGTCTGGCGACTCCACTGGGGATAGAGAATCGGCCCCGAAATAATGCCTTGTAATGTATAGATTTATGCTTTAATTAACCGTGTCTACAAATGTGTGAAATGTGGGTTGTGATCAAAGGCATTTTGAGGCTAGGTAATGGTTTGGTGTCTTCCTTCACTCACTACCTTTCTAGAAGGAAAAGCTGTGAAGGCACCTAGATAGTCATCTACTCGTAGCCTATTGTGATGGACTAATTTGGAGGACTCGTTGTTTATTCCTGACACCAAGCGATAAGAGCCTAAGAGGCTTGGGTATTTAAGTGAGCCTCGCTCCACCTTCCCTCTGGGGAATCTACAACGGGAAATCCATTTGACAGTCAGTCACACACCATAGCTCATTGGCACGTACCTTAGTGTATAAAAAAGGGTGGGCTCACTTGGTTGCTCGAACCCTTGATTGGGGAGACCTAGTTGTGGGCCATCCTTTGTCGATGAGAGCCTTTGTCCATACTCCCACGAACCCATGCGTAGACCGGGTTGTATAGCCTATAACAAATATTTCCTTGTGCTTTAGGACCATTATCATTTGGATGAATTGGACTCTTTGTCAAAAAATGCGAACTTGCTGGGCCATTTAAACTGGGGCAGGTTCGTATCTTATGACAATTAGGCCCAAAGCTTCTGAAATGATGGTGGGCCACACGGTAGAAGTTATTATTTTATAATATCTTCCTTGTATGCTTATGTTTGGGAACATTGCTATTTGAATCCATCTGGGTCTTTTGTCATGAGATATGGGCTTGTTGGGCCATTTAAACTGGGACAAGAACATATCTTATGACGATTGGGCCAAAAGGCTTCTAAATAACAATGGGCCATTTTATGATTGTGTTCGGATATTATCATTTGGATTTAGTTGGGCTCTTTGCCATAAGACATGAACTCGTTGGGCATTTAAACTGGGACGGGTTCACTCTTATGACAGTTGTCCCAAAAGCTTCTAAAATGATAATATGCCGATTTGTTTAAGAATTTTATTTGATTTAGTATATGTTATATACTTCTTGTGCACATCATGCATACATATACCTTGTTAACACCATCTGTGTCTTAAAAAGACACCATAGATACCGTTTGGGTTAGGGAAGGAACCAGACTCACTAAAAGAACAGTTGAAAGCATGAGTGAATCTGGTAACGAGATGTCCCGTATGGATCAGTTAGAGAATGGTTTTGCAAAGATCACTGAACAGTTGCAAGCCTTGACCGCTACGATGGCAAATATGGTTGTACCCCGTGCTGGGGGAATTCTGAAAATGTGAGGCGTGAGGAGCCTCCGATTGGGTTGGGGGATGACATCCCCGCTTTCGATGATGATATGGCTGATTATGCCGCTGGGAGGACAGTTAGGTCTCAGGTGGAGTTACAGAAGCTTCGAGACCAGGTAGAATCAGTTACCCGCAAGATGAAGGGTAAGGACGAAGACTTACTGGATTATGAAGCGATGAATTTTGAGGAACAGCTGCCTGCTCAGTTCAAGATGCCGGATATGGCCAAGTTTAGCGGGAATGGGGATCCGAGGGTCCATCTCCGCCAGTATGTTGCAGTTATGAGTGCAGTGGGCTTATCGAAACGTCAGGTGCAGAAAATGTTCGGGATGTCGCTCGATGGGGCACCCGTAGTGTGGTATCACAGCCTTGAGAAAAAAGTTAAAGAAGATTGGAAGGAATTGGCAGATGCATTTCTAAAACAGTATGTTACGGACTTGGAGATTGATTTGTCACTCCGAGATTTGGAGAACACTAAGCAGAAGCCGGAGGAGAGCTTCAAAGAGTATGTAGACCGCTGGAGAGGTCAACTTTTGAAAATGCAGACTCGGCCTTCAGAGAAGGACCAGATTAAGATGATTATCAAGGGTACTAAGCCCTCAATTTATGGCAAGCTGAGGAGGATGACCTCCATGATTGTGGATTTCCGACAGTTGAGAGAGACTGTTATGGATATTGAAGAAGAGGAGGCTGAAAACAGAAAATTTTATGGCCAGAATAAAAGAGCTTTTGGGGGGCATTCTGAGACCAAGCCCACTACGGCCGAGGTCGCTACCGTCAGAAATAGGCAATTCTCCAATCTTGGTAGACCTATGTCAAAGGTGCTTGAGAAGTTGAAAGGACAAGGACTCCTGAAGCCTTTAGACCCTAGACCAATCCCAAACCTTGTGCCACACTACTTTGACCTGAACCAATATTGCCACTTCCACCAACAAAAAGGCCATGACACTGATAACTGCCCCCGCCTTAGGCATGAAATCCAAAACCTCATCGATGCTCACAAAATACCCGACCCAGAGAAAGAACAACCCAACACACACAGAAACCCTCTACCAAACTACCACTTTGTTCCACCACCCACCTACATGATCAACTCCGGCCTACCCGAAACCTTTGTCCTCCAAACTCTCAACCACCAGACTTCTTGCATTGAGATAAATGATAACAGTAGTAAAGAACCATAGGTCAAGGGAGAAGGCAATGCTGCGAATGATGAAGCTGTTCCTCCTAGTTTATTTGATCCTGCATTTTTAATAAAGACATTGGTTTTGTCTACTTGTTCGAACCTTTTTTATGATAATAAAGACGTTCATTTCGCTGAATCTCTTCTGCAATATGAGTATATTTGAGAAAAGCATTCAACCTTGGTACTTTGAAAATCAGTGATGTTCAGAATACGGGGAATCCTCGGAATAAGTAAGTAGAAAAGATAAGATAGCCATTCAGAAATTAGGAAATGAGAGTAGTGAGAATATCAGACTGGAAGAGAATCAGTTCACCGAGCCGATCAACGTAGACAGATTGAAGCAGTGGCTTGCCTGAGGAAAAGAAGACTGAGCAGTCACCAAGAAATTGGCAAAAGACCTAACCCAACGGGATAGAAAATTCACTCATACCTGCATGCATACACGTAACATATTTGTATCCTTTTTGTGTTTGTTCTGTTTTGTAATAACAGGTTTCAAAGAAAAAAAAAGGGGCGTCAAATGAAGGCCAACCAGAAGCAGCAACAGTACAATGTCAGTAGTCTTCAGGAATGAATCATAGGGGCGAGGCCCATATCATCAGCATCAATTGGGGGCGAGGCCCACATCAGTATCAGCTGGGGGCGGGGCCCATATCAGTATCAGTTGGGGGCGAGGCCCACATCAGTATCAGTTGGGGCGAGACCCATATCAATATCACTATGGGGGCGAGACCCATATCATTATCAGAATCAATTTTGCCGGGTATGGCACTCTGGGAAAAAGACCCGCAGTTCAAGGAAGAAGACCATTGTCTCAATTCATATCGGGAACAAGACCCACAGTTCAGGGAAAAAGACCCTCATCTCAACTCAAATCGGGAACAAGACCCACAGTTCAGGGAAGAAGACCCTTATCTCAACTCAAATCGGGAACAAGACCCGCAGTCAGGGAAGAAGACTATTGTCTCAATTCAATCGGAAAAAGACCCACAGTTCAAGGAAGAAGACCCTTATCTCAATTCACATCGGGAAAAAGACCCACAGTTCAGGGAAGAACCCTTATCTCAACTCAAATCGGGAACAAGACCCACATCACAACTCAACTCAGATTGGGAACAAAACCCACAATACAACTCAATTCAACATGGGAACAAGACCCACTCGGCGGTTCAAGAATGAACCACCTCTCATCAACCCGGTTCGAGAATGGACCACCTCACAACAAAATCAACTCAAACTCAGCTCGAGGCAGCAGACGAGCCAGGTAAGTGAAAATGCATTGCATAACTTTGATAGGATTGTTCAAAGCCACACACTGCACAAGTCCCATCAAAGTGGGGGCGACTGTAGGCATTGCATTTTTGCATGTGAAACCCGATGAGGAGTCTTATTTGGAGACAACTACCTTTTAAGTTACGGAAACCGCGGGAAACGGACATCGGAAGGGAAGAGTCAAGAATTGACTCATTGACGGATTAAGTTCACTAGTTTGGCTTCAAGTAACTCGTTTGTTTTCTGTTTTAAATTTATGCTCGCCCCGAGACACCTAAACCCGGCCCACACACACCTAGTCCACATGAACTTAGCCTACACACCCACCTACCCCACACAAACTTAGCCCAACACTTAACTAAATTAACATGCACCTAGCCAAGCCCACTCCCACCCACCAAGGCCCACACGCCCATCACCCTTAAAATACCCCCAAATTAAATAAATAAATATTAATTAAAACATTAACTAAATAAAATAATAATTAAATTAATTAAATAATTGAATTATTATATTTACCAAACATAAAATAAACATATACCTAAATTAAACAAATTAAATATGTTATATACCTAAATTAAAAAGATGATATACCTAATTAAAATCAATCATAACAAATTAAAAATATTGACTTCCTAATCTAACAAATTAAATGCCTAATCCTAACCAATCAAATATATTGTATTCCTAATCTAGCCAAGACATGTCCCCCAATCAAATCCATTGCTTTCCTTACCTAGCACTAAATCATATCCTTATTGAATGCACCAAATCCCTTCCTTGTGAGACAAGGTGAAGCCCTAACCCTTCTCTATATAAACAACCCCTAACCAAAGCCATTCGGTCCCTACACACACAACCTAAGTCACGCCCAAGCCCTAGAAACACACCAAGACTCACGGCCAAAGCAAGAAATCAAGACAGAAAATTTTCTCTCCATCTCATCCTCCTTAGCCGTGAACACCATCTCCCTTGCACCCCTCCATAGCCGAATTTTTGTAGCCAATACAACCACCAATACAGCCCCTAACCACCACTGAAAACCACCTCCGTAAACCCCCCACACATCACCGAAACCAGCCCTATACAGCAGCCCTCCATCACTGAAAATTACAACAAAAAACGCACTGCAGTGAACACAAAAAAAAACTGCACTATTTTACACGCCCAAAACGCCCAAACAGCAGCAAAATCACCCTAAAACACTAAAAAACTGCATAAAAAACTGCAATTTTAATCCTTAAGATATCAGAAAAAAATCTGCACTTAAAGCCTTTAAAAACATCAAAAACAGTAGCCTAAAACACCAAAACAGTGAGCTGAAACAGTGAGCAGAAATACAGTGAAAACAGCGGCAAATCGGAGACCAAACAGCAAGCAAAATAGCAAAACAGTGAGTTAAGACGCTAGACCAGTGAACCAAAAAAGTTGAGGAGCTTTACCCTTCCGATCTCCGCGAAACGCAAGCCCGAAAGTCGGCAAAAAAAGGTTAGACCTGAGGGTATTTTTTTACACTTGTTTTCAGTTTCGTTTTTACTATTATTCATTGAGCGTTATTCGCATGATTATGATGTTTAAATGTATGTTGCGGCCCTTGAGTAGATAAATATGTATGTGTTATAAATATGATGTGTGTTGTGGGCATTGGATAAAATGAAAGGCGTGTCGCCTCTTGAGGTATATCGGATGGAAACCCGGACGTAAATTTCATAGCCGATTCCGAATGGACGGTAGTATGATCTGTACTCGGGCCACAACTCCACGTACCACTTGAGTAAACGGCATGTTCTTTTGTTTAATTTTGAGTTGTTTAATTATTCCGCCATTTAATTTTCTGCACGTTATTTATTTATGTTATGATGAGAAAAGCGCATGGGCTTAGTAAGTGCGATGAAAGGTCCTCTAATTGAAGAGGTTAAAATCCTTTACCACGATGCTTCGCCGCGCCGAGTATTTTTGTGTTTACTTTTGTCTTTATTTATGCATAATATGTTTTTTGCGCATGGGCTTAGTAAGTCGGATTAAAGGCCCTCCGTTTCACGGGGATAAGATCCTTACCACGATGCTTCGCCGCGCCGGATGACGTATATTCGATTGGACGTGAGATGTGTTCAATCGGATATACAAAGTCCGATATCTTGTCTTTGTTATTATGCCTTTATTTTATGCATATTATATGTTCATTGCGCATGGGCTTAGTAAGTCGGATTAAAGGCCCTCCGTTTCACGGGGATAAGATCCTTACCACGATGCTTCGCCGCGCCGAGTATTTTTGTGTTTACTTTTGTCTTTATTTATGCATATTATGTGTTTATTGCGCATGGGCTTAGTAAGTCGATTAAAGGCCCTCCGTTTCACGGGGATAAGATCCTTACCACGATGCTTCGCGCCGCGCCGGATGACGTATATTCGATTGGACGTGAGATGTGTTCAATCGGATATACAAAGTTCGATATCTTGTCTTTGTTATTATGCCTTTATTTTATGCATATTATGTGTTCATTGCGCATGGGCTTAGTAAGTCGGATTAAAGGCCCTCCGTTTCACGGGGATAAGATCCTTTACCACGATGCTTCGCCGCGCTTCTTGTCATGTCACTGATTCTTTTGTACATCATTGCCTTATTCATGCATGTATTATGAAATTCCATATAATTGCATCACCTACCTTAGTCTTGGCTTAATGTATTACAATTTATGCATCCATGTTGTGACATTATTTCTTGTGGTATATCGGATGGAAACCCAGACGTAAATTCCGTAGCCGATTCCGAATGGACGGTAGTGCGGTCTGTACTTGGGATACAATTCCACGTACCACTTGGAAAAGTATTCACGTGCATGTTTGTGCTCATGTTAGTTGCATCCTTTAGCATCACATTATGGCATGTTCATCTTTAATGTAAAATTGCATCTTGGATTGGCATATTTAAATTCGTGTCTTTCTTCATCTTTTCAAGTTATGTGTTTGTATTAATTTCATTTATCATGCGGTTATTTTGACCATATTTTATATGCTTCTTTGCATAATGCGCCTATTACATTATTTGTTGTCATTTTGATTTCCTTTATATTACATGCAAATGTTACCATGACTGTTTGTGTTTATGTTTACATGAATGATTGAATTCTTATGACGTTATGTGCTTGTTGTTGCAAAGGCCTACCTTTAAGCATGTGAATTTGGCAATAAGATTTGATTCCATGTATGTTAGATGTAAACTTTACTTTTAAGCATGTGAATTTAGGATTGTGGTGCACTTGGAAATATATGTCATAGGCTTGGTTGGATTATTGCATAAATCTTTACATTACAAGTGGCATAAGTAAGGGACCATTCCGAACCCAATGGTTTGAGGTCTTCCCTTGCGAGGGGTGAGTGCGGCCTTAAATCTTTGTCCCGGTTCACACCGGGTGGCGACTCCCTTATTCTCCGGTTTAGTCCTCTGTTGGCTACTCCGTACTCCCAACTAGGCCGCGAGCCTGGAACAGCATGCGTCGTCCAGTTTTCTGTGTTCCCACAGTATGGGTTTCTGATCTCACCTCATAAAGATGTCAATCTTATTGAGGAATACGAACTGACTACGTATGAGGAAGTGATACAAGGTATCGACTCCCTAGTATGGCAAAGTGCCATGAAGTCTGAAATGGATTCCATTTATACCAACCAAGTTTAGATGGTTGTTGTACCGGAAGGCATTGTGCCTATTGGTACTGTATAAGTCTTCAAGGAAGACAAACATGGAAGGCAACATACCAACGTACTAAGCTAGGCTTGCAGCGAAAAGGTATCGTTATCAATATTGTGTCGATTACGACGAAACCTTTTAACCGTTGCCATTGTTAAATCCATTTGGATAATGCTTGCTAAACGTCAAAATCACTTTCCTTAACGGAAATCTTTTGGAGGATGTTTACAACATCCTGACGGTTTTGTCGTACCAAAACGAGCAAACAAGATTTGCAAGTTAAATTCGATCCATTTATGGATTGAAGCAAACATTGCGTTCTTGGAATTATAGTTTTGATGTAATCATAATGGTATATGATTTAATTCAAAACAAAAATGATTCTTGTGTATATAAGGAGGTTGGTGGAAGCGCACTGACAGTGAATATCCTAAATAATGATGATATATCATTTCTTGGAAATGATATTCCCATAATACAGTCGGTGAAAGCTTGGCTTTCATGAAAATTCTTCGTAGAATTCTTTGGAGAGACAACCTTTATTCTAGGAATAAAGATCTACTGGGATAGATCTAAAGGTTGGTGGCACTCTCCGAAAACTCGTACATTGAAAAATGTACGCGACCTGGTGTCTCATACGCTTTAAGCATATGGAGTCACAATCGGGCCGATCTATGTGATAGTCTCTGGATTGATGTTAAGAACATCCTTAAGTATCTTAGATGAACTAATGATGTTGTCTTATACTATGGAGAATGAGAACTTGAAGTGACTGGGATCACCTCTGCAAGTTTCCTAACCGACAAAAACGACTATTAGTCGTGATAAAGGTATTATACAGTTTGAATAACGAAATAGTGAACTGGAAATCTTCCAAGAAAGATACTGTTGCCGAATAAACAACAAAAGCGGAATATTACTGCAGCTGAGACAGCAATAGAAGCCTTTTGGATCGATAATAATCCTAATCAGATTAGGAGTAGTTCTGTTAGCAGCTGAGCTAAGCTACAACACAGGCTAAAGAATTAATGGTCTAATCAACAATCCAGATATATACTTCAAATATTCATCTGATTCGTTCGGATCATACATCGTGGCGATGTGATGATCGTATAAATCGCATCAGAGGAAAACACCGTAAATCCGCTGACGAAAGCTTTTTCTCAGCAGAAGTTTGAGCGAACCGTACATAGTTCGGGTGTAGAACACTTGAGTGATTGGCTATAGGCCAAGTGGGAGATTGTTGGACAATTATGACCCATAACATCACTATTTGTATAGATCATGGTGTTGTTGTACAAATTAACTATGTGACAAAGGAAATTGCCCTTTTATCATTTGTAATTGGATTACCTAGATGTATAAATGATAAAAGGTCCATATGATCAGTTCCAGATTGAGATGATATGAGACAGTATCAATCCACGAAGGTTTAATCATTAAATATCTCTAGTCGGAGTATTATCGAGATTGTACATCGATAATGCGTAAAAGACTAGTATTACACTTGTGCGCGTTGTGGGAGCATAACGACATAGTTCTCATATATTTGGGTATAGGATACTCATGCAAGTGTAATAGGAGGTTGTGTTTACCGATGGTACGGAAACAACTTCTCTCTGGATAGATCCCTCGGAATTCCATTGGTAGTATGACTATGTGTCTATGGAAGTCCGAATCAGGGTAGGTGTATTTGGTCTTAACCTGAGACTTGTACCGCTAATACTTGCGACAATCAATATACTTTGGTTTTGGTCGTCCAGGGCTTTAACATGTTCTGTGTACGCCTCTTCTGGGTATATTGAGAATCGTAGTGTATTGGGTGTGATGTCAAGACGGAAGTATCACTCCAGTCATAGTGGAGATGATGATCACGTAGGGTACGAAACTGATGGCCTTTTGTACTGCAGTCATCGGGATAATATGACTAGGTCATGATTATCCGATTATAGAGACTAGTTACCAGAGATCCGATATGTGCTTCGTACGGGGCAAACACAATTCCAGCCCTAGGCCTTCTACGTGACATCCGATGCTGGATCATAATACGCAATACTACGTATACTACGCCTGATATAGATCACATATTTCTTTAAGAATATTTCTGGAGAATTGGGTAGGCACGGTGCTTTGCTAGAAGCCAACCTTGTCTTGTAAATCGGTAAGAACGTGGTACCGGGTACGCACGTGTTCAGATAGTCTGATGACCGTATTTACTGCCAACATATCCAGGGATCTCTTGGGTCGCATCCCAAAGATTCACCGATGATATTTGACTCGAACAAAATTAATCTGGGATTAATTATGAGAGAGAGAAAATTAATCTGGGATTAATTACGGCAAGAATTAATCTGGGATTAATTATCAGATAAAGAATTAATCTGAGATTAATTACGTCGAGAATTTATCTAGGGGTGTTCATAGGGTCGGGTCGACCCGCGACCCGACCCGCAGCGACCTGACCCGACCCGGTTGGGTTTCTCCATTTAAAATTTTATTTCGGGTCTGACCCGACCCGACCCGACCCAAATTTTCGGATCGGGTCACGGGTTTAGTTCAGCAAACTCGGGTCTGACCCGACCCGACCCGATGTAATGATATTGTATTATAATATATATATTTTTAGTGGTATGATTATTTCAACTCAAACGTGTAGCACGAATGGCAGGTTACTGAGTTAAGATGAAGAAGGTTGAGGGGTCGAGTACCACATTTTTGCCATTTATTAAATTAATTTTTCAACAAAAATTTCAGTTGTTATAGAGATTCGAACCTGCGATCCTTTGAAACTTTGTTAATGCTTTAACCATTTGTGCTGCATGAATTGTTAAGTATCTTCTCTCAATAAAAAATATATATATTATATTTACTATATATTATGTTGACCCGACCCGACCCGCAGTTTTTTGACCCGACCCGAGGTGACCCGACCCGCGCGGGTCACCTCCTCAAATTTCAGGTTTCGGGTCAGACGAACCGAATGACCCGACCCGATCGGGTAAAAAAAAATTCTGAAAAACCCGACCCGACCCGACCCGTGAACACCCCTAAATTTATCTGGGATTAAATTCGTCGAGAGGAGAGAACGCGATTAATTTGGAATTAATCGGTAAAATAAATTTAATAGTTAAATTAGATTTTACTATTTAATTTATTGTGCTAAAATAATATATTAGATATATTAAATGAAATCAGATTTCAACGCGGAATTAAATTGGATTTTAATTATAGCGAACAAATTAATTTGGAATTAATTTGTAAGCGACTTTAATAATAATTTTGCGAGACATAATTATTTAATTAAATTAGATTTAATTACGTCGCGACGGAAAATTCATTTAATTGGATTAAACGAACCCACGCCCGAAGTGTGTAGTCTCATCAAACTTGAATTTTGAATTTAAGTAGTGGGACCCACTAACTTACAGCAACTAGTCATTTTGTGATGGAAGTAGTTGAAATAGTATTTGGATGACTTAAATGCACACAACAATCAACTTAAATTAAATGGCTTTCGAAGTCAAAATTTGTAGTTGTTATTTTTTGGAAACATATAAAAAGAAACCAAAATGATCTCTCTCTCACCTTGCACATTGGCCGAATGAACAGCTATTGGCCGAATAAAAAAGCTATTGGCCGAAAGCCATTTTGTTTTTTTTTTTTTGTTTTTTTTTTTTTGTTTTGGAAGTAAATTCCCATTAATATTCTCCTTTTTTTCATTTTGGCAAGGATGGACTTCTTTCTTTGATGAAGGTTGAATGCCCTCTGCAATTTGAATATGCCGAAAATGCATTTAGCCTTTATTTATGAACAAAGGCCGAATGACCTCTAAAATGAAGCATGGCCGAATGGCATAATATCCAAGGGCCGATTACTTCCCTCTCTCTTAACCGAATCTCGCTTCTCTTGGAGGGCGATTTTGGGTTCATTTTTGTTCTTGCTCGCACATATGGGAGTCAAATGATGGTGATAGAGATACTCACCCATGAGCTTGGAAGCTTCAACATCCATAAAAGTTTTGAACTCAACCGATCAATGTAAGTCCTCCGCAACTTATTTTTTATTTTATTCAGGCACACGAATCACGCTTAGAGATTCTGTGGCATGTCTATGACACTAACACAGATGACATTGAAGATTCCTCTGGTCCTTTGACTCGTAGTATGGGGATGATTCTTACCTTCATCTGGATCAGTCGACTGGGAACATTCCCCATGGCTCATGTAGAGCAAAGTTCAAGACCTGGCCTTCATACGGTCCAGACAATATTGAAGACTCCCCGGGTCCTTTGACCCATAGTATGGGGATGATCTTGACATTCATCTAGTTCAGTCGACTGGGAACATTCCCTATGGCTCATGTAGAGCGAAGTTCAAGACCTGACCTTCATTTGGTCCAGACAATATTGAAGAATCTCATGGTACTTTGAACCATTGTATGGGGATGACCCTGACCTTCATCTGGTTCAATCGACTGGGAAAAATCCCCATGGCTCATATAGAGTCAAGTACAAGACCTGGCATTTATCTGGTCTAGACGACATTGAAGACTCCCATGGTTCTTTGACCCGTAGTATGGGGATGATTCTGACCATCATCTGGTTCAATTTATTGGGAAAATTCCCCATGGCTCATGTAGAGTCAAGTTCAAGACCTGGCTTTTATCTGGTCCAGACGACATTGAAGACTCCCTTTTTCCTTTGACATGTAGTATAGGGTTGATCATGACTGTCATCTGGTTCAGTCGACTGGGAATATTCCCCATGGCTCATGTAGAGTCAAGTTCAAGACCTGACCTTCATCTGGTCCAAACTACATTGAAGAATCCCCTGGTCCTTTTACCCATAGTATGGGGATGATCCTGACCTTCATCTGGTTTAGTCGACCGGGGGCATTCCCCATAGTTCATGTCGAGCCAAGTTCAAGACATGGACCTTCAGCTGGTCCAGACGACGGGATCACACCCATGGCTCATGTCGATCTCTCAGATCAACATCTGGATCTGGTCAACTGAGGATCATCCATGATATCTAGTTGATTTCATTAACATGATATTACATTTGACAAGTCCAAGCGACATTAACATCCATATCTGGTCGATTGATAATCATTCTTGATACTTATTTAGTTCCATCAGCGTGATATGACCTCTAACATGTTCAAATGACATCAACGTTCAGGACTGGTCGACTGAGGATCATTCCAGAGATTTACTTAGCTCCACCAACGTGGTATGACCTTTGACAGGTCCAATCGACGTCAACGTCAGGTAAGCTTACGTGCTTTACCTTAGACGATATACTTGTTGAATACTCTCAAACCCAATGACTCTTTGACTTATAGAGTATGAGACAAACTGTACAGGCCAAATTTGGGCCAATGACATAATTGTCTTTTCACTTCAGGCCCTATGTCAGATAGAGCCCAAATTCTTTTGAACAGTATCTAGCCCAATGTTGAAAACCTAAAACTCTTCTTATTTCGAGCCCAAATAGCCCATTGGTTCTCCAAACAGAATCCCACCGAAAAACATCTCATTATCTCCTCAACTGCCATAAATATTTTTTCTCAACAAATATACTAACCCCCACATGCTAAGATCCCTTAGCACCAAAAGCCACGACATATAAATGTATTATGGGACCCACTATCATGAATACAGGTCATATTCCAGCTATAAATCGACTTCTCTCAACCTATAAATGTACAGATAACTTAACGTACATAGGGTCAAGTCTCATCAAGGTGACCTCAGATCTGGCTCTTCCTTATTTACCGCTCATCTACACTACTGACTTGAGCGTCGGAGTGCCTACGGCATCCATCACACTGGTGGGTAGAGACTCCCCGCTCACTCTATTTTTGTTTTGCAGGATCGCTAGTGCCCTCATACTATAAATTCTCGATTATGGACCTCGAACGAAAACCACTGTCTACACAATGCACACTATCATTTGTATGTAGATAAAGTTTTAGTTTGTATGTTATAATTCGGACACGGAGCCCTGAGTATTGATGATGTGATTTATTTATTTTGAGTTGGATCAGAGGTCATTTTCGCTTATTTGATGTTTTGACAGGTCGTTTTGGTGCTGGAATGTGTTCCAGGTTATCCAATTTTTAAGGTGTGTCATGTCCTTTTTTTCGTTAGTTTTGAGGCTCAAGGAAATGGGTTATTCCGGTCTTCTGCCAGTAGCATCCTGCATTGGCGAGATGTTACATAGAAATTCCGACTTTTGCCAAAAAAATTCTAAATCCTGATCAGGATTTCTAATACTGAATCATTTAGTCTGAAATTCGAGAAAAAAATAAAGGAACTGAAAGACTAAAATATAATTAGAATATATTTATTAAGATAATTAAATAAAATAATGTTGCATTAAAATATAAAATTTTATAATAATTTTGTATAAAAAAAATATAATCTATAAATTTATTCTCTATAAGTTTTAATTAAAATAATAGAAATATAGTCAATATGGAAAAAAATATATATATTTTGACTTTTGCCCTTAAAAAGTGTTGGGATATTATAAAAATAATAGAGGGAAAAGTTATAAATAAAATAAGTATTAGAGGGAAAATGCAGTGTTTTCAGAATCGGATCGGTGATCGAACCAATGATCCAAAAACTTTAATGAGTCAGTGGTTCGACCGGTTGAACCGTTTCGAAAAATTGGTAGAATCGGCCTACGTCATAAATAATTTCATTTAATTAAAAATTATGAAAAATATTAAATTTTAGTTTTTGGTTTTTAAAAATTTAAAAAAAAAAAATTTAATCAATTTATCGATTTTGATCGATTTTTACTAGGTTTGACCGATTTTTTTACTTTTCGATTTTTATTAATTAACCGGACAAAACTCACGATCGGTTTTCATTTCGGCTGATCTGGTCCGATTTTAAAAACATTGGGAAATCGGAAATCTCCCGGTAAAAAGCTATATGCAAGTTGCAACACAAATGTAATCGGTTTACTAAATCCGCATAGATTAATCGGATCCAGCCCATTGATTTGGATGACGAAGCATGGAATTGGATGGTGTTAAAGTAATTGACGAGAGGTCAAAAGGTTAAGGAATCGTGGCCACGAAGATGTTAGCGTAATTGACGAGGTCAAAAGAAATCCAGTAGTCTATATTCAATGGAATTTCTTTAAGGAGGCCCCACTATTGAAATCCGAATATTATATCCAGATTTCTAACTTTGATTTCTTATTTGACTATAGTTTTATTGAAATAGATAAATTAGAACAAATATCCACAATGAAACTTACAGCCAATTAAAAAAAAAAAACTACTTTTCCTAACGGAAAAAAATTATATAAGGGATTTCTTAGATAAGATCGTCCTGAATCCTGACCGAATTAATCCTGTACCAATCAAGATTTGAGGTTTTTCGACATCTATAATTCAACATTCTTAAAATAAACATATATTTGGAAAAGAAATATT
Organism: Zanthoxylum bungeanum; assembly: GCA_019454045.1. Lineage (NCBI taxonomy): Eukaryota > Viridiplantae > Streptophyta > Magnoliopsida > Sapindales > Rutaceae > Zanthoxylum > Zanthoxylum bungeanum. The sequence continues at coordinate 25,518 of SKCR01024809.1, forward strand.
GATTGAAATATCTATTTCTATTTTGTTTTATAAATGTGCGAAGAGTACTTTATAAGGGGAGAAGAACTTATTTGGAATAAATCCAATAAACTCATCCAATGAAATACATGTCATCTATTAATTAATAATTTTTTTTCATACACTTATTATAAGAACTGATTTCCAGATACCATCATTGGGCCCAAGTGCTTTATAGACCAAGTTGAAACGTGGCAAGAGATAAAGCAGAAAGGTCTCACTAAGGAAGCCAGGCACAACAACGTAAAAATAAAAGTGGTCTTAGCTTAGAACGCATACCGAAGGAAAGCATTATAAACAAACAAGGTCTCCTTTCCAATGGCCTTCAGAAGAAATTATTGTCTTGGAGGACACAATATTATTTTAAGTTTCTTTACTCTTTTAATCTTAACTCGAGCAAATAGCGCCAAAAACAATTCATGGGGACCCGGGTGCAAGTGGGCCCCTTATAATTAACTCTCATTATCTCTCTAAATTAAGAATCATTATTTAAATGTTTACATAGTATTCACTATTATTTTGTTAATTGTTATATAATTTACTTTGAAGTGTGAATATGAAAAAATACGGAATGAAATAAAATTATGCATGCATCCTTACAAGATTGTAAATTTTTTATTTCGCTATATGTTCTTGGAGAGTTATACCAAAATTTTATTTATCATCATGTCCAGAAGGACTAAAAAAATTATAAAATTATTAATATTTGTTAATCATCATTAAAGGACTATAAGAATTAAAATATTACGATGATCTTTTCTCATTATCTCCTTTAGGGAGATGAAATTAATTTTTTTATGATGAAAATCAAATATTCTTTGTGACTATTAAAAATACATTGATAAATAAAATCAAGCATCACTGAAGGATAAAATTAATCAAAATTTTATTTTGTGTTCAATGCAAAAATTATGATCATTCGTTTGTCCTTGAAGGATTGGGAAAATTAAATTATTATAATTTTTTCTTTATCATAATCATCTCCCTAAAGGAGGTAAAATGATTTATGAGAAAAATGATCAATTTATTTCTTAAAGAAATTTGAAGAACAAAGAATTGATATCAAGAAAGCTCATATGATTTTCTTATTTTAAATTATATAAAAAGAAACTATTACAATTGAAAGGTTCAAATATGCTCGATAAATATCAAATTAATTATATCAATTTCAAGTGATATTTAGGATATTAAAAATGTATTATGAAGGAAAATTAAGAATCCATGAAGGATATATCCATGAAGCATGATAAAAAAAATTATAATTTGGTCACGGTGTTCTTATAGGACTTAAAAATATGGTTTTCTTTTACAATTTCTCATTGAAGGAGTAAAAGTTGAATTTGTTTCTTTGAAATAATTTTAATTATATGACCATTGGAAAATAAAATAATATTTCATAAATCTCATGTGATTCTCTCACTTGGAAATTTTAAAGAGAGTAAATTATATATAGCTTGAAGAAAACATGATATTTCAAATTTCAAATATGCTCATATAGTAGTGAATTTGAGATTCTTATATTGAATAAAATAATGAACATTTGATGGAAAATAATATATATCATTATCATTTTTTGAAGTGGATGGATTTTTATTTATGGGAATAGAAAGCATGAATTATTTAGTTATCAAAATGATATTGGTAATAGTTTTTTTTTTTTTTTAGATAAGAAATTAAGATGTATTATTCCACCAGAATTGGAATAAAAATTAAATCAAATTTATTGATGAATCAGAAGTTCAACAATTCAAAAGTTTTTCAATACTTTATTATGATAACTAATTTGTAAAATATACGGCTAACAATTACGGATTATATTATATTTCCATCAAAGAACTAAAGAATTTTGTTATTATTATTATTTTTTGTATTAGATTTGTTATTGCTAATTTTGAATAAATCAATTAAGATGGAATTCAAGTAATGACTTGAATTTTTTATTTTGTATGGCTTATCCATTATTTTTTTTTTGGCTAAATCTTTTATAATTAATCATTTTATTACATGTATTTTTATAAATTCTCAATATTGATGAAAAATCCTCCTATCATGAGTGAAATGAAAGTTGTATACAACAAATGATATGATATTATAACAATGATTTGTATCATTTTATCTCATTTAAATTTTATGTAAATCATTTAATACCTGAAGTTCAAATGAATATTTTACATACATTATTAACTAATAAAAAAGTGATAAAAGACCATGTATTGATGTCGTTGAAGGACTATAGGCATACAAATGGATATGTGAACGCCTGAAATATGATAAACCAAGTGGTGATACCAATATATGTAAAACACATGAAGTATGATAAATTACTCATGGAAAATATTTTAATTCCTAGTGAGATGATGAAACATGATAGATTACTTATACGCCTGAAGAGAATGTGTTTTTATGAAATTATTGTGTAGATTGCGCTTTAAAGAGGTGTATGTATACCAAGAAGTAAATGAATCTCAATTACTCTTGAAAATGTATATGGTGAAAAAAAGAGATTCAAATTGTCTTAAAAACATGCATGCAAATGATGAAGAGATCTAAATTGTCCTTGCAAAAGCTAATAATTATGAATATTTAAAGATTGCATTGGGCATATATATAAGAAACGATTGACATAATCAAAAAGTAGTTCTTTTCTCCCAATGATAAGAGTGTCGAAGTAATAAAATAATCTGATAAGTCCGGGGTCGATCCACAAAGAATAGATTTAGTAAAATAAAATAATAATTTGAGTAAAAATAAAAAGGCTGGATTCTTTGAACTGATGGACATTTTAAATTGGACTACAATAAAAAAATAGAATGTTGTGGCTAGGGGATCCACTCTTGATATTTCAAATATAGAGAAATCTTACTTCTTATAAATCTTACTTTTTATAATATATAAATTGTCATTATTACTAGCTAATTTACTTAAGGAATTAATTATGTCAAAATATATAAAACCAACCATATAAGTAGTGATAACATTGTTGGATTTGGTGTCTAGATCGTCAATCCGAATAATGTATTATACATTATATTTTATTATTTATTAATAAAATAACTATATTTTCATTTCAAACCTTATTAATGGTAATGTCATTGTGCATATTAGATTTATATATAAATATGCTAAAGATGACATCGACCTTAAAATAGTCATGTAGTAATACTGGACAGTGGGTGGTCCGAAATTGGGATAGTATTACTATTATAAACTATTCTTAAAGTAAATAATCCTAGTCGTTGTTTTGGGAAATACGGTCGAATTCCTATAACCTAGAAGACTAGCACATATCATATATTGGAATTGGAGTTCCAATGGTTTAACCCGATGTACCATGAGCTTTGTAAGATCGAATAGACGTGTGGGTATTGGTTGGACCGAATACTGATGACTCACAGGCGATTCCTAATAGTTAGAAGTACACACCACCGTCAATAGGAATCTTCTCGAGTCGAGTAGCATATGTGATCCTTTGACTATAGGACAACATTGATTTTGTGTGAGATCCTCCACACTTTGATGTCATATATGTCAGAAACCTTTTATGGTATGGCCTCTAGATGTTCGTTGGGTGTGGACCGATGCACTTGTTTATCAAGTGCGAATCAAGATAGGATCTGTCGGCCCGTATATGTACCATGAGGGGTTTAGGTATCCATGTGAGTAAGTCACGATTCTTAAGACTTTGGCCAAACCCGATCACCTATGGTGGATCGCATATATCAGAAATGGTTTATGATTAGTTGTAAAGAATCGTGGACATGTCGACATGAGATTTGCGCCTTGGAAACTTGATGGTGTAATCTATGTTTCCTAAGCACAACTCGATTAGCCTAAGACAAATAGATTGTTAAACATATGTGATGACCTCAACTTGTATAGTACAGAAAGGTCGTTCGATTTCTTCACGAATTAGGAGGTGGCTGAATAGAGTACTTATAAGGTATGCTTATATGACGAATGTGTCTGGACTTAGAGAGTTTCACAATATGAAGTGTACTCGTTGAGCACTTGGGTAGCCAATAATTTTTATTAATAAATAATATTTGATATTATAATTATCAACTAAAATAATTAAGTATTATTGGATAACATTAACTATTTACTTTGACCCAATTGGATTAATCCAAAATCCCACTAGGGCTTTGTTGTAATTTCATAAATATCTATATCATTGGAGAATATTTTGGTAACTACAAATATGTAATAATAGGTGTATTTGGCTTGATTTAATTGGAGTAAATCAAAGTTCTAGACATTGAACTAATCCATTAAATTTTGTCTTCATTTAATTGGATTAAATCAAAGTGGTAGACAATGGTGATTAGTCACACCTAATTATACATATTGGATTAAGCATACTAATATTTAATTAAAATTTTTATCAATTAAAAATTGCATAAGTTTTGCTATAAAAGGCAAGCTTGAGTAAGATTTTAATCAAGTTTGAGAAAGCTAAAAACAAGCAAGAATTAGAGATATTAGCCTAAGTAAAAGAAGTGTTTAGAGAAGCTTTAAAAGTTCTCTACAATATTTCAACAATGTGAAGAAGATTGGATCTTAGAATCAAGCTTGCTAGCTTTGTAAATTCTCTACAACAACAAGAAGACAAAGATTGGATTTTGGAACCAAGCTTACTAACTTTGGAAGTTCTCCATAACATTTCAATAAGGAGAAGAAGATTGGATCATGGAATCAAGCTTGCTAGGTAATTTGATCTTCTCCAAAGTTATGTTTTCATTAGTGAGTTATCATTAATGAGACATATAGTGATGAATTATGTATTGGATATATAATAACATAGCTTGATGTTAAGATTAAGCTAATTAATTGTATATAGATGCACATGAAACATAAACACAATATGCTTGTAATTGAGTCAAATATGTTCATGTTGGACATGGAACATAAAATTAGAGTTTGAAACTTTAGATGAAAGCTTAGAGCTATAACTACCATTCTAGAATCACTTGACCACCTTTAAGTGACCTATAATTGTTCATGAGTCACTTCATTGTGGGATTCTAATTTGGTTTGTATTTTGATTCAAAAAAATGCATATATGTATTTAGAATACATGTATGTTTATATAACATGTGTTGATGTTGGTTTTGATGTTAAATTTGGATTTTAGGTGTATTGAAGTGTTTGGAGAAAATTAGAAGTGTTTTGGATTGGATATAAGTAAGATTAATTTATATTCCCATATTAAGAGTTTCACCCTTTTACTCCAGCAGAATGAAATTAGCTACTCATGCTTTAAATAAAAATACACATAATTTTATTACTGAAAGAAAAAAAATTAGAACAAACCTTGAAAAATAAAACACACAAGAGCTGAAACTCCATAAATTCTCAGAGAGAATTATGGAATTCAGACTGGAGAACTGAGGCGTTGAACACCTCAATTTATAGGTGACATATTCGATACCTCTCTTGCAAATTGTAAGCCGTGCTTGTAACTTTTTCAATGACAACCCACGTGGGTTGTCATTTCATGTTTATTTATTTATTATATATTATTATTAATATATTATTATAATAATATATATTATATATATATAAAATCTAGTGGGACCTCTAATATTATAAATATAAAATTTTAGTGGGTCCTTGATGACCTGAAAATATATCACTATTTACCGCCCCTTTAACCTAATATTTTGTATGGTTTCTCAAGTTTTATGAATATTTTGATGTATTTTTGTGTGTTTTGCAGATAAATAAAGTTTTGGGACTCAATGGAATCAATCAGAACTAAATGTAGAACAAGTAAGGGTAAAAACTGGACTTGACATTTGGATTTTGGAGGTTGGAAATTTGAAATGGCGTTCTAACGAAGTACAATTTCGGAAATTTCAACTTTGCATAATTTTCGTATTTTGGCCATAACGTTCTACTCTGATATCGGATTGAGGTGATTCAAGTTTCAGATTAAAGAAGACTCAAAGATCTAAAACTTTGACGCTCATAATAATTTCGAATTCGGAAGTTTTCATGACCGAAATTGATAAAATATCCGTAAGTGTGTTATGTGCAATTATTAAAGTCATTTTCAAAACAAAAATAAAATAAAACAAAATAAAAAATGAAAATTGTCAAAGCATGTTTGGTGGAGGATTTGGTGCCATATTTTGTGCCATGTTTGGTGGAGAAATTAATGGAGAAATTTGTAGAGAAATTGGTAGAGAAATTAGTGAAGGCAAAATTTTGCCTATAAATACCAAGCCATTTCATTTGTAAAATTCATACCTTCTTCTGGAGATTTCGTTAAGAATAATAAGAAGAAGATTGTATCTTGTTTGTTTATTTACAGCTTTCTGTATTTAATTTTTTATTTTACGCAATAGTTCTTTCTTTACTTTACTTTTCAGTCTTTATTTCTACTTTTCAGTATGAGGAGATAACTCCCTTCTGCTGGGGTGAAGGGTAAAGCTTTTATTACTAATATTTAGATTAATCTCCCTTAATTAAAATATATAAACTATTTAAAACCTGACTTAATGGGATACCGCCTTTATGGTCGGTTGGACTTAATTAAATTGATTTTAATCTAACTGATGAGTGGTATTTATATCACTTATTCCCACTCATTTAACCTAATATTTCGTATAGTTTCTCGAGTTTTGTGAACGTTTTGATATGTTTTGTGTTATTTTGCAGATAAATAAAGTTTGGAAAGCATTGGAGGCAATTTGGGGCAAAAACGGACAAAAATGCGTCAACAGGGATATTTTGGTCTTTAGCGCATCGCGACGCTGAAGACTTGCGCGTCGTGACGTCTAAAATGAGCCGAACAGTGCTAACATGCGCCGGGTCCACAAATCAGAATCTGAGAAAAGTTTGACTTTGCTAAAATGCACCGTGCCACGTGTCACCATCACATCCGATCTGCTAACACGTGCCGTGCCACGTGTCAGCATCCTACGGTGCCGACAATCATCATCGCCACGTGTTCCACGTGTCACTCCATGTCATCAGCCAGGTCAGCAAGTCAACAAGTCAATATTGCCACCTCACCGCCACGTCATCATTAGCCAATCAAGAAGTGCCACGTGTCGCAATTCTACGGTGCCGACAGTCTCTTTCCCACGTGTCGCCACGTCAGCGCCACGTCAGCATCAATAATTGAGTATCTAATCCTTATCTGACACGTGGCGGATAAGAATCTCAGCGACCAATTAGAAGCCGCCACGTGTCACAATAATTGAAGCCCAACCACCGCGCCACGTGTCACCTTATCAGCTTATCCAGAATCTTCAAACAGACGAACCAGAGCGTGCCACGTCGACAGAAGCTGGCGTAGCGACGCCAGAGGCCTTGGCGTCGCGACGCTGGAAGCTTATCCGCGCCTATAAATTGAGCTCGAGATTTCAGAATTGAATGTACCACTCTCTCTCTTCTATTCTATCTAAAGAGAGAGTTTATCTCTCTAGATTCTTTATTTTTTAGTTTTTTTAGTTTTTTAATTTTTAGTTTTGTAAATAATTTTAATTACGTTTTGTATTAATAGTATTTAATTTTTACTTTTTACTTTTTACAGTTTTTACTATTTACCATGAGGAGGTAACTTCTCCAGCTAGGGTGAAAGGTAATTCTTTTACTGTTACTATTTAGATTAATCTCCCTTAAAAATAATATATTCACTATTTAAAACCTGACTAATAAAGGATACCGCCATATTGGTCGGTTGGTAATTCATTTTAATCTGGTTTAAACCTGACTAATAAAGGATACCGCCAGATTGGTCGGTTGGTAATTTAATTTTGGTTCCGCCTTTATGGCTGGTTGGACTTAATTTGAATTAATCAGGTTACCGCCTATACGGCTGGTTGGAAAAAGAATCACAAGTCTATATATTATTTTATGGGAGATATCTAAATTAGTAGTAGTAAAAGTAATTCATTTTACCTTAGCATTTTATTTTATTTTACTTTTCAGTATTTTTACTTTATGTCTTTTATTTTATTTAAATTTTTACTAGCCCTAGTTATGTGTTAGTTATCTGGAGTTGTGATGAATTCTAATATCACCGGTTTATAAGGGGTTATTTTATAGTTTGGGTAATTAAAGGTTTACTTATTAAGTCTTAAGCTTAATGCTTCTTGTTGTTTGATCACCAATAAGATTGATGAATGGTAAATCTAAAATGAACTAGACATAGGGATTTTAGGTTTCAGCCTTAGACTTAATAGCCCACGATCTTCCTTGAGGATAGATAACCCTTTAATAGATTTCCTTACAGGATAGGAATATACCTGTCGGGCGGGGGTAGCCATAATTGGAACTTAAACTTAATGAATCCAGATAATTTGGTTGACATAGACATATGGTTCAATTGGGTTAAACTGGGTATTTGCGTCTGACCATCGACATAGGCTTTTGCATAATTTAGTGTTCTAGGTTAGTAAACTGATTTATTACACAAACATAAAATAACCACTTTATCTTTAAAATGATATTAGAATGATTCACAACCCTAGATCTTTGTGTCTTTTGTTATTTTCTTTAGTATTTTCTTTTATCTTTTTATTTATTGTGCAAAACCACATTCAACCAATCAAACAATCATTCTCTTCTCCATTTAATTAGATATTTGTAAATAAATAGTATCAATAATTAATAACAACAGTAGGAATTAAGTTCTCGTGGGATCGATATTTTTATACTACTTGAACGATACGTGCGCTTGCGTTATACGGGTGTGTTTGCACCGGTCACTAACTAAATTGGATACCGCCTTTATGGTCGGTTGGAATTAATCATGAATCTGACTTAATCAGAATACCACCTATATGGTCGGTTAGTAATGTCATGCAAAGTTTATATATTATAATAAGGGAGATATCTAAAATAGAAGTAATAAAAGTGGATCCTCTAATCCCATCATTTTCTTTATTGCTTTATTTACCTTTTTAATTTCCAAGATTTACTTTATGCCATTTACTTTATTTATGTCTTTACTAGTCCTAGATATGTATTGTAACTAAATACCATATCTAGGGTTGTGATGAATTCCAATATCACCGGTTTATAATGGGTTATTTTATGACTTGGGTAATAAAGGTTTATTTATTGAGTCTTAAGCTTAATGCTTCTTGTTAACTGGCCATTAATAAGAATGATCTTGTAAATTTAAAATAAACTTGACTAATGAATTTTAGGTTTTAGCCTTAGGCTCAATAGCTCACGATCTTATCTCGGGGCATGGTGACCCTTAGGTAGATTTCCTTACAAGATAGAAATATACCTATCGGGTGGGGGTAGCCACAATTGGAACTTAGTCTTAATGAATTCAGGTAACTTGGTTAACAGAGACATATGATTAATTGGTTATTTGGGTGTTTGCATCTGACCATCGATATAGGCTTTTGCATATTTTCGTTTTTCAGGTTAATAAACCAATATATTGCACAAACATGAGATAACCACTTTATTTTAAAAGATATTGGAAGGATTCACAACCCTAGATAGTTCAATAATATTGAATTTTCCTTTAATTTACATTTGTATTATTTTTTTACTTTTCTTTAGTTTAAAATCATCATTCAATCAAACAACCAATATATTAGATATTTATAAACATTTAGCTTCACAAATTGATAGCCTAGGTATTAAGTCATCGTGGGATCGATACATTTTATACTACTTGAACGATACGTGCGCTTACGTTACGTGAGTGATTTCACCGATCAGTCCTCTAAAATATTATATATATATATATATATATTATAATAATAAAAAAATAAATATATGGATAAATACATCATAAGCTCATTATGTCGCCAATCTAAACACGATGAATATTTTTCAAGTCCAATTTGAATCTAGTTGTACGCTCTTTTGGGTTTATGGGTCTTGGAATTCAGATTTCATTTCCATTTTCCTGTTGAGCATTCGAAACAGTATTTTACCTACACAATAAATAAAAATCGCAATAAAAATATATAAAACATAAATTTAATTATTAATTCACAAATGTGCTAAATTAAATGATTAATAAAACTGTAAGTGTAAAATAATTACTTTTTTTTTATTAAATGTATACTTTTTAGTGTTTATCACACCCCTAATCAGTTTATTATTTGTCCCTAGTAATTTAACCGAAAACTAAAAATACATATTCTTATCCAAGTTATTGATTGTTTTATTTCTTTCTAAATTATCAAATAAGCAAATTCTCATGTACTTTTTAATGGCCAGTAACTCTCAAACTAGTTGGCTTTAGGGCATTAGGTGTTAAGACACTCATACAGACTTAATTGCTAGGATCGCAGATGTCAAAAAAATATTTGATTCCCTTAAGCTTTCTCTTTGACCCATGTAACGAGCTTTGGGCCAATGACTCCCAGACCAGTTGGCCTTAGGGAAATAAGTGTTAAAACACCCATACGAACTTAATTGCTCAAGTTAAAGAGGCTATGAAATCGAACTTATTCACATATTTTTTTTTACAAACTCAAACTCTACCATTTTACGCGAACAATCACTGTTTGTTGAGGCAAGATGTCTGGTTACTAAGTAAAAACTTGATTATTATTATTATCATTTTTTTAAACTAACTGAGTCCCTATCGTTTTACGCAAAAAATCATTGATCGCTGAGGTAAGATGTCCCGTTCCTTAGTAAGGCTCGGTTTTTTTGAATAAAAACACAAATTCATATCCTCATTTAGGTGCTACATCCAACAAAGTAGAGAACTAAATATTACAAATTTTCACTTATAACCCACGATCATATGTTACCGTATGTGTTGATATTACATGTCAAATGTGTATATGAAAATCAAACTTAATCAATATTATGGAGAATTCACAAATTTGAATGATTCAAAAAGAAATAAAAAAAAAAAAAACTTATTACGAAACACATTGAGATGCATCTCACGAGTGAAAACTCCTTACATTGCCATCTCTGAACAATAATTCCACTTGGTTAGTCTAACTGTGTCCCAGTGTTGTGCATTCTCTGATATGTGCTCTAGGTAATCTAGTGCATCTTCAGGACTTTTGTCTCTAAACTCATCATTACACATCAGTTCCACTACTTGTCTACTTTGAGGTGTCAAACCCACGTAGAAGTAGGAATTCAGCCTCCATGTTTCAAACCAGTGATGTGGACAAATATTTAATATTTCTTTAAATCTCTCCCAACATTGGTAAAGTGTTTCTCCCAACTCTTGTGTGATAATTATGATTAACCTCTTAAAGGAGTTTGTCATATGATTACGCCCAAAAAGTATTTGCGGTTATCACAGTATAGTTGGGGTGTCGATTCCTTAGAGAGATGGTTAGGAAGGAACTGAATCACTTAATACGAACGTTAGCAATAAATTAATTAAAGGAAATGATTTAATTAGCAATGTAAAATAAAAAATATGAAAAATACGTAAGAATTATCAGTAGAGAAAAGCAGTAAAGCGTCGGGAATCCCTATTGTATCAAGTCACTATATTCAGTAGTTGATTCCATTTATTACTCAATTGAGGGTTTTAATTTCCAAACCAACAATCGAAAGATATTTCAATTTAAAAAACACATTAAATTCTAAGATAATCGATGAATTACTTTCTCTATGTGAACAACACACTATGCTATCATTATGACCTATCTAACGTTGACAATATACCCACAGACAATACTACAGCAGAAAATTAACTCATAAAAAAATAATACCAGTTACAACTGGGTTCCCCAATCACACATAGAAAAAACATGACTATTCCTACATGAAAATTAGTAAAACACAATCTCTGGATTATAAATCAAAAGATAATAGAGAATAACGAAACACCAATTATATTAAACATTGAAGATCATTCAGGAATCAATAACATGAATATAAGAAGTTAAGTACAAGAGTTCATCCCTAGCTTTGCCTAGGAGATTAGTTCTCCATAGAAAAGAAAGACATAGTCTGAAGGGATAGGAGAGACATCCTGTATGGCATGAGGCTTCCTTGTTCTTCTCTCTCAAATATGTGATTTTGGACTCTTTGTTGTGTATTTTCTTTTTCTTTTTTTAGGGTTCTGCATGAGCTTGGGTATTTATATGGAAGTCCTTGAGTCCTTGTACATGTAAAACACGACCGAATTAAGCTTCTAGAGATCTGTCGGAGCGCCGCGGCGTCGGAAAGTGGCATTGTGGTGTCTAACTCTCATGTATTTTGTATGGAACAAAGCTGATGGCGCATCGCGACGCTTAAAGATGGGCGTCGTGACGCGCGCTAATTTTCTAGAATGATGTTTCTGCATTTCTGCTCTTCCCACGTGCTTCCGATGCGTCCGTAAGGTCCCAAAACACGTACAATTGCTCCAAGATCCATGTTATATTCCTTCCTAATAACAAAAAAATAAAAAAATTACTATTAAGATTAAAGACTCAATAATAGAGCTGAATTAGTGATGTTCAAAGTACAATTTCATGCACTTATCACAACCCCCAACCAGCTTATTGCTAGCCCCTAGCAATTCAAGCGCAAAAAGAAAATATAAACTAAATTAAACTAAATTAAAAAGAAATAGATAAAAACTATCTAGGCCACTTTCGTAGGGATCACGATTGCATTTAGCGTATGCAATAAGCCTTTAAACCCCTAGGTGGCCCTAGTGGACCAATTATAGTCTCGTGAGGGCTTACAATGACGACACCCACAAACGTCATTAAAACATATGCAATCATGAAAAAATAACAAAATGAAATAGTCCCAATAGTTACACATATTATTGTCCTCAAAGAATGCCTAACAATCAAATAAGAGAACATTCAAAGTACTCAAAGCAACTCAAATCCAAGTCCTTGAATAAATCATCTAAGCCAGACTCAAAGTGTGTATGTGTAAAGGTTCGGTCACAGCTTGACTCTTAGGTAAGCCAACTCAATGATTTCGTTTAAAAATTAGGATCCAATGGGTCAAACCAACCTAGATATCTCAAATTTGCTATGTAATTGCCTTTCTTTGCTCAGTATGGTATGATTGTTTTCTTTTTCTTCTTTCAAAACCTTTTTTTTTCAACACACCTACCATTTAAGGTAGCATTTCTCCTTATGGTGGTCTTAACACTCGCCCATGGGTAGTTTCACGCTTATCGGTTATGGATGGTTTAATTTCTTTTTTTTTTTTGTTTTTTTTTTCTTTCAAAACTTTCTCTTTTTTCTTTTTCTTTTTATTTTTAACCATACGATATATCATAACACTAGAAAATCAAGATAGCATTCATCGACATGTAATTTTTTCAACTAGTCACTTTACCAACTACCTAGGTTCTTACTGCTAAAAACCTATAATTAAGTGCTTACGAGTCTAACATAGATCAACTACTAAAGGCATCAGATAAAAGTACATTAGGAACTTATCATTTCTAAGATTTCATCCTAAAGCAAACAATACTCATCATTGGACTTATGCTTTACTATTAAGGACTAAAAACTAAATATTATATATATATATATATTTTTTTTAGCTGGCAGAAACTATCACTACATGCACACACACCCAAGCTTAAAAATTATATTGTCCTCAATGTAAGATAAACATAAAGAAACAAGGTGAGGAACAACACTACCGTGCATGGAGTTGATCAGGCTCCCGCTGGTAAGACTTTGGTTACGTGGGATGTATGGGTTGCACTAAAACCTGCATAAATACTCATGCAAATAATAAACAAGCAATCAACACACAATAAAATAATACTAAATGAGAGAAAATAGTAAAATAAATAAAAATAAATAAATAAACAAATGCAAGGGTTGCCTCATCACTAGTGCTAAATATAACGTCTTCAGCCAGACGAAATCACCCAAATGGTCATGGTGGCTTCCATGTTAGACAGTTATGGCCCATAACATCACTATTTGTACAGATCACGGTGTTGTTGTACAAATTAACTATGTGACAAAGGAAATTGCTCTTCTATCATTTGTAATTAGATTACCAATATGTATAAATGATAGAAGGTCCATATGATTAGTTCCAGATTGATAAGATATGAGACAGTATCAATCCATGAAGGTTTAATCATTAAATATCCCTAGTCGTAGTATTATCGAGACTGGACATCGATAATGCGGAATAGACTAGTATTACACGTGTGCGCGTTGTGGAAGTATAATAACATAGTTCTCGTATATTTGGGTATAAGATACTCATGCAAGTGTAATAGGAGGTTGTGTTTTCCGATGGTACGGAAAACAGCTTCGCTCTGGATAGACCCCTCGAAATTCCATTGGTAGTATGACTATGTGTCTATGGAAGTCCGAATCAGGGTAGGTGTATTTGGTATTAACCTGAGACTTGCACCGCTAATACTTGTGACAATCAATATACTTTGGTTTTGGTCGTCCAGGGCTTTAACATGTTCTGTGTATGCCTCTTCTGGGTATATTGAAAATCGTAGTGTATTGGGTGTGATGTCGAGATGAAAGTATCACTCCAGTCATAGTGGAGATGATGATCACGTAGGATACATAACTGGTTCTCTTATATGCTGCAGCTATCGGGATATTATGACTAGGTCATGTTTATCCGATTATAGAGACTAGTTACCAGAGATCCGATATGTGCTTCGTACGGGGCAGACACATTTTCAGCCCCAGGCCTTGCACGTGACATCTGATGCTGGATCGAAATACGCAATACTACGTATACTACACCTGATATCGATCACATATTCCAGTAAGAATATTTCTGGAGAATTGGTTAGGCATAATGCTTTGCTAGAAGCCAACCATGTCTTGTAAATCGGTAAAAATATAGTACTAGGTACGTACGTGTTCAGATAGTCCGACGACCAGATTTACTGCCAACATATCCGAGGATCTCATGGGTCGCTTCCCGAAGATTCACCGATGACGTATGACTCGCGCTTTATTAATATGGGATTAATTAGATGAGAGAGAAAATTAATCTGGGATTAATTATGGAGATATTTTATCTGGGATCAAATATTATTATTAAAGAGAGAAAATGATTAATTTGGAATTAATCGATAAAATATTATATTCGATATATTATACGAAATTGGATTTCGACGTGGAATTAAAATTAAATTTTAATTCGGGCGAACGAGTTAATTTAGAATTAATTCGTTAGCGACGTGAATAATGATTTTACTAGGCATAATTATTTAATTACGTCGCAACGGAAAATTCGTTAATTTGGAATTAGCAAACCCGAGCCCGAGAGTGTTTGCGGGCGCACTCGCATTGCGAATTTAAGTGCGGCCCACAAGTCACATCAAGCGTCAAATCACTAGTCAATCAAGTGATGAAAGTCACATCACTTTGAGTGAAATGATGTCTAGTCACTTTTGATGTGAATAATGATGGAGGTGGTTGGATGGCTTTAATGCCATTTACAAAATTTTGAATTTGGTATATCTTAATGATTTTGGAAAATCAAACCAACAAAAACACATTTTTCTTCTCTCTTTCCTCTTCCCTTTCTTTCGGCCTTGGGCCATTTCTTCTTCCTTTTTCTGGTTTTGCCGAGACTTGAAGGAGAAGCAACATGGTGATTTTTGTGGCAAAAATTACCAAGTGCTAGCACACATTCGGGGTCTTGCGAAGGTGATAGGGAAATCGACTTGTGAGCTTGGAATCACAACACAAAGCTTGGAGCTTGGTGGACCACAATGACCGAAAATGGAGGCAAAAAATCTGCCATTGCCGTGAGCTCATTTGAGGACAAGCTTGAAGTTTTATTGTCCCTCGCGTCGTAAAAGCCGATCGTTGTAAGTATGATTCCGCCATGATCTTACGAGTTTTCACATATATGTTTCTTTGCTTGAAATCGATCCCGGGACCTTAGAGAAATCCAACAATGGTATCTTGAGCCATTTTGAGCATGAAACTTGATTAGGGTAAAATTTGGGCAAAATTGATTTGAGCATGTTTGAGTGAAATTGATTGTTTGAGTATGATTAAATTATGATAACATGTGTTTCTTTGCTTGAAATCGATCCCGGGACCTTAGAGAAATCCAACAATGGTATCTTGAGCCATTTTGAGCATGAAACTTGATTAGGGTAAAATTTGGGCAAAATTGATTTGAGCATGTTTGAGTGAAATTGATTGTTTAAGTATGATTAAATTATGATAACATGGTGTTATGCATTGTCAATTTGATGAATTTTGAATTGGATAATTTTTCTCCAATTGGTTAGGCTTGGCCGAAACTAGCAATGCCCTAAAAGTCATGGTATTTTTTGATTTTGATCATTGGATGAGTTGAAATCATTTGGGAATTGTTGATTGTGGATTTAATTGGATTGAAACCGAATCGGACATAAAAACCCTAAATGCCGTGAATTGATAAGCATGAAAATGATTGATTTTTTTGATTCAATTGTGTTGGACATTAGTTGATGATAATGAGCATATTTAATTGAGTGAATTAGTATTTTGGAAATGTTAATTTGGGTAATTAATTATGGCATACACTTTAAATTAATTAATTGTGAAATTTGGAATTTTGTAAGTTAATTAATTAGGCCAAATTTGGAATGGGGCTTTTAAAAGTTGTAATTGGGCTTAATGGGCTTGGTTGTACCAAGTTAGGTTTAGGCTAAATTGGTTGGATCCAATTGGGCCTAAAACCTCATCCATAATGTCCAATTATGACTTAAATGAACCTTTAATTTTAATTGGGCCTAATGGGCCTAAATTGGTTTCTTGGCTTATAAGGGTGATTCCTTAAATGGGCCTTGGTATTTGGGTTTGACCCATATTGACCAAAAGTCCATGCCTTAGAAATTAATTAAAAGCCCATTGGACTTTAATTAAATTGAGATTGGATGTTAATCGGGCTTTGAGACCCGTAAAGATTGGATTTAGAATCTAAGTCGCAAAAGGTACATTATAAAGTGTAAATATTTAATTTGGAATTAAATATGGAATTAGTATTAAATACAAATTAAATTGGATTTAATGTTGTAGTTTAATTTAATTCAAGAATTCGTACTTTGAGTACTTATTCGCAAAACGAGTTGGACTCGCGCAAAATCAAATCGTTGTTTGAACATTGGATGGTCATTAATATCACATTAATTAATTGGATTAGATTGATTGATAACATGCTTGTGTGAATACATGGATGCGATGCATTGAATAATGTATATAGGATGGATATTAGATGGGTGGAGGGCAATTTTTGTATAATTGTTGTAATAAATTTAGAATTTATTAATTGGACCTGCGTGTCCAGCCTATTACCTCTTTGACTCTGTGTATTCCTCTTCTCACCTATTCCCTCAATGTAAATGAGGTTTCTTTAGAAGTGTTATGTAATAGGGTAGAAGTAAATACTGTGCTAGCGGGAAGAGAGAAAAGGAAGAGAAAATGAAGAGATTTGTTCTAGGAACATGTGGTTTTAAATATCCATCCGCATATCATTATTATTTATTATCTTGACGCCTTATTATGTGTTTAGAATGCATGTTTAAGGGTGGTATGATGATGGGACCTTAACAAAGATCATATAAATTGGTTGCCAATTACGCGAAAAACCCTCAAATCATATTAAGCGTTTTTGCTTCCATTGAGTGATTCTTACTCAAGATCCCAGACTGGCATGGTTTGTTGGCCAAAGTCAAGACCTTTGTCCGTCGAGGATGTGTTTTAATCATCATGAAGGCTTTGTTCCATATTGGTGTCTTGTCCAAGTTGTGATTTGTTGGCCAAAGTCAAGATCACTTCTTGTCCATCGACATTGATTACGAAGCTTTCCAAGGTCAATGGGTTCCGCTTAACTGGGATCACTAAGTTTGTTGTGCCAAAGCCAAAGCTTAGTTGATTCAGAGGAAAAGGTTAGGCAATATATTGGATATATTGGCATATATAAAGATATATGTTCGGACTTGGATATCCACCTACTGGATCTAGGAATGGATGAGATCCAATTGATCTTAGAGATCTACCTAGTTAATTATCATACAATTTGTTGGCCAAAGTCAAGATTATGTGTTATTTAACGGGATCCTAGCCCACTAGGAAACAAGGTTTCCCGAGTACTCAACAGAGGGTTAGAGGCTCGCGAAAAATAGTGGGAGGCAAGTATTACATTTGCAATATTCATTTAGTTACTTGCCATACGCGCTCATTTCAAATATTTCGTCAATATAAATTAATTTATTAGTTGTACTAATAATTAATTGTTGTTTTAAATAAACAGTTGGACTGTATTCAAACTATTTCATTATAGTTGATTATATAATTGGATTATAGTAATCAATATATTTGAATTAACTAATTTCAATTAATAGTTGATTTTATAATTGGATTATAGTAATCAATATAATTGAATTTAATCTATTAAATTATACTTATTATATATTGGACTATAGTAATCATTATAATTAAATAGTACCTAAATCATTGATTTGATAGTTGGACTATTGGAATCATGATAATTGAAAGATTAGTGTTAAAACATAATCCTGGGTGAAAATGTATTTAAACAACTTTAATTTTCAAATTGGGGAATAAACTTCAGGATAGTCCTGATAACCGAGAAGATACTTTATTTGATATAGTGACGTCTCGAGCCTAAGCCCGAAGTTGAGCAAATAGTAGAGATGATCTTTGGAAGATTCATGTGATGATAACTTTAGTGCGTAATCCATTATGCTTGCCAAATAGACTCCTTAATTTTCTTAATCATAAACTAAGGATTTAGATCCTTATATATGATAATGAAATTGAAGGATCTTCATAGATCTTAGATCGTAGAAGTACTAAATTGCAATAGTAAACTCTTGGAGAGTTAATGGCTATCTTGAGGGACGAAAAGCCAAAGTTTGCAATAGGCAAGAAGCGCAAGGCGCATCTTACTTCGATATTCTAGAAGGCCAAGGCTTGGCTAAAGGCTTCTGAGTGTGGAAGGAAAAAGGGTAAAGGCAAAATCATTATAATCTTCTGGGAAGAAAAAGGACATATCCCAAAATGTCTGCCTAAATTGTGGCAAACGGGGTCACTAGAAGCGTGACTGCCGTATGAACAAGGCAGACATGAAGGAATTGAAGACGGGCAAGGCACCGACTTCAAATATGATTGTTATAAACATATTCACAACTAGTATTAAAATTAGATTTTAGATACTGAGTGTGGTACATATATATGTACTGGTGTGCAGAATCTGCTATGAGCAGGATACTGACTGTTGGACAATTATGACCCATAGCGTCACTATTTGTACAGATCATGGTGTTGTTGTACAAATTAACTATGTGACAAAGGAGATTGCACTCTTATCATTTGTGATTAGATCACCAAGATATATAAATTATAGGAGGTCCCTTGTGATTTGTTCCTGGATTGAGAATGATATGAGACAGTATCAGTCCAACGAAGGATAAATCATTAAATATCCCTGGTCAGAGTATTATCGAGATCGGACATCGATAAATACATAAAATCAAAGACTAGTATTACACTGGCGCGTTGTGAGGGCACAATTTCATAGTTCTCATATATTTGGGTATGGATACTCATGCAAGTGTAATAGGAGGTTGTTGTTTTACCGATGGTACGGGAAACAGCTTCGCTCTAATAGACCCCCTCGGAATTCCATTGGTAGTATAGTATGACTATGTGTCTATGGAAGTCCGAAATCAGGGTAGGTGTATTTGGTCTTAACGTGAGACTTGCACCGCTAATACTTGCGACAATCAATATACTTTTGGTTTGGTCATCCAGGGCTTTAACCGGTTTCTGTGTACGCCTCTTTAGGTATATTCGAGAATCGTATGTGTTGGGTGTGATGTCAAGATAGAAGTGTCAACTCCGGTCATATGGAGATGATGATCGCGCAGGATACATAAATTGTTCTCTAAAAAGGTTGCAACCGTTTGGATAATATGACTTGGTCATGATTATCCAATATTAAAGAGACTAGTTGCTCGTCATTTGATATATGCTTCGTACGGGGCAGACACTGTACCAGCCCCAAGCCTTGCATGTGATCATCCGATACTGGATCGAAATACGCAATACTACGTATACTACGCCTGATATAGATCCTTATTCCTATAAGGATATTTCTTGAGAATTGGGTAGGCAGGCACTTTGCTAGAAGCCAACCTTGTCTTGTAAATCGGTATAAATGTAGTACTAGTACTTACGTGTTCGGATAGTCCGACGACCGAATTACTGCCAACATATCCGGGGATCTCATGGGTCGCTTTCCCGAAGATTCACCGATGACGTATGACTTGCACTTTTAATTAATCTGGGATAATTAGATGAGAGAGAAAATTAATCTGGATGGGATTAATTACGGAGATATTTTATCTGGGATAAAATATTATTTATAGAGAGAAAACGATTAATTTGGAATTAATCAATTAATTAATATATTCGGATATTATTAAAACGAAATTGGATTTCGACGCGGAATTGAAATTGGATTTTAATTCGGACGAACGAATTAATTTAGAAATTAATTCGTTAGTGACGTGAATGAATAGTGACTTTGCTAGCGTATAATCATTTAATTGCGTCGCATGGAAAATTCGTTAATTTGGAATTAGCGACCCGAGCCCGGGATTGTTTGTGAGCGCATTCACATTTTCGAATGCGAGTGCGGCACCAAGTCAAATCGCTAGTCAACATCGAGCGTCAAATCATGTCACTTTGAGTGATGTGACAATTGATTGATGATTGATGTGACTTGATGGTAGTTGTTGGAATGGTTGTTGGATTTGATTATTTGACTTTTGGAAAGCCAAATATTTGGAAAATCCTTTTTTATTTTTTGAAAATATATATTGTGTATTAGATACACATTTTAACAAACTAACACTCATCTCTCTCTTCATCCTTCTCCCCTCTCACGCCCATGGAAGGGCTGTTTTTCTTCTGGTTTGGCAGCCCCTTCCAAGAGCCAAGAGGAAAAATGGGAAAGCAAAAAGTCACAATTTTGTGGCAAATCGGAGTGCTAGCACACTACAAAGTCATGCGAAGGTGATAGGGAAGTCCACCCATGAGCTTGGAATCATTTCGCGGAAGCTTGGAGCTTTGTCAAGGAGCACTAATGCCGAATTTGGAGGAGGAGCCCACAGCAGCTCACTGCCGAGCTGTCCATGGAGGCAGAAAATAATTTTTGTCTCCTCGCGCGTCGCTCAACCGATCGATTTGAGTATTTCACAACTCCCTCGTATGTATTCACATGTATTTCTTGCTTGTATTCGATCCTCGAGACTTAGAGATCTCCAACAATGGTATCAGAGTGATTGAAAAACATGAAATTGATTAGGGCTTAAAATTTGGGTAAATTGGTGTATTTGAGCATGTTTTAATGAAATTGGATGAATTAGTATGCTTTAACACATGTTTAATTGAGGATTGATTTAATCAATTTGATGAAAGTTGTGTTGGAACATTTTTTCCCCAAAATTTGGCATGGCCGAAATGGTGCCTTAAATGTGATCTTGGTGATTTTTTTTGATTTGATTCATGGATGACTCTAAAATCATTCGGGAAATGTTGATTTATGTTCGATTTTGGATTTAATTGGATTGAAACCGAATCAGATATAATATCCCTAAATTGCCAAGAACAATATAAGCATGATTGGGTTTGATTTTTTGATAAAATGTGTTGGACTGTTTTGTTATTGATGAGCCATGATTAATTAGGCTAATTGGTGTTTTGGAAATGTTAATAGGGTAATTACTTCTGTTATACACTTAGGTACTTAAATGGGAATTTGGAATTTGGTAATTTAATTATTTGGGTTTAATTTTGTTAAAATGGGCTTGAAAGTTATTATCGGGTTATTGGTCTTGGTTGTATCTAAGTTGGGTTTAGGCAAAATTGGTTGTATCCAATTGGGCCCAAAACCGCTTCCATAAAGCCCAAATGCGACCTATGGACCTTTAAACTTTAATTGGGCCTAAAATTGATTTATGGGCTTATGGGTAACTCCCAAATTGGACTTTGTTATTGGGTTTGACCCGAGTTGACCAAAAGTCCACGCCTTAAAGAATTAATTAAAAGCCCATTGGACTTTTAATTAAATTGACGTTGACATTAATCGGGCTTAAACAGAGTAACCAGTAACGATTAAATTTGGAATTTGAATCATAAGGTTTATTAATAAAGTGTAGTATTTAATTTGGATTAAATAGCGGATTAGTATTAATACATATTAAATTGGATTTAATGTTGTAGTTTAATTTAATTCGAGAATTCGTATTTGAGTACTTATTCGCAAAACAGTTTGACTCGCGCAAAATCAAATCGTTGTTTGAACATTGGATGATCACTAATTATCAGATTAATTAATTTGATTAGATTGATTGATCACATGCTTGTGTGAATACATGGTTGCGATGCTGAACTAATGTATTCGGATGGATATTATGGGTGGGGTAATCGGGGTAATTTTAGAAATTGTTGTAATAAATTTGGAATTTATTAATTGGACCTGCGTGTCCACCAAGTATTACCTCCTTATTCTTTGTATTCTCTTCTCACCTATTCCTCTCAATGCAAATGAGGTTTCTTTAGAAGTGTAGTGTAACGGTAGAAGTAAATACATGTGCTAGCAGGAGAGAGAAAGTGAGAGATTTGATCTAGGATCAATGTGTAAAATATCCATCCGCATATCATTATTTTTTATTTATACGCGCTTATTATGTGTTTAGAATGCATGTATAAGGGTGTATGATGATGAGACCTTAACAAGATAATACATTGGTTGCCACTTTGCACTCGAAAAACCCCTCACAAAATATTAAGCGTTTTTCCTTCTATTGAGTGATTCTCACTCAAGATCCGAGACTGGCATTGGTTTGTTGCCCAAAGTCAAGGCCTTTGTCCGTCGAGGATGTGTTTTGAATCACGAGAGCTTGTTCCATATTGGTGTCTTGTCCAAGTTGTGGTTTGTTGTGGCCAAAATCAAGACCACTTCTTGTCTATCGACATTGATTACGAAGCGTTCCATGGTCAATGGGTCACGCTTAACTGGGATCACTAAGTTTGTTGTGCCAAAGCCAAGGCTTAGTTGATTCATAGGAAAAAGGTTAGGTAATATATTGGATATATTGGCATATATAAGATATATGTTTCGGACTTGGATGTCCCCTACTGGATCTAGGAATTGGATTGGATCCAATTGATCTTAGAGATCTACCTAGTTAATTATCATACAATTTGTTGGCCAAAGTCAAGATTGTGTGATATTTAACGGGATCCTAGCCGCTAGGAAACACGGTTTCCCGAGTACTCGAAAGCGGGTTAGAGGCTCGCCGAAAAATAGTGGGAGGAAAAAATTGAATTTGTAATATTCGTTTAATTACTTGACATATGCGCTCAAACATTTATCATTCATCAAATAAATTAAATGTTAGTTTGGACTAATATTAAATCGTTGTTTTAATAAACAGTTGGACTGTATTCAAACTATTCATTTATAGTTGATTTATAATTGGATTATAGAATCAATATAATTGATTTTAATCTATTAAATTATAGTTGATTAATTAGTTGGACTATAATAATCATTATAATAAATAGTACCTATACCGTTGATTAAATATTTGGACTATTAGAATCAAGATGTAATTGAAAGATTGACATTTAAAACATAATCCTAGGAAATGTATTTAAATGGTTTAATTTTCAAATTGGGAATAATTTCAAGATGGTCCTGGAAAATAATAAGTTACTTTATTTGATAAAATAACATATTAGGCCTAAGCCCGGCGGAGTTAAGCAAATAATAGAGCATAATCTTTGGAAGATTTATGTAATGATAACTTTAATGCTTAATCCATTTAGCTTGTCGCAGTAGACTCATAATTTCTTAATCATAAATAAGGATTAGATCCTTAAAGTATGATAATGAAATTGAATGATCTTCATAAATCTATGCTTAGATTTTAGAAGTACTAAAATTGCAATTATAACTCTTGGAGAGTTAATGACTATTCTTAAGGAGACAAAGTCAAATTTTGCAATAAGGCAAGTAGCGCAAGGCGCAATTCACTTCGATATTCTAGAAACCCGAGGCTAGGCCAAAGGCTTCTGGAGTGTTGAAATAGGAAAAGGCAAAATCATTATAATCTTCTGGGAAGATAAAGGACATATCCTAAAATGTCTGCCTAAATTGTGGCAAACGGATCGCGGAAGGAAGCGTTACTTCCGTTTGGACAAAGCAGACATGAAGGAATTGAAGAACGAGCAAGGCTCTGACTTCAAATATGTTTGTCAAAATTATGTTCACTACTAGTATTGAAATTGGATTTTAAATACTTAGTGTGGTACATAAAATATACCGATGTTCAGAATCTGCTATGAGTAGGATACTGACATCAATTGAGATTTATCTGCGAATTGGAAACGGGAGGAAAGTCGCTGTTTTAACCGTAGATACCTAAGTTTAGGAACTACCTTCGGGTGTGTACCTAAGTTTGGAATCTGTTATAATGTAACTAGTTTGACTAGATACATTATCTCTATATCAGTGTTTAATCTATTGCGGATTGACCTTTATATTCTAGAACACTAAAGTGTTTTATTATATAAAGATGATATTGAGATAAACACATTAGATGTGAATAACAGAGTTTATATTTTGAATATAAATAAAATCTCAAACGTATACATGACAAACAATAGCTCAAACTGATTTGATCAGAAGAAACTAATTAGTGGCATTGTTGTCTGGGACACAATTAAACAAGAATAGTATATCCACACACTTTGAAGAGTGAGTACTAGGACAAATTTGATTCTAATCAAATAAAGTCTACGAATCTAGTTTATTGGGCATAGTGCCTAAAACACTATTTACTTGGTAAAAGTGCAAATGCCACAAATCTGTTAGCCCTAGTTCATAGTGAAGCAAGTAGGCCCATGTCTAGCTAGGCTAGATGTGGATATGAATATTTCGTGTACTTTACGGATGTGGCATCGCGTTCTGGTTATGTGTTTCTTTTGAAACACAAATCGGAAACTTTTAAAGTTTCGACACGAAATAGACAAACAGATCAGCTAAAGTATTAAATCGTCACGGTTAGACCATGATGAAAATACTTAAGCAATAAGTTTCTAATATACTTGAAAGATTATAGTATTCTTTTAAATGAGGACTCCTCCCGGAACACGTCAACTTGACGGTGTATCCGAACAGGATAAACTGAATTTTTTTGGACATGATAAGGTTAATCATGAGTCGCTCTGAGCTACCATTTCCTTCAACGGATAAGCATTAACATTGTAATACTTATTTAGAATGAGGTTCCATAAAAATCTGTTTGACAGACTTCATATTAGATATGAACAGGAAAGAAACTGGGTTTCTCATTCCTAATGATTTGGGTATGCTAGGCATATGTTTGGATTGTTGGACAGTTATGACCCATAGCGTCATTATTTGTACAGATCATGGTGTTGTTGTACATATTAACTATGTGACAAAGGAGATTGCTATCTTATCATTTGTGATTAGATCCTCTAGATGTATAAATGATAGGAGGTCTCTATGATTAGTTCTTGGATTGAGATGATATGAGACAATATCAGTCCATGAAAGATTAATCATTAAATATCCCTAGTCGTAGTATTATCGAGACTGGACATCGATAATGCTGAATAGACTAGTATTTCACTTGTGCGTGTTATGGAAGCGTAACAATATAGTTTACATATATTTGGGTATTGGATACTCATGCAAGTGTGATAGGAGGTTGTGTTTTACCGATGGTGTGGAAAACAGCTTCGCTCTGAATAGACCCCTCGGAATTCCATTGGTAGTATGACTATGTGTCTATGGAAGTCCGAAATCAGAGTAGGTGTATTTGGTTTAACCTGAGACTTGCACCACTATTACTTGCGACAATCAATATGCTTTGGTTTTGGTCGTCCAGGGCTTTAACCGGTTCTGTGTACGCCTCTGCTGGGTATATTGAGAATCGTAGTGTATTGGGTGTGTGATTCAAGACGGGAAGTATCACTCCAGTCATAGTGGAGATGATGTCACGTAGGATACGGAACTAGTACTCTTATGTTACTGCAGTCATCGGGATGATATGACTAGGTCATGTTCATCCGATTATAGAGACTAGTTACCAGACATCCGACATGTGCTTCGTACGGGGCAAACACAAAACTAGCCCCAGGCCTAGCACGTGACATCCGATACTGGATCGCAATATGCAATACTACGTATACTACGCCTGACATAGATTATATATTCCAGTAAGAATATTTCTGGAGAATTTGGTAGACACGGTGCTTTGCTAGAAGCCAACCATGTCTTGTAAATCGTTAAGCACGTGGTACGAGGTAGGTACGCACGTATTCAGATAATCCGATGACCGTATTTACTGCCAACATATCCAGGGATCTCTTGGGTCGCTTCCCAAAGATTTCACCGATGACAGTTGATTTAATTAGAATTAATCTGGGATTAATTAAGAGAGAGAAAATTAATCTGGGATTAATTGAGGCTTTATTTAATCTGGGATTAAATGTGTTCGAAAGAGAGAGAACGTGATTTATTTGGAATTAATCGATAAAATAAATTTAATAGTTAAATTTGATTTTCTATTTAATTTATTCGTATAGGCTAAAATTAATATATCGGATATTTAATATGAATTGGATTTCATTACGAAATTAAAGTCGGACTTTAATACGAAAGAACAAATTAATTTAGAATTAATTCGTAGACGACGTTCGTAATATATTTACGAGGCATCGTTCTTTAATTAAATTAGATTTAATTATTTAGGGACGAGAGTTCGTTTAATCGGATTAAACGGATCCGTGCCGCGACAAATGTTCGTAGAGACATTTGAATTTTGAATTCAAATGTGGGGCCCACTTTAAATGTGGTAGTTGGGAGAGTGGTTGGCATTTATGCCATACCATCCACTTTCCAACCACCTTGGAATGGTTTTGGCAAAACCATTTACCCAACCACCTTGTTTAGGTGAAAATGGTAAATTGGCTTTTACCAAAAACCCTTCTCTCTCTCTCATTTTGTGTAGAGAACACACTTGAACAAATTAAAACCCTAGAATTCTTCTCCGTGGGCGTGAATGGCCTTCTCTCATCTCTTTGATTTTGTTGCAAAATCAACAAAGCTAGCACTTCATGGAATCAACTAAGATGATAGGGAAACCAACTCAAAGCTTGGAATCAACACAAAGGTTGGATCTTGGAGATCTTCATTCAAACAACTCAAAGCTTGGAATCATCAAAGGAAGGATCTTGGAAACTAACTCAAAGCTTGGAATCAAGAAAGGAAGGATCTTGGAGATCTTATTCTCAAAATTTTAAAAGCTCAAATTCATTCAATGTAAGTAATTCCGCAACTTATAATGAATTTATGAACACATTTTCTTGATTATTAGATCCTTGGCATGTTCTAGGAACTCTAACAATGGTATCAGAGCCAATTTTAAGCATGAAATTTTAGGGTTCATGAGACTAAAATTTGGGGATTTTGTGTTTTGGAGCATGATTTCTTCAAATTGATGCTTTGAGCATGCTTAGATTATGTTAACTTAGAGTTGTGCATGATTAGATTTGAGAAAAAATTGATTGGATCAAATTTTGAACTC
Source organism: Zanthoxylum bungeanum (assembly GCA_019454045.1). Taxonomy (NCBI): domain Eukaryota; kingdom Viridiplantae; phylum Streptophyta; class Magnoliopsida; order Sapindales; family Rutaceae; genus Zanthoxylum; species Zanthoxylum bungeanum. The sequence goes on from SKCR01024809.1 coordinate 53,101, forward strand.
CCCATAGCATGGCCGAATGTCCTCACAGTGGACTGTAGTTTTTTTTAATTTTTTGTAACATGAAATGATGTGTTTAAATGCATGTTTAAATGTTGATTGTTGGTTTGATTAGATTAGAATCAAAGTCAATAAAGTTCATGTTAAAATCAAAGAGCATGTTGAGCATGAAATGATGAATTTTGGATTCAATTTGTGTTGAGCATGAAATGATGTGTTTTGGCTTCAATTTGTGTTGAGCATAAATTGATGGATTAAGCATGATTAATTAAGTTAATTGGTATTTTGGAAATATTGAGTTTAATTAATTAATCATGGCTAATACACTTTAATTAAAAGTAATTGTGATATTTGGAATATTATAATTATGTTAATAAGCCTTTAATTATGAATTGGGCTAAAAGTGTGTATTTGGGCTTAATGGGCTTGGTTTGACCAATTTTGGTTTTGGACTTTTGGATTGGATCCAATTGGGCCCAAAACCAATTCTATAAGTTCAAATACATCACTTGCCCTTTAAAGAATTTAATTGGGCCTAATGGGCCTAAATTGATTTGTTGGCAATATGGTGATTCCTATTGGGCCTTGGCATTTTGGGTTTGATCCATTATGGCCAAAGCCCATGCCTAAGAATCAATTAAAAGCCCATTGGACTTGAATTAAAATGGCATTGGATGTTATTGGGCCTTTGAGACCCATTAAGATTGGATTTGGAATCCAAGTCTTTAAGGCTTATAAGTAAGTGTAAATATTTAATTTGGAATTAGATTTGGAATTAGTATTGAATACAAATAAATTGGATTTAAAGTTGTAGTTCAATATAATTGAAGAATAGAATACTTACTTTGAGTATTTATTCTTAAACGAGTTTGACTCGCGCAAATCAAATCGTTGTTTGAACATTGGATGGTCATTAATTCAAAGATTAATTAATAGGATTAGATTGATTGAATAACATGATTTTATGAATAAATGAATGTGTTGTATGAATAATGTATATCGGATGGATATTAGAAGGGCGAGGGCAATTTGGAAATTGTAATAAATTTAGAATTTATTAAATTGGACCTGCGTGTCCAGCCTTTTATCTCCTTTCTCATTGTATTTCTCTTCTCACCTATTCCCCTCAATGTAAATGAGGTTCTTTATTGTATTACGTAATTGGGTAGAAGTTAGAATAGTTCTAACCGGGGAGAGGAAAGTGAGTGATTTTTTCTAGGAACAAGTTGTGAGATATCCATCCGCATATCATTATTAATTTATTTATTTATCGCTCCTTATTATGCTTTTAGAATTCATGCTTAAGGTGTATGATGAGACCTAATTAAAGATAATAAATTGGTTGCCAATTTACGTGAAAACCCTCAAAACATATTAAGCGTTTTTCCTTCCGTTGAGTGATTCTTACTCAAGATCCAAAGTTGGCATTGGTTTGTTGGCCAAAGTCAAGACCTTTGTCAATTGCGGGTGTGTTTGAATCATGAGAGTTTTGTCCATATATCGGTGTCTTGTCCAAATCGTGATTTGTTAGCCAAAGTCAAGATCACTTCTTGTCCATCGACATTGATTACGAAGCTTTCCATGTCAATGGGTTCCGCTTAACTGGGATCATTAAGTTTGTTGTGCCAAAGCCAAGGCTTAGTTGATTCAGAGGAAAAAGGTTAGGAAAATATATTGGATATATTGGCATATATATTGTATATATGTTTCGGACTTGGATGTCCACCTACTGGATCTAGGAATTGGATGAGATCCAATTGATCTTAGAGATCTACCTAGTTAATTATCATACAGCTTGTTGGCCAAAGTCAAGGTTTGTGTGTTATTTAACGGGATCCTAGCCCACTAGGAAACAAGGTTTCCCGAGTACTCCACAGAGGGTTAGAGGCTCGCCGAAAAATAGTGGGAGGAAAGAATTAAATTTGCAATATTTGTTTAGATACTTCCCATACGCGCTCAATCAAATATCATTCGTCAAATAAATTAAATGTTAGTTGGACTAGTATTTAATAGTTGTTTTAATTTAACAGTTGGATTGTATTCAAACTACTTCATTTATAGTTGATTATATAATTGGATTATAGTAATCAATATATTTGAAATTTACCGATCATTTATAGTTGATTATATAATTGGATTATAGTAATCAATATATATTTTTGATTTTAACCAATAAAATTGTAATTAGTTATATAGTTAGACTATATTAATCATTACATTAGATTTTACCCGGAATCGTTGATTAAATAGTTGGACTATTATAATCAAGATTAAATTGAAAGATTGGTGTTTAAAACATAATCCTGGGTGAAAATGTTTTTAAACGACTTTAATTTCAAATTGGGAATAAATTTTAGGATGATCCTGGAAAACAAATAAGTTACTTTATTTGATAAAATAATAACATATTAGGCCTAAGCCAGAGTTAAACAAATAGTAGAGCATGATCTTTGGAAGATTCATGTGATGATAACTTTAGTGCTTAATCCATTAAGCTTGCCAATAACTAGACTCCTTAATTTCCTAATCAGAACTAAGGATTAGATCCTTAAAGTATGATAATGAAATTGAAGGATCTTCATATCGATCTATCTTAAATCTTAGAAGACTAAATTGCAATACATAACTCTTGGAGAGTTAATGGCTATGCTCAAGGAGCCAATGCCAAAGTTTGCAATAAGGCAAGAAGCGCAAGGCGTATCTTACTTCGATATCCCAGAAGGCCAAGGCTTGGCCAAAGACTTCTGAAATGTTGAAGATAAATGACATATCCCAAAATGTCTGTCTAAATTGTGGCAAACGGAGTCATTGAAGCGTGACTGCCGTATGGACAAATCAGACATGAAGGAATTGAAGACGGTGCAAGGCTCTGGCTTCAAATATGTTTGTCATAAATATGTTCACTACTAGTATTAAAATTGGATTTTAAATACTAAGTGTGATACATAAATATGCATTGATGTGCAGAATCTGCTATGAGCAGGATACTGACTTAAGATGAGATTAATCTGCGAATGAAAACGGGACGAAAGTCGTGTGTTTTACCGTAGATACCTAAGTTTAAGAACTACCCTTTGGTGTGTACTTAAATTAGGAAACTGTTATAATGTAACTAGTTTTACTAGAAAAATTATCTCTATATCGAGTATAACTCGTTACGAGTGTACCTTTATATTCTAGAACACTAAAGTGTTTTATTTTATAAAGATGATATTGAGATAAACACATTAGATGTGAATAACGGTATTTATATTTTGAATATAAATAAATCTCGAACATATAATATGACGAACAAATAGCTCAAACTGATTTGATCAAATAAGACTTATTTGTGGCAGTGTTGTCTGGGACACATTGAAACAAGACTCGTATATCCACACTTTTCGAAGAGTGGGTACTAGGACTGTTTTGATTCTATTCAAATAATGTCTACGAATCTAGTTTATTAGGCAAAGTTCCTAAAGCACCTTTTACTTGGTAAAAGTGTAAGTGCCATCGATCTGTTAGCCCTTGTTCATAGTGACGTAAGTGGGCCCATGTCTAGCTAGGCTAGAGGTGGATATGAATATTTCGTGACCTTTACGGATGTGGCATCGCGTTATGGTTGTGTTTCTTTTGAAGAACACAAATCATAAACTTTTAGAGTTTCGACACGAAATAGATGAACAGATTGGCTAAAGTATTAAAACATCAAGGTTTGACCATGATGAAAATACTTAAGCAATAAGTTTCTCATATACTTGAAAGAGTATAGTATTCTTTCAATGAGGACTCCTCCCAAAACACGTCAATTTGACGGTGTGTGCGAACGGAGAAACCGAATTTTGTTGGACATGATAAGGTTAATCATGAGTCGCTCTGAGCTACCATTTTCCTTCAAAAGGGATAAACATTAACAGTGCAATACTTATTTTGATTAAGGTTCCATGAAAATCTGTTTGACAGATTCATATTAATATGAGCAGGAAAGAAACTGGGTTTTCTCATTCTGTTGATTTGGGAATGCTAAGCATGTGTTTGGATGATACCAAACAAGAACCCCAAAATTGGATAAGTGCCAATTGTAGGTTATCCTAGGGAAACCAAAATATAGTACTTATACAACTCACTAAGAGAACAATGTGATGTTTTGCTCACCATGTGGTTTTCCTAAGAGGAATACCGATATGCAGTGGTAAGTGGGAGGATAGTAAAACTCGATGAAAATCAGAGTTATACTATTCAAGACACCAAGTCCTTAATGGAACACAAACAGTTCATCAAGGATGAAACTGTACCACAATCTTCGAACACACAAGAACCGCGTTAGTCAGAGAGAGTCAGAAAACAACCTGGAGGTATGGGTTTCTGATCTCACCTCATAAAGATGTCAATCTTATTGAGGAATACGAACTGACTACGTATGAGAAAGTGATACAAGGTATCAAATCCCTATTATGGCAAAGTGCCATGAGTCCGAAATGGATTCCATGTATATCAACTATGTTTGGACACTAGTTGTTGTCCCGGAAGGCATTGTGCCTACTGGTACTATATAAGTCTTCAAAGGAAGACATACATGGAAGACAACATACCAACGTACTAAGCTAGGCTTGTAGCGGAAAGGTATCGTTATCAACATTGTGTTGATTACAACGAAATCTTTTTTCTGTTGCCACGTTAAATCCATTTGGATAATGCTTGCTGATGCTGCATGTTTCATTTATGAAATATGGAAGCTGAACGAAAAAATCACTTTCCTAAAAGGAAACCTTTTGGAGGATGTTTACAACATCCTGACGATTTTTTCGTATCAAAACTAGCAAACAAGGTTTGCAGGTTATTCGATCCATGTTTGGATTGAAGCAAGCATTAGGTTCTTGGAATTATCGTTTTGATGTAATCATAATGGCTTATGATTTAATTCAAAACGAGAAATGATTCTTGTGTATACAAGGAGGTTAGTGGAGCGCACTGAAAGTGACTATCCTAAATAATGATGATATATCATTTCTTGGAAATGATATTCCCATATTACAATCGGTGAAAGCTTGGCTTTCATGAAAATTCTCCGTAGAATTCTTGGGAGAAACAACCTTTATTCTAGGAATAAATATCTACTGGGATAGATTTAAAGTTGTTAACACTCTCTGAGAACTCGTTCATTGAAAATTGTACGTGACCTGATGTCTCATAACCTTTGAGCATATGGAGTCACAAACAGGTCAATCCAAGTGATAGTCACTGGATTGATATTAAGAACATCCTTTAGTATCTTAGAGAACTAAGGATGATGTCTTAAACTATGGAGAAGGAGAACTTGAAGTGACTGGGATCACTGCTGCAAGTTTCCTAACCGATAAAAACAACGGTACTATACAGTTTGAATAACGAAACAGTGAGCTGGAAATATTCCAAGCAAGATACTGTTACCGAATAAACAACAAATGCGGGTTATTGCTGCGGCTGAGGCAGCAATAGAAGCCATTTGGGTCGATAACAAATCTAATTAGATTAGATATAGTTCTGTTAGCAGCTGAGCTAGGCTATATCACAGACTAAAGAATTAATGGTCTCATCAACGATCTAGATATATACTTCGACTATTCATCGGATTCGTTCGGATCATACATCGTGGCGATGTAATGATCGAATAAATCGCATCAGATGATAATCATGCAAATCCACTGACGAAAGCCTTTCCTCAGCATTTTGAGCGAACCGTACATAGTTCGGGTGTAAGACACTCGAGTGACTGGCTATAGGCCAAGTGGGAGATTGTTGGACAGTTATGTCCCATAGCGTCACTATTTGTACAGATCATGGTGTTGTTGTACAAATTAACTATGTGACAAAGGAGATTTCTCTCTTATCATTTGTGATTAGATCCCCTAGATGTATAAATGATAGGAGGTCTCTATGATTAGTTCTTGGATTGAGATGATATGAGACAATATCAGTCCATGAAAGATTAATCATTAAATATCCCTAGTCGTAGTATTATCGAGACTGTACATCGATAATGCGGAATAGACTAGTATTACACATGTGCGTGTTATGGAAGCGTAACATCATAGTTCTCATATATTTGGGTATTGGATACTCATGCAAGTGTGATATGAGGTTATGTTTTACCGATGGTGCGGAAAATAGCTTCGCTCTGAATAGACCCCTCGAAATTCCATTGGTAGTATGACTATGTGTCTATGGAAGTCCGAAATCAGGGTAGGTGTATTTGGTCTTAACCTGAGACTTGCACCGCTAATATTTGCGACAATCAATATGCTTTGGTTTTGGTCGTCCAGGGCTTTAACCGGTTCTGTGTATGCCTCTGCTGGGTATATTGAGAATCATAGTGTATTGGGTGTGATGTCAAGACGGAAGTATCACTCCAGTCATAGCGGAGATGATGTCACGTAGGATACGGAACTAGTACTCTTAAGTACTGCAGTCATTGGGATGATATGACTAGGTCATGTTCATTCGATTTTAGAGACTAGTTACCAGACATCCAACATGTGTTTCGTACGGGGCAGACACAAACCAGCCCCAAGCCTAGCATGTGACATCCGATACTGGATCACAATACGCAATACTACGTATACTACGCCTGACATAGATTATATATTCCAGTAAGAATATTTCTGGAGAATTGGGTAGGCACGGTGCTTTGCTAGAAGCCAACCATGTCTTATAAATCGGTAATCACGTGGTACGAGGTACGCACGTATTCGGATAATCCGATGACCGTATTTACTGCCAACATATCCAGGGATCTCTTGGGTCGCTTCCCAAAGATTCATCGATTACAGTTGATTTAATTAGAATTAATCTGGGATTAATTAAGAGAGAGAAAATTAATCTGGAATTAATTAATGAGGCTTTATTTAATCTGGGATTAAATGTGTTCGAAAGAGAGAGAACGTGATTAATTTGGAATTAATCGGTAAAATAAATTTAATAGTTAAATTTGATTTTTCTATTTAATTTATTCGTATGGGTTAAAATTAATATATCAGATATATTAATATGAATTGGATTTCATTACGAAATTAAAGTCGGACTTTAATACGAACGAACGAATTAATTTAGAATTATTTCGTAGACGACGTTCGTAATATATTTATGAGGCATCGTTATTTAATTAAATTAGATTTAATTATTTAGCGACGAGAGTTCGTTTAATCGGATTAAACGGATCTGTGCCACGCAAATGTTCGTAGAGACATTTGAATTTTGAATTCAAATGTGGGGCCCACTTTAAATGTGGTAGTTGGGAGAGAGAGTGGTTGGCATTTATGCCATACCATCCACTTTCCAACCACCTTGGAATGGTTTTGGCAAAACCATTTACCCAACCACCTTGTTTAGGTGAAAAGGGTAAATTGGCTTTTACCAAAAACCCTTCTCTCTCTCTCATTTTGTGTAGAGAACACACTTGAACAAAACTAAAACCCTAGAATACTTCTCCATAGGCGTGAAATGGCCTTCTCTCATCTCTTTGATTTTGTTGCAAAATCAACAAAGCTAGCACTTCATGGAATCAACTAAGGTGATAGGGAAACCAACTCAAAGCTTGGAACAACACAAGGTTAGATCTTGGAGATCTTCATTCAAACAACTCAAAGCTTGGAATCATCAAAGGAAGGATCTTGGAAACCAACTCAAAGCTTGGAATCAACAAAGGAAGGATCTTGGAGATCTTATTCTCAAAATTTTAAAAGCTCAAATCCATTCAATGTAAGTAATTCCGCAACTTATAATGAATTTATGAACACCTTTTCTTGCTTATTAGATCCTTGGCATGTTCTAGGAACTCTAACATGGATGATACCAAACTATAACCCAAATTGGATAAGTGCAAATTGTAGGTTATCATGATGATACCAAACTATACAACTCATAAGAGAACAATTAGATTGTTGCTCGCCATGTGGTTTTCCTAAAGGAATACCGATATGCAGTGGTAAGTGGGAGGAAAGTAAAACTCGATGAAAATCGGAGTAATACTATTCTAGGCATCCATTCCTAATGGAACACAAATAGTTCATCAAGATGAAACTATACCAGTAATCTTCGAATACATAATCGGGTGAAAGTAATCATAATAGTTTTGATTTAATTCAAAACGAAAATGATTCTTGTGTATATAAGAGAGTTAGTGGGAGCGCACTGACAGTGGCTGTCTTATAAAATAATGATAATATGTCATTTCTTGGAAATGATATTCCCATAAAACAATCGGTGAAAGCTGGCTTTCATGAAAAATTCTCCGTAGAATTCTTGGAAGAAACAATCTTTATTCAAGGAATAAAGATCTTCTGGGAAAGATTTAAAGTTGTTAAAACTCTCCGAGAACTCGTACATTGAAAAATGTACGCGATCTGATGTCTCATACGCTTTGAGCATATGGATTCACAAACAGACCAATCCTAGTGATGGTCACTGGATTGATGTTAGGAACATCCGTTAGTATCTTAGAGAAATAAGGATGTTGTCTTAAACTATGGAGAAGGAGAACTTGAATTGACTGGGATCACTGCTGCAAGTTTCCTAAACCGATAAAAACGACTATAGTCGTAAAACGGTACTATACAATTTGAATAACGGAACAGTGAGCTAAAAATCTTCCAATCAAGATACTGTTACCGAATAAACAACAAATGCGGGTTATTACCGCAGCCGAGGCAGCAATAGAAGCCATTTGGGTCGATAATAAATCTAATTAGATTAGATATAGTTCTGTTAGCAGCTGAGCTAGGCTGCAGCGCATGCTAAAGAATTAATGGTCTCATCAACGATCCAGATACATACTTCGATATTCATCTGATTCGTTCGGATCATACATAGTTCGGGTGTTAGACACTCGAGTGACTGGCTATAGGCCAAGTGGGAGATGATAATCAAGCAAATCCACTGACGAAAGCCTTTGCTCAGCATTTGAGCCAACCGTACATAGTTCGGGTGTTAGACACTCGAGTGACTGGCTATAGGCCAAGTGGGAGATTTTTGGACAATTATGACTCATAGCGTCACTATTTGTATAGATCATGGTGTTGTTGTACAAATTAACTATGTGACAAAGGAGATTGCACTCTTATCATTTGTGATTAGATCACCAAGATATATAAATGATAGGAGGTCCCTATGATTTGTTCCTGGATTGAGAATGATATGAGACAGTATCAGTCAACGAAGGATAAATCATTAAATATCCCCAGTCAGAGTATTATCGAGATCGGACATCGATAAATATGTAAAAGACTAGTATTACACTTGTGCGCGTTGTGAGGGCACAACGACATAGTTCTCATATATTTGGGTATAAGATACTAATGCAAGTGTAATAGGAGGTTGTGTTTTACCGATGGTACGGGAAACAGCTTCGCTCTGGATAGACCCCCTCGGAATTCCATTGGTAGTATGACTATGTGTCTATGGAAGTCCGAAATCAGGGTAGGTGTATTTGGTCTTAACGTGAGACTTGCACCGCTAATACTTGCGACAATCAATATACTTTGGTTTTGGTCATCCAGGGCTTTAACCGGTTTCTGTGTACGCCTCTTCTGGGTATATCGAGAATCGTAGTGTGTTGGGTGTGATGTCAAGACGGAAGTGTCACCACAGTCATATGGAGATGATGATCGTGTAGGGATACAGAACTGGTTCTCTAAAAAGGTTGCAACCATCGGGATAATATGACTTGGTCATGATTATCCGATATTAAAGAGACTAGTTGCTCGTCATCCGATATATGCTTCGTACGGGGCAGACACTGTATCAGCCCCAGACCTTGCATGTGATCATCCGATACTGGATCGAAATACGCAATACTACGTATACTACGCCTGATATAGATCCTTATTCCTGTAATGAGATTTTCTGGGAAAATTGGGTAGGCATGACGCTTGCTAGAAGCTAACATTGTCTTGTAAGTCGGTATAAACGTAAGACTAGGTACTTACGTGTTCGGATAGTCCGACGACCGAATTTACTACCAACATATCCGGGGATCTCATGGGTCACTTCCCGAAGATTCACCGATGACGTATGACTCGCACTTTTAATTAATCTGGGATTAATTAGATGAGAGAGAAAATTAATTTGGGATTAATTGCGGAGATATTTTATCTGGGATAAAATATTATTTAAAGAGAGAAAACGATTAATTCCAATTAATTAATATATTCGATATATTAAACGAAATTGGATTTCAACGTGGAATTGAAATTGGATTTTAATTCGGGCGAACGAATTAATTTAGAATTAATTAGCGACGTGAATAGTGATTTCGCTAGGCGTAATCATTTAATTGCGTCGCAACAGAAAATTCGTTAATTTGGATTTGATTCCATTCAAATAATGTCTACGAATCTAGTTTATTAGGCAAAGTGCCTAATATACCTTTTACTTGGTAAAAGTGCAATTGCCATCGATCTGTTAGCCCTCGTTCATAGTGACGTAAGTGGGCCCATGTCTAGCTAGGCTAGAGGTGGATATGAATGTTTCGTGACCTTTACGGATGTGGCATCGCGTTATGGTTATGTGTTTCTTTTGAAACACGGATCAAAAACTTTTGATTAATTCAAAGAGTTTCGACACGAAGTAGACAAACAAATCGGCTAAAGTATTAAACACCATGATTGGACCATGATGAAAATACTTAAACAATAAGTTTCTCAAATACTTGAAATAGTATAGTATTCTTTCAATAAGGACTCCTCCCGGAACACGTCAATTTTACGGTGTGTCCAAACCGAGAAACCAAATTTTGTTGGACATGATAAGGTTAATCATGAGTCGCTCTGAGCTACCATTTCCTTCAACGGATACGCATTAACAGTGCAGAACTTATTTTGAATAAGGTTCCATAAAAATCTGTTTGACAGACTTCATATTAGATATGAAAAGGAAATAAACTGGGTTTTCTCATTCCTGAAGATTTGGATATGCTAGGCATATGTTTGGATTATACCAAACTAGAACCAAAATCGGATAAGTGCCTAAGTTGTAGGTTATCCTAGGGAAACCTAAGTATAGAACTTATACAACTCCCTAGAGAACAATGTAATTGTTGCTCGCCATGCGGTTTTCCTAAGAGGAATACTGATATGCAGTGGTAAGTGGGAGGAAAGTAAAACTCGATCAAAATCGGAGTAATACTATTCCAGGCACCGATTCCTTAATGGAACACTAATTGTTCATCAAGGATGAAACTATACCAATAATCTTCGAATACACAAGAACCACGTGAGTCGAAGAGAGTCAGAAAACAACCTGGGAGGTATGGGTTTCTGATCTCACCTCATAAAGATGTCAATCTTATTGAGGAATACCAACTGACTACGTATGAGGAACTGATACAAGGTATCGACTCCATATTATGGCAAAGTGCCATAAAGTTCAAAATGGATTCCATGTATACCAACCAAGTTTGGATACTAGTTGTTGTATCGAAAGGCATTATGCCTATTGGTATTATATAAGTCTTCAAGGAAGACATACATGGAAGGAAACATACCAACGTACTAAGCTGGGCTTATAGCGAAAAGGTATCGTTATCAACATTGTGTCGATTATGACGAAACCTTTTACTAGTTGCCATTGTTAAATCCATTTGGATAATGCTTGCTGATGCCGCATGTTTCATTTAGGAAATATGGCAGCAGGAACGTCAAAATCGCTTTCCTTAACGGAAACCTTTTGGAGGATGTTTACAACATCCTGACGGTTTTGTCGTACCAAAATGAGCAAACAAGGTTTGCAAGTTAATTCGATCCACAGATGGATTGAAGCAAGCATAGCATTATTGTAATTATCGTTTTGATGTAATTATAATGGTGTATGATTTGATTCAAAACGAAAATGATTCTTGTGTATATAAGAAGGTTAGTGGGAGCGCACTGAGAGTGAAGTCCTGAATAATGATGACATATCATTTCTTGGAAATGATATTCCCATAAAACAATCGGTGAAAGCTTGGCTTTCATGAAAATTCTCCGTAGAATTCTTGGGAGAAACAACCTTTATTCTAGGAATAAAGATCTACTGGGATAGATTTAAAGTTGTTAGTACTCTCTGAGAACTCGTACATTGAAATAAATGTACGCGACCTGGTGTCTCATATACTTTGAGCATATGGAGTCACAATCGGGCCAATCCAAGTGATAGTCATTGGATTGATGTTAAGAACATCCTTGAGTATCTTAGAGGAACTAAGGATGCTGTCGTATACTATGGAGAAGGAGAACTCGAAGTGACTGAGATCACTGCTGCAAGTTTCCTAACCGATAAAAGCGACTATAAGTCGTAACAAAGGTACTGTACAGTTTGAATATCCGAATAGTGAGCTGGAAATCTTCCAAGCAAGATACTGTTACCGAATAAACAACAAAAGTGGATTATTGCTGCAGCTGAGGCAACAATAGAAGCCTTTTGGATCGATAATAATCCTAATTAGTTTAGGAGTAGTTCTGTTAGCAGCTGAGCTAGGCTACAACACAGGCTAAAGAATTAATGGTCTCATCAACGATCCAGATAAATACTTTACTATTCATCTGACTCATTCGGATCATACATCGTGGCGATGTGATGATCGAATAAATCACATCAGATGATAACCATGCAAATCCGCTGACGAAAGCCTTTTCTCAGCAGAAGTTTAAGCGAACCGTACATAGTTCGGGTGTAGGACACTTGAGTGATTGGATATAGGCCAAGTGGGAGATTGTTAGACAGTTATGGCCCATAACATCACTATTTGTACAGATCATGGTGTTGTTGTACAAATTAACTATGTGACAAAGGAAATTGCTCTTCTATCATTTGTAATTAGATTACCAAGATGTATAAATGATAGAAGGTCTATATGATTAGTTCCAGATTGATAAGATATGAGACAGTATCAATCCATGAAGGTTTAATCATTAAATATCCCTAGTCGTAGTATTATCGAGACTGGACATCGGTAATGCGAAATAGACTAGTATTACACGTGTGCCCGTTGTGGGAGCATAACGACATATTTCTCGTATATTTGGGTATATGATACTCATGCAAGTGTAATAGGAGGTTGTGTTTACCGATGGTACGAAAAATAGCTTCGCTCTGGATAGACCCCTCAGAATTCCATTGGTAGTATGACTATGTGTCTATGGAATTCCGAATTAGAGTAGGTGTATTTGGTCTTAACCTGAGATTTGCACCGCTAATACTTGCGACAATCAATATACTTTGGTTTTGGTCGTCCAGGGCTTTAACAGGTTCTGTGTACGCCTTTTCTGGGTATATCGAGAATCGTAGTGTGTTGGGTGTGATGTCAAGACGGAAGTGTCACCACAGTCATATGGAGATGATGATCGCGTAGGGATACAGAACTGGTTCTCTAAAACGGTTGCAACCATCGGGATAATATGACTTGGTCATGATTATCCGATATTAAAGAGACTAGTTGCTCGTCATCCGATTTATGCTTCATACGGGGCAGACACTGTACCAGCCCCAGACCTTGCATGTGATCATCCGATACTGGATCGAAATACGCAATACTACGTATACTACGCCTGATATAGATCCTTATTCCTGTAAGGATATTTCTGGAGAATTGGGTAGGCATGACGCTTTGCTAGAAGCTAACCTTGTCTTGTAAATCGGTATAAACGTAATACTACGTACTTACGTGTTCGGATAGTCCGACGAAAGAATTTACTGCCAACATATCCGGGGATCTCATGGGTCACTTCCCGAAGATTCACCGATGACGTATGACTCGCACTTTTAATTAATCTGGGATTAATTAGATGAGAGAGAAAATTAATTTGGGATTAATTGCGGAGATATTTTATCTGGGATAAAATATTATTTAAAGAGAGAAAACGATTAATTTGGAATTAATCGATTAATTAATATATTCGATATATTAAACGAAATTGGATTTAAACGTGGAATTGAAATTGGATTTTAATTCGGGCGAACGAATTAATTTAGAATTAATTCGTTAGCGACGTGAATAGTGACTTCGCTAGGCGTAATTATTTAATTGCGTCGCAACAGAAAATTCGTTAATTTGGAATTAGCGAACCCGAACCCGGGATTGTTTGCGAGTGCATTCGCATTTCGAAAGCGAGTGCGGCACGCAAGTCAAATCAAGGGTCAAATCGCTAGTCACATCAAGCGTCAAATCATGTCACTTTGAGTGATGTGAAAATTGATTGATTGATTGATGTGACTTGATGGTAGTTGTTGGAATGGTTGTTGGATTTGATTATTTGACTTTTGGATAGCCAAATATTTGGAAAATCCTTTATTTATTTTTTGAAAATATATCTTGTGTATTAGATACACATTTTAACCAACTAACACTCATCTCTCTCTTCATCCTTCTCCCTCTCTCACGCCCATGGAAGGGCTGTTTTTCTTCTAGTTTGGCAGCCCACTGCCGTGAGCCAAGAGGAAAAATGGGAAGCAAAATTCGCGATTTTGTGGCAAAATCGGGAGTGCTAGCACACTACGAAGTCATGCGAAGGTGATAGGGAAGTCCACCCATGAGCTTGGAATCATTTCGCGAAGCTTGGAGCTTGTTCAAGGAGCAACAATGGCCGAATTTGGAGGAGCCACAGCATCTCACTGCCGAGCAGTCCATGGAGGCAGAAAATAATTTTTGTTGCCTCGCGCGTCGTTCAACTGATTGATGTGAGTATTCCGCAACTCCCTCGTATGTATTCACATGTATTTGTTGCTTTGTATTCGATCATCGGGACTTAGAGATATCCAACACTGACTTCAGTTGAGATTAATCTATGAATTGGAAACGGGACGAGAGTTATTGTTTTAACCGTAGAAACCTAAGTTTAGGAACTACCCTTCGGGTGTGTACTTAAATTAGGAAACCGTTACAATGTAACTAGTTTGACTATAAACATTATCTCTGTATCAGGGTTTAACCCGTTGCGGGTATACCTTTATATTCTAGAACACTAAAGTGTTTTATTATATAAAGATGTTATTGAGATAAACACATTAGATGTGAATAATAATATTTATATTTTGAATATAAATAAATCTCAAACATATAACATGACAAACAAATAGCTCAAACTGAATTAATCAGTTGAGACTTATGAGTGGCATTGTTGTCTGGGACACAATTAACAAGACTCGTATATCCACACTTTTGAAGAGTGGATACTAGGACGGATTTGATTCCATTCAAATAATGTCTACGAATCTAGTTTATTAGGCAAAGTGCCTAATATACCTTTTACTTGGTAAAAGTGCAATTGCCATCGATCTGTTAGCCCTCGTTCATAGTGACGTAAGTGGGCCCATGTCTAGCTAGGCTAGAGGTGGATATGAATGTTTCGTGACCTTTATGGATGTGGCATCGCGTTATGGTTATGTGTTTCTTTTGAAACACGGATCAAAAACTTTTGATTAATTCAAAGAGTTTCGACACGAATTAGACAAACAAATCGGCTAAAGTATTAAACACCATGATTGGACCATGATGAAAATACTTAAACAATAAGTTTCTCAAATACTTGAAATAGTATAGTATTCTTTCAATGAGGACTCCTCCCGGAACACGTCAATTTTACGGTGTGTCCAAACCGAGAAACCAAATTTTGTTGGACATGATAAGGTTAATCATGAGTCGCTCTGAGCTACCATTTCCTTCAACGGATACGCATTAACAGTGCAGAACTTATTTTGAATAAGGTTCCATAAAAATCTATTTGACAGACTTCATATTAGATATGAAAAGGAAATAAACTGGGTTTTCTCATTCCTGAAGATTTGGATATGCTAGGCATATGTTTGGATTATACCAAACTAGAACCCAAATCGGATAAGTGCCTAAGTTGTAGGTTATCCTAGGGAAACCTAAGTATAGAACTTATACAACTCACTAGAGAACAATGTAATTGTTGTTCGCCATGCGGTTTTCCTAAGAGGAATACTGATATGCAGTGGCAAGTGGGAGGAAAGTAAAACTCGATCAAAATCGGAGTAATACTATTCCAAGCACCGATTCCTTAATGGAACACTAATTGTTCATCAAGGATGAAACTATACCAATAATCTTCGAATACACAAGAACCACGTAAGTCGGAGAGAGTCAGAAAACAACCTGGGAGGTATGGGTTTCTGATCTCACCTCATAAAGATGTCAATCTTATTGAGGAATACCAACTGACTACGTATGAGGAAGTGATACAAGGTATCGACTCCATATTATGGCAAAGTGCCATAAAGTTCAAAATGGATTCCATGTATACCAACCAAGTTTGGATACTAGTTGTTTGACCGAAAGGCATTATGCCTATTGGTACTATATAAGTTTCAAGGAAGACATACATGGAAGGAAACATACCAACGTACTAAGCTGGGCTTATAGCGAAAAGGTATCGTTATCAACATTGTGTCGATTATGACGAAACCTTTTACTAGTTGCCATTGTTAAATCCATTTGGATAATGCTTGCTGATGCCGCATGTTTCATTTATGAAATATGGCAGCAGGAACGTCAAAATCGCTTTCTTTAACGGAAACCTTTTGGAGGATGTTTACAACATCCTGACGGTTTTGTCGTACCAAAATGAGCAAACAAGGTTTGCAAGTTAATTCGATCCACAGATGGATTGAAGCAAGCATAGCATTATTGTAATTATCGTTTTGATGTAATCATAATGGTGTATGATTTGATTCAAAACGAAAATGATTCATGTGTATATAAGAAGGTTAGTGGGAGCGCACTGAGAGTGAAGTCCTGAATAATGATGACACATCATTTCTTGGAAATGATATTCCCATAAAACAATCGGTGAAAGCTTGGCTTTCATGAAAATTCTCCGTAGAATTCTTGGGAGAAACAACCTTTATTCTAGGAATAAAGATCTACTGGGATAGATTTAAAGTTGTTAGTACTCTCCGAGAACACGTACATTGAAATAAATGTACGCGACCTGGTGTCTCATATACTTTGAGCATATGGAGTCACAATCGGGCCAATCCAAGTGATAGTCATTGGATTGATGTTAAGAACATCCTTGAGTATCTTAGAGGAACTAAGGATGCTGTCGTATACTATGGAGAAGGAGAACTTGAAGTGACTGAGATCACTGCTGCAAGTTTCTAAACCGATAAAAGCGACTATAAGTCGTAACAAAGGTACTGTACAGTTTGAATATCCGAATAGTGAGCTGGAAATCTTCCAAGCAAGATACTGTTACCGAATAAACAACAAAAGTGGATTATTGCTGCAGCTGAGGCAACAATAGAAGCCTTTTGGATCGATAATAATCCTAATTAGATTAGGAGTAGTTCTGTTAGCAGCTGAGCTAGGCTACAACACAGACTAAAGAATTAATGGTCTCATCAACGATCCATATAAATACTTTACTATTCATTTGACTCATCCGGATCATACATCGTGGCGATGTGATGATCGAATAAATCACATCAGATGATAACCATGCAAATCCGCTGACGAAAGCCTTTTCTCAGCAGAAGTTTGAGCGAACCGTACATAGTTCGGGTGTAGGACACTTGAGTGATTGGATATAGGCCAAGTGGGAGATTGTTAGACAGTTATGGCCCATAACATCACTATTTGTACAGATCATGGCGTTGTTGTACAAATTAACTATGTGACAAAGGAAATTGCTCTTCTATCATTTGTAATTAGATTACCAAGATGTATAAATGATAGAAGGTCTATATGATTAGTTCCAGATTGATAAGATATGAGACAGTATCAATCCATGAAGGTTTAATCATTAAATATCCCTAGTCGTAGTATTATCGAGACTGGACATCGATAATGCGAAATAGACTAGTATTACACGTGTGCGCGTTGTGGGAGCATAACGATATATTTCTCGTATATTTGGGTATATGATACTCATGCAAGTGTAATAGGAGGTTGTGTTTACCGATGGTACGAAAAATAGCTTCGCTCTGGATAGACCCCTCAGAATTCCATTGGTAGTATGACTATGTGTCTATGGAATTCCGAATCAGGGTAGGTGTATTTGGTCTTAACCTGAGATTTGCCTCTACTTTGCGACAATCAATATACTTTGGTTTTGGTCGTCCAGGGCTTTAACAGGTTCTGTATTCGCCTCTTCTGGGTATATTGAGAATCGTAGTGTATTGGGTGTGATGTCGAGATGGAAGTATCACTCCAGTCATAGTGGAGATGATGATCACGTAGGATACGGAACTGGTTCTCTTATATGCTGCAGCTATCGGGATATTATGACTAGGTCATGTTTATCCAATTATAAAGACTAGTTACCAGAGATCCGATATGTGCTTCGTACGGGGTAGACACATTTCCAGCCCCAGTCCTTGCACGTGACATCCGATGCTGGATCGAAATACGCAATACTACGTATAATACGCCTGATATAGATCACATATTCCAGTAAGAATATTTCTGGAGAATTGGGTAGGCATGATGTTTTGCTAGAAGCCAACCATGTCTTGTAAATCGGTAAAAACGTAGTACTAGGTACGTACGTGTTCGGATAGTCCGACGACCGGATTTACTGCCAAAATATCCGGGGATCTCATGGGTCGCTTCCCAAAGATTCACCGATGACGTATGACTCGCGCTTTATTAATATGAGATTAATTAGATGAGTGAGAAAATTAATCTGGGATTAATTACGGAGATATTTTTTCTGGGATAAAATATTATTATAAAGAGAGAAAATAATTAATTTGGAATTAATCGATAAAATAATATATTCGATATATTATATGAAATTGGATTTCGACGCGGAATTAAAATTAGATTTTAATTCGGGTGAACGAGTTAATTTAGAATTAATTCGTTAGCGACGTGAATAGTGATTTTGCTAGGCATAATTATTTAATTACGTCGCAACAGAAAATTCGTTAATTTGGAATTAGCGAACCCGAGCCCGGGAGTGTTTGCGGGCGCACTCGCATTGCGAATTTAAGTGCGGCCCACAAGTTACATCACACGTCAAATCACTAGTCAATCAAATGATAGAAGTCACATCACTTTGAGTGAAATGATGTCTAGTCACTTTTGATGTGAATAGTTATGAAGGTGGTTGGATGGCTTTAATGCCATTTACCAAATTTTGAATTTGGTATATCTTAATTGACTTTGGAAAATCAAACCAACAAAAAAACATTTTTCTTCTCTCTTTCCTCTTCCCTCTCTCTCGGCCTTGAGCCATTTCTTCTTCATTTTTCTGGTTTTGCCGAGACTTGAAGGAGAAGCAACATGGTGATTTTTGTGGAAAAAATTACCAAGTGCTAGCACACATTCGGGGTCTTGCGAAGGTGATAGGGAAACCGACTTGTGAGCTTGGAATCACAACACAAAGCTTGGAGCTTGGTGGACCACAATGACCGAAAATGGAGGCCAAAAATCTGCCATTGCCGTGAGCTTCTTGGAGGACAAGCTTGAAGTTTTGTTGTCCCTCGCATCGTAAAAGCCGATCGTTGTAAGTATAATTTCGCCATGCTTTTACGAGTATTCACATATATGTTTCTTGCTTGAATTGATCCTTGGGACCTTAGAGAAACCCAACATTCCATTGGTGAGTAAGACATGAAATAGAATTTTTGGCTGGCTGTGATTGTTTATCCATAGATCCCTCAGGGTCGACTGATGGTTGGAATTTTAGGTTGCACATATGGTAAAATTGGCTCGACCGCCTTTTTAACTTTCCAATGATCATCTTCAAGTGAGCACTGACTCTTCTTTTCCTCTTCTTATGGTTCTTTGGGATCAGTTCCAGTTCGGGAGGTTTATATTCATGTTGTATGGAGGCTATTTCAGGTATGACTGTGTATATCAGGTATGTATGATGACACTCATAATCATCTTGTGGTTGTATCCCAACGTGAAAATACTCACTTCCAATGTCATATTCCCAAATGATAACTTCGTGAGACTGTTCCTGCAATAAATAAAGACTTTAGCTGTAGCAAGAAAAGGTCGACCTAAAATGAGGGGAATTTTTGACTCAGTTTTAACCACTGATTGAGTATCTAAAATCAGAAAATCAACAGAATAGTAGAATTTATCGATTTGTCGTAACACATCCTCAACTACTCCCCGCGGTGTTATGATAGAGCTATCAGCTAACTATAACACCATAGATGTAGGTTTAATCTCTCCAAGTCCTAGCTACATCCAAATAGAATATGGAATAAGATTAACACTAGCTCCTAAATCTAATAAAGCCTGACCGAACTCATATGTGCCAATGTGGTAAGCAATTGTGAGGCATCCTGGATCTTTGTATTTTGGTGGGGGCCTCTGGTAAATCACTGCACTTGCTTGTTCTTTCAAGAATGCAATCTTCTTCACATGATGCTTTCTCTTCATGGTGCATAGATCCTTCAAAACCTTCGCATATGTGGGAACCAGTTTGATCACATGTAACAGAGGAAGGTTAATCTTTACTTTCTTTAAATGTTCTAAGATCTCATCATTAGGGTCTATAGCTCTCACAGTAGGCCTAAGTGCTTGAGGGAAGGGTACTCGAACTGGGTATGCGCCAATTGCTCTTCTTAAGGAGTATCTGCATTAATATCTGCGGTGTCACCTATAGTGCCATGAGTGTCCTACTTGTTTATCTTTTTACCACTCCGAGTGGTTATGGCATTAACACCTTTTACATTAGATGTTTCATGATCAACATGTACCATGTGTTGCCCTTATGGATTTGGTTGAGCCTGAGATAGAAATTTTCCTGGTTCTTGCACACTTAAGACGTTAGTCAATTTAGAGACTTGACTCTTTATCTACTTATTTTCTTCAACCACTTGAGCTATTAATGACTTAAACCTTTGATTAGTTTTATTTTGGGCCTCTACAAATGCTTGCACAGTGTCCTCTAAAGAATTTCTAGGAATGGTAGGTGTGTGATACTGGGGAGCACTGTAACCTTTAGTTTGTGGTGGTTGAGTAGGCTGTTGAGACTCATGTTTCCAACTAAAATTTGGGTGGTTCCTCCAACCAGGATTAAAATATCCGAATACGGTGTATACAGTTTCTTGTACATCCATAAGGCATTGCATTTTTCCTCATACATTTCTTTTATCTCACCATATAAATGACACTCTTAGGCCAGATGGTCAATCCCCTTACACATAAAACATACCCCTTGAGGTTCTAACTGGGCTACCGCATACATAATTTTGTTATCTTTGGTTTTTAAAGCTCTTATCTCTCTAGTTAATAGCTCAACCTATGCTTTAAGACTATCATGTTCCCTAAAGTGGTGTATGCCTCTGCTAGAAGGAGTGTAACGTGCCAATCAGTGATATCCATGGCATCAGGGCCAGTCCAAGTGTGGGCTTTTTCGGCTAGGTCATTTAAATACTCTAGTACCTCGTTATGGTCATTTCGTATAAACTTACCATTGCACATCATCTCAACGAATTGGTGTTCCCAAGAGGTTAGACTGTCATAAAAGTAACTTACTAAGCGCCAACTCTCATAACCATGGGGAGGACAACTAGCTAACATCTCTTTAAACCTCTCCCAGGTTTGAAAAAGGGTTTCATTGTCTTTCTGGGAGAAAGTAGAGATCTGTCTTTTCAAAGCATTAGTCTTATAGTGTGGGAAATATTTATTGAAAAATGTCTGTGCCATCTCACCCCATGATCCTATTAAACGAGGTCTTAAAGAATACACCAACTTTTAGCTCTATCCTTAAGGGCGAAAGGGAAGAACTTAAGTCTAATTATTAGGGGTGTTCATAGGGTTGGGTCGACCCACGACCCGACCCGGTCGGGTTTAAGAATTTTAAAATTCAATTTCGGGTCGATTTTGACCCGACTCGAAGTGTCGGGTCGGGTCACGGGTTTTGGTTAGAAAACTCGGGTCTAACCCGACCCGACCCATTGTAAATAATATAATAATTATAATATATATTTTTAATAATACAACTTTTACAAGAAACAAATGTAGCTGAAATGGTAAAGTCTTTGCTGAGTCTTTAAAGAATTCCAGATTCGAATCCTAACTTCCATCAATTTTTGAAATTTTAATTTATTAAACAAAATGTAGATGGTGAGATTCGAACTCAAGATCAGTTGGATATTAATCAATTACTTTTCCATCTCGGCCACTCATCTGCCTTGTTAAATTTATATCAATGAAATATATATGTTATATTTACTGAATTTTTATGGAGACCCGACCTGACCCGCGCGGGTTATGTACTCAGTTTTCGGGTTTCGGGTCGACTGACCCGACTGACCCTACCCGATCGGGTTATTAAAAAATCAAAAAAACCCGACCCGACCCGTGAACACCCATACTAATTATGTCTATAGTCCCAAATTGATCATGGAAGGTTGCTACAACCTCTTCAAACTCCCTAATATGCATATAAGGGTTCTCATTCTCCAAACCATCAATTATTGGGAGATTCTGTATCATTCCAAGTTTAAAGTCTATATATGTTGCATTAGGAGGAAACATTATGCATGATGGTGTAGCTGTGCGAGTGGGATGAAGGTACTCCTTCTGAGTCCTAATGGGTTGCCTCTCGTAATCACACATGTTGTGTGTGCTAGATCTAGGTGGTGTGGCAAAAAGGTTTTCAAATAGATTTTCTGAATCTGAATCTTCCTCTTCAATTCTAACAAATCTATAAAAACGATCTCTAATTCTAGGCATGCACTCAAACACAAATAAAATAAGAAACAAATATAAAAGAATTCAAGCTAAAAAAACAAAAATACAATTCTAAACTAAAACTAAAAATGAAATAAATAAATAAAAAGTATATATGGAACGAAGTTACTGCTTTGTTATTGACCAAGCAAACCTGCTCATTTTGATCGTACACTGTCTCCCCGACAACGGCGTCAAAATTTGATTACGCCCAAAAAGCAATTGCGGTTATCACAGTATAGTTGGGGTGTCAATTCCTCAAAGAGATAGTTACGAAGGAACTGAATCACTTAATAAGAAGGCTATCAATAACTTAATTAAAGGAAAGGATTTAATTTACAATGTAAAATAAAAACTATGAAAAATACGTAAGAATTATCAGTAGAGAAAAGCAGTAAATCACACATAGAAAAAACATGACTATTCCTTTTTGAAAATTAGTAAAACACAATCTCTGGATTATAAATCAAAAGAAAATAGAGAATAACTAAACATCAATTGTATTAAACGTTGAAGGTCATTCAGGAATAAAAAATATGAATATAAGAAGTTAAATACAAGAGTTCATCCCTAGCTTTGCCTATGAGATTAGTTCTCCATAGAAAAGAAAGACATAGCCTGAAAGGATCGGAGAGACATCTTGTCTGCCCTGAGGCTTCCTCGTTCTTCTCTCTCAAATATGTGATTTTGGACTCTTTGTTGTGCATCTTTTTTCTTTTTTAGGGTTTTTAACGAGCTTAGGTATTTATAGGGAAGTCTTGGAGTCATTGTACATGTAAAACACGACCGAATTAAGCTTCTAGAGATCTTTCGGGGCACCGCGGCATCAGAAAGTGGCGTTGCGGCACCTAACTCTCGGACATTTTGTATGGAACAAAGCTGATGGCACGTCGCGATGCTAGAAGGTGGGCGTCGCGACGGGCGGCAATTTTCTGGAATATTGTTTCTACATTTCTACTCTTCCCGTGTGCTTCCGATGCATCCGTAAGGTCCCAAAACACAATTGCTCCAAGCTCCATGTTTTATTCCTTCCTAATAACAAAACATAAAATAAACTACAATTAAGATTAAAAACTCAATAATAGAGCTGAATTAATGATGTTCAAAGTAAATTTTCATGAACTAATCATCATGTGAGGGGAAAACATTTTTTCAAAAATCACGCTTGCAAATCATCCCATGTTCTGATGGATCATAATCTAAGATTCTGCAACCAAATTTTAGCTTTATCCTTTAAAAAATGTAAAAAATTGAGTCGAAATATATTCATGCTGCAATTTTGATATGTACAAGTATTACATACCTCTTCGAATTCCCTTAAAAGCTGATAAGAATTTTATGATTCTAGATTGTGGAATGTGGGTAAAATGAAATTGAAATTGAATAATTATAAATATATGTTGATTTATTTTAATATATTTATATTCATGCTAAATTATTTATTTAATAATGTTGAAAATGAAATTGAATAATTATAAATATATGTTGATTTATTTTAATATATTAAATCTGTTAAATTTAAAAATATATTATTCTTTTGAAAATAATTATTTTATTTTAATACATATGTTAATAAGGAAATCAATTAATAATGAATATTATCTATTTATTAAAGAAATAATATTTCCTTATTAA
The DNA here is from genome assembly GCA_019454045.1 of Zanthoxylum bungeanum. Classification (NCBI taxonomy): domain Eukaryota; kingdom Viridiplantae; phylum Streptophyta; class Magnoliopsida; order Sapindales; family Rutaceae; genus Zanthoxylum; species Zanthoxylum bungeanum. Next base: position 77,387 of record SKCR01024809.1, read on the forward strand.
CGAAGGAATTCCTCAAATTTCGATTCTCTTTATTATTGTACATAATGTATGATTTCTTTCCTATTTTAGTTTTCTATATTGCCTATATAAAGGCCATTACATTGTAATTATAATTCAAATTGAAATGAAAAACTTATTCAACTCAATCTCTAACATGACATCAGAAGGTTTTTCCCTGGGTCCAGTTAAACCTCTGTCCTCCAACCACCAATCTCAGCCGTGCGTGCAATTCACGCATCGCTACTGTCCAACCTGAATTAGCCTATGATTCTGGTGTTGTTGGATTCAGACCGCGATGCCCTGTTCATTTTTACCACTCCTATCTCCGATTACCCACTCCCTCATCCCGATTTTGCCTACAACCCTCATTTTTGGGTTTTTCTCTCAATGATGAGTTTTCAATCATCACCACAATCAACCTGCTCCTTTGTCACATCCTGGTATTTCCGAGCATGTGATGGGCAAGAGACGGCTTAGCCATCACCCGAACCCCTGATAAACACTGCTAGTTATACTGAAATGACTGACTTACAGCACACAATCATATATATATATATATACACACACCATAAACCTGAAAACTCATCTATTTCATATCACAAAATTGTACACACATAAAATAACTGATATAATATTCTATACATATACATGGCCTTATAGCCTATCTTAACATCATCTGACACTGACGACATGGCCCGACTCTGAACTGACGCCCGAGGTGTGTAATGACTTTCGCTGGGTCCCGTCTACCCCAAGCAATATCTGAACCTGTGGCTTGCAAAATAACTGGAAAATGGGGTTGGTCAGGTTTTTTTGAAAGACCTGGTGAGTGAATACTGGAGGGCCAATAAAATAATATGAAGTGAAATACATGATTAAATTGCAACATAATATAAAAGTGTTAAAATACTGAATTATGACAACATAAATAATAAGCTGAGAATCCAATACGGTAATTCAAATCTGGATACATGACATAAAGATCTGGAACTCAATCTAACTGATAACTAGATACATGACTGAACCTGACTTTACTATTCTGAGTCGTTGCCCTGAACCTGACCTGAAGCTGTCAAAGACTAAATAATATGCTTTATGTCATGGCTTAAATATTGTATGGTGACTATAATCAGCATGAACTATATTGAGCTGTCTGAACTGAGAACTAACTATAGACATCATAATATTCTAACGTGAGCTAAATCGACGTGCTCTGACTTGAAACTATGTGACCTGAACCTGATTCTGAAATCTACATGACCTATACTGGATCTACCTGCAATGAAAGCTGCCCACTGAACATGACTTAATCATAACTGAGGGTGCATGAGTTAACTTGAATATCCAATCCTAACATACATATGTCCTGAATGTCTAAGCTGGATAGGCTGGAACTGCGCCTAGCTACTTGAACTGGAATGCAAGTCTAACTACCTGAATTGTGAATAGATAGACCTAAAAACCGAACCAGACATGCATAGACTGATCTGATTATTTGGCCTGGAATGTATGATCTGATTATCTGGCCTGGAACTCATGGTCTGATCTGAATATCTAATTTAATGCATAAGTTACACTGAACTATCTAAACTACAGATGCATGAGCTAATTTGCTGGCTGCGTGAACTGAAAACTGCATATGGACCATGATCATGAAACTAATGCATGCTATAACCCAAACCACCCAAACCCGTGGCAAAAGCCATCCCAAACCAGTGGTGGCTTGGTTCTAATCTAACATGTGCATGAATCATGAAATCTTGGATTGACTACATGAACCGCAACCTACGAACCTGAAACTATCATGAGCTAACATGCTATATGCTGACCAGAGTCTGAATGACCTAAATCAACATTCTACAGGAGGTAAACATGACTATCGGAAAGCATGACATGCATAGTTGAAGTTGTAATGTAACATGACATGGATGCATTAATTTTAAGAATGTAATTAATTATGAAAGCATGAAATACATATCTAAAAATCGGTATTAAAATCAACAGTGCTGTAAAAAAACTGCTTTTGAACTAAAAATGTGAACTTGGTTCCTTCTAAAAAATCTATGTGGAAATCTTGATGTGAATATATGAAATCTCAAGTAATTGGAAAATCTGTAGAAAGCTTGAACTCATAAAAACATAAATTGGGTTCATTCTAAAAAATCTATGCATTCTGATAAAATAATTCCTTATGAGAACTCTATCTTAAAACATCTTTTATGTAAGTCTGTCTCTGAAAATTTGAGTGTCTGTCGAAAACTTGATGCATAGGGGCGTTACGTATCGCTGTCCCCCCATACGTCTAATTAGAGACAGGAGTGAAAATCCATGACATTGGTGCGTTACGTATTGTCGTCCCCCAAAGTATGCCACTACATGTCCCTAAAACTAGGGTCTAGGGGCGTTACGTATCGGCGTCCCCCTAGCCCAGAAATATAGTGGTCTTGGGGCGTTACGTATCATCGTCCCCCAAGCCACAATCTAGAGCGAGGGTGCGGATCTATGCTACCCTCCAGACTCTGAATCTAGGATATATGGGCATCTGTCATCCCTAGTCCTGAATTGCGTGTGCACACGATATCTGTATCTGTCAATTCCATATCTGAGTCAAGTTACATACTGAGGTGGGTTTTTCCCCAATGCCTCAAAATCTAAAGAAAATCATAAAAGAACTTATTTTAAAATATCAAAAGCATAATAACATGTCATAATCTTGAAAACTGAAAAAAAAATGAGTTTTGAAAATGGACATGTATGATTCATGACTAGCTTGAGACTGATAGGTCTTATTTGAAAACACAACTGGCGGAGATGCTGAATTCTGGAACTGCAAGTCTATGAATGCATTGTGAATTATGAAGAACTAAAACTGATGCATGTTGCGACATGGGACATATATGTGAAAGACATGACATAACTGAACTTAAAAACTAAGAATTGAATATCTAAGCTGTGATACATAGGCTGACACATTAACTGAAAACTAGTATGGCTACATAACCTGAATACATAGAGCAAATACCAAAACTGAAGTTATAAATTAAAGGCATTAACGATATCAAATAACTTAAGTTGAATTAACATATCTGAAGGTATAAGAGCATTTATAAACTAAGTACAAGAAACTAATTGCACAAGTTTAGAGATAGCATCAAACAGAGAAGCAAAAAGAAAGGATAACATCCACTCACAGACTAAGGCGCCATCGCCAGTGTACTAGAATGCTGCTGAAGGATTTCATGCAAGTTGCTAACTGAACATGTGTCCAAGTATGGTTAGCATACCTGAACTAAAGAAACTAAATTTGGTTTGTGGATGCATGAACATGTTGTTTAACTTAGCTAAGATGCTAAAGTTTCTAGACATGTTGATAGGAGTTTTGACATAGCCGATGTAGTCACTTGAAATGCCCAAGTTGTCTATCTATGAAATGCCCAATTTAGCCTGACATGCCAATTATCTCATCATTTTACCCAAGACTCTAACTTGGCCTAAACTATAACTTCCACACTCAAATACATTTAAATCATCAATACTCATCACAATATATCAAGCTTAGCTTATTTTTATTTAACTGAGACTCATATTATTTATCATGTTACATACATCACAGTTCAAAAACATATTTTTATCAACAAGCCATTTAACCAAGTCTTACTAATTGGCTTCATGCGTCACTAACTTCACAACAAGCTTTATAAACATAATGTTCATCAAAACATACATACAGAAACATGATTTCCATAATTAACAAAGAACTTACATATTGTTATAAGCACTAGTTTAAAAGCTTTGAAAATTCTCAACACACATTAGGTATAAATTCAACAAACTGTAACATATAAACATCAATATCCACACTATACTTTTAAACAAACTAAACATCAAGTTTAATCAAACTTTAACATTCCAACAAATAACTTATATTTAACATAAATAATTAGTCAAGTTACTAATTTACAACTTCAAACTTTTTACCATATTTTAATAGAACTTAAATCAAAATACTCTCTTAAGATTAAATCACCATCAACAAAACAAAAGGGAAAATAAACTCCCAACTAGCCTACACATATATGACCAAGTGCTAAGATTTTAAATTATTGAGTTTCATCTCAATTGAATACTTCACATGATATAATATAACTCAAAGACATAAACCAATACCATTTTTAATACACATGAGAATCATGTTTATAACTTCACAAATCACAAAACACACGTCCCCCCAAACTTACATATAACATTTGGCCATAATGGGAAAACCACACCCTTTAAAGTTTTCATCCAATAACTCAACTCAAGTTAGTACATGTCCAAAAATATAAATCAAAACATTTCATCATCCAACACCTAAACTAATACCATTCATCAACAATGGAAATAAAAATAATCACCCTCACATACATGCAAGTTTAAGCCATCACAAGAAATTACAATATTTGAAGTTTCTTTCACAACTCAAACCAAACTTATGTTAAAGCCTCATTCTATGCTTAAACTATCATTAATTACTATGAGAAACTCAAAGCAAACCCTCTAATACAAGCACCAAATTCGTCCAACCCTTGTTCTTAGGGAAACAAAATTGGGCATTTTGAAAACAAAGCTTAAACCATGTTCAATCCATCACCAAATGCTAGGAAATGAATGCTACAAGCTCTATGGAAGCTAAAATGCCAAAATAAAATTCTAGGGTTCCTTATACACATATTTGGGGCTTTCCTTATTCAAGCTCAAAACTGAAAAATGAAAAGAGAAAAGGAGAAAGGAAGCTTACATGGCTTGAAGTCAAGCTTGAATCATCATCTTGGCTTGAGAAAATGAAGTGAAAGAAAGCTTGAATTGGTTTGAGAAAAATGAAGCCATTCACGTTTTTCTTAAGGTGAGAGAAGAGTGAATAGTGTGGTTTTTATAAAGGGATGGGCTGATTTTTGTGATGGAAATGAGTGGTGGTGATATTGCCACATAATCCAGCTTAATGTAAAAATCACATGTTACTATTCATCCAAATTAGATTGTAATTTTGACTAGTATTTGGGCTGACTCTTGAAAAATATTCAATGTGAAAGTTGTAGGGAATTCTCTGAACGTTTTGACGGTATAAAATTCATAACAATCGAAGTTCGTATGAAAAAGTTACAGCTGAAATACAGAAGAGCTACTTCTTGACTCAGATGAATAGTAAATGTGCTAAAATTGAAAATTTATCCGGGACCTCCGGTAGAAATTCCTAAGGTGTGAAACCTATTTTTATATTATTTTATGAATTCTAACATGTCATGCATGATAATTCACTATACCAGATATGACCAGACTGATCGAGGTGTTACATCCTTCAACATTGCTCGATCTTTGTCCAACATCATAACTTCTCTTTCGTGGCTAGTGGCTACCTGCCTTGTTTGATGTTCATTAGGGGTGTATTTGATAAATTTATCACATTCTGCCCCTTTATGTAATTTTGGGAGTTTTTGAGGCCATTCTCATAAACCTTAGGGGACCTGTATGTTATTTTCCAGATTTTGGGAAAATTTGTAAATTTCCAGAATTTGGGGGTATTTTCAAAATTTTCCACAATTTGGATTTTTTTTTTTTTTTTGTAAAATCTCAAATTTTGCCCCATTCTTACAAGTTTTTGTGGATTTCTACTTTTTATTACAGTTTTGTGTCTTCTCCTGCTTATTGTTTATAGACTTCGATAATTCCTTTCCTATTTTCAATGGAGAAATCGAGTGTTTCATATCTTTTTCAAATCATCCTTGGCGGTCATAATTATGCCATATTGGCCCAAGATATGTACAAATTTCTCAAAGGCCACAAACTTTGGCATTATATCACCGGTAATCTCACTGAACCAATCCAACATAAAACTGAGAATGATGAAAATTTTGTTGACCGAGTTAAAGATTAGGATAGCCAAAATCACAAGACTATTACCTGATTTTACAACTTCTCCGTACCCACCATTAGTCTCCAATTTGGCCGATTCAACACAGCCAAGTCTTTATGGGATTTTCTTTCTCATCTCTATACGATCCCTGATCTCTCCCATCAGTATAAATTGATTCGCAACCTCCATCAAATGCATCAGGAGTCTGGCCAATCTATTACGAATTTTTATTCGCAGATGCAGTTTCTTTGGGATCAATTGACTCTCTATAAACCACAATTGGAGAATCATGCCGATGCTGTCAAATTTACGACCTTCAGAGATCGAAAATGACTAGTTCAATTTCTCATGGCTCTTAATAACCATTTTGAGCCCACTTGAGCCTTATTACTTCATCAAAATCCAATACCCACTTTGGAATCTACCATTGACAAGCTTATTTTTGTAGAAACCCCTCACTCCATTGGTAGGACACAGACTACATATACATTCCTTGCCACTCTTTAACTTCCATTGGGTAATCTTTCACCGAAGTCATGCAATTATTGTAAGTTACTTGGACATCTAATACTCACATATCCCATACGACGTTGCAGAGTTTGCCGTAAAGTTGGTCCTGGACGTTATGAAAGAGACTGTCCCAATCAAAGTTCAACTCATAATCCCACATTCAATGATTTTCAGCCTATCTCTGTTGTAGCTTCTGATGATTAGGGTGATACTGAACAGCCTCGACCCTCAGCCTATTTTGGATCTCATATCCCTCTTCCAATCCATAGCCTCCCAAATTAGTTACATCTCTACTTCTTCTACTATATCAGATACTGCCTCTTGGTATTTCGATTCTGCTTGTTGCAATCATAAGACTACCAGCTCTATTATATTTACCTTTAAGTCTTTTCCACCAAATCTACTTGTCATTCAAACTATTAATGGCTCTTTTATGACCCCAGTCATTTTGGTCACATTTTGCTTCCACATCTATCTATGTTTAACACTTTTCTTGTTCCTAAAATTACCCTAAATCTTTTATGTATCAGCCAATTATGTGAACTCGATCTTAAAATATTATGTACTACTTCTGATTGTTTTATGCAGGATCCGAAGACGGGTCAGACACTTGGGATAAGTCGTAAGATTGGTCGTCTGTTTGAACTCATTTGTCTTCATCTTCCTCAAGACATTTTCTCACTTTACTCTGTAGCATCCACGTCCCTAGTGTTAGAGTTGGTGCTCTGAGCATCAATTTTCTTATATATTTCTCTGTAAATACTTATGTAACATTTTATTATGAATAAAATAAACAGTTTCTATTATATAACATCTCTTTTATATGGTAAAGACGTAATTGACCTTAGAATGATTAGTTATGATACTGTTGTAAAAGCGTGGCAACTGACATTGAGTTGTATCATGACATTGTCATTCTTAGACAGTTCCTGTCAAGGTTTACACTACTTGGTCAGTAAAGTAAACATGTTGAGACTGGTACATGTCGTATACTGGAATCTTGGATTCCAAAGGTTTCTCAATGAACCATGAGTCTCGGAGATGCGCATAGACGTGTAGGTATTTATAGCGGATAAATACTGAACGACTCACTGAAGATTCTTAATGGATGGTACACCAACGTCAATAAGACTCATGTCGAGTTGAGTAGCATAGTGATTCTTTGACTTGACATACCATTGTGGATATATGAATTATCTGTTGGTAATTTCTAAGGTCCCAAGATCAAATCAAGACATGAAAACATGCGTGAATACACCAACGAAGATAGTGGAATACTTACATGATCGGTTATGTCGATTTGAAGATGAATCATGCCCAAAACGCACTGCCTTTGTAAGCCCACTGCAGCAGTCCATGCTCACTGTCTTGGCAGTTTCGGGTCTCAAAACGAAGCTCCAAACTCCATCGGATGAGTCCCGCCTCATGGTTGAACCTCCCTACCACCTTCGCAAGACTTGTAAGTGTGCTAGCACTTGATTTCTCACCATGATAAACCACTCTTGGCTTCCCTTTGTTCACGCCATTTCTGGTTCCAAACCAGTGAAGATTTTCTTCACTTATGCGTGAGAGAAGAGAGAAATGAGAGAGAAGAAGTTTTGTGTTAAGTTAAAATGATTTACCAAAAATCAATTTATATTTATGCCATAATTATTATTAAATTAATAATCAAATTATGACACAAAACATGCAATGGCTTAGAGCGTCAAACACTCAAACTCCATGCAATGACATTGAGTGCGATGTACACAATCTACATGCAAAGCATTAGAATGACATGTGTCATGTGGGCCCCATACGTTTCCAAATGAAAGTGGGCCCACGTGCACTCACGCGTTCGGGTTCGATATTTCCGAAATACCGAGCTTTCGTCGCGACGTTAATTCAATCGAATTTAAATAAATAATTGCGCCTGGCGAATTTATTATTTACGTCGCTAACGAATTAATTCTAAATTAACTCGTTTGCCCGAATTAAAATCTATTTTAATTCCGCGTCGAAATCTAATTTCATTTAATATATCGAATATATTAATTTATCGATCAATTCCAAATTAATCGTTCTCTCTCTTTAGACGACATTTTATCCCGGATAAAATATCTCCGTTATTAATCCTAGATTAATTTTCTCTCTCTTCTATTATAATCCCAGATTTTTCAAGAGTGCGAGTTGTGCGTCATCGGTGGATTATCGGGAAGCGACCCATGAGATCCCCGGATAATCTGGCAGTAAATACGGTCGTCGGAGTATCCGAATCACGTACGTACCAAGTACTACGTTCTACCGATTTACGAGACAAGGTCGACTCCTAGCAAAGCACCAAGTCTACCCAATTCTCCGGACATATCCATTTAAGAATATTAAGATCTGTATCAAGCGTAGTATACTAATGTATTGTGTATATCGGCCCAGTATCGGATAGTCACGTGCTAGGGCTGGGGCTGGATAAATGTCTGCCCCGTCCGAAACACATATCGGATGACTGGTAACTAGTCTCTATAATCGGATATTCATGACCTGGTCATAATATCACGATTGGATGCGCATCTCTTAAGAGCACTAATACCGTATCCTGCGTGACATCATCTCCACTATGACTGGAGTGATACTTCCGTCTTGACATCACATCCAATACACTACGATTCTCAATATACCCGGCATTGGCGTACACAGAACTAGTTACAGTCCTAGACGACCTCAACTAAAGTATATCGATTGTCGTAAGCATTAGCGATGTAAGTCTCAGGTTAAGACTATACACACCTACCTTGATTTCGGCCTCCCATAGACACATATTCATAATACCAATGGGATTCCGAGGGGTCTATCCAGAGCGAAGCTGTTTCCCGTACCATCGGTGAAACACGACCTCCTATCGCACTTGCATAAGTATCCAACACTTATATATATGAGAACTATGCCGTTGTGCCCTCACAACGCACACAAGTGCAATACTAGCCTATTCCGCATTATCGATGTCCAGTCTCGATAATACTACGGCTAGGGATATTTAATGATTAATCCTTCGTGGACTGATACTGCTCATATCATCTCAATCCGGAACAATCATAGGAACCGCTCTTCATTTATATATCTATGGTGATCTAATCACAAATGATGAGAGTGCAATTTCCTATTACATAGTTAATTTGCTACAACAACACAATGATCTGTGCAAATAGTGACGCTATGGGTCATATTGTCCACATTATCTCCACACTTACTTTGATGACAGTCACATCACCGATCTATTTAGATCAGACCTCTGCCTATTCGTTAGGTGTGGGTTGATGCTCATGATATCCTGTGTGTGTTAAGAAAGGATCTGACAGTTTTGTGTACAAAGTATAGGTATTCAATATGGAATTAGCATGTAACGACCGGTAATTTCGTCGACCAGTGATCTCGACTGCTGGTTCATTCTGAGATGAATGTTACATAATATAGTTAAGTGGGACACATATACGCTCATGAAATAATTTTGGGATAAGTGATATATTTTCGAGATTCCAATATGACACGGTACGATATTTCACTACGGACAGTCTATAGTATTTCAGCCATAACGTTTTCGTAGAAACTTCAATTTTTATGAATTTTATATCGTCAGAAAGCTAAGACCGAGAGCTACAGCTTTGAAGTTAAGCATGTTTCCAAATTCGAACCTGAAATAAGTCAAAAATCACAAATTCAATGATTTCTATAGTAAATTCCGGATTTGTCTAGAAAAAGTGAGGTGGCTTAATCTTAACCACTCAAATCCATCACAAAAATATCAGCCCCTCTATATATAGGACACTATTCTTTCATTCCAAAGGTGGGAAAATTGTGTAGAGAAAGAGAGGAAAAACGTGAGCATGGGAAGAGAAGAAGAAAAAGAAAAAGAAAAAGAAAAAGAAAAACAAGAGAATACAGAAAAAGAGAAACAAATGATAAAAAGGACTTGGCAACCATTAAAGGCATGAAGAAGTGTTGGAAATGAAAAGGAAAAAAGGTAAGAAATTCATGACCCAAATTATATTATATTAAGTTTTATTGATTTAAAACTTGTAGTATGTTGTGAACTTGAATGTGATGATGATTGTATGGTTTTTGTATTAAGAAAATGATGATTGGGGAAACCCTCCAACTTGTAAAATATTTGGGTGTAAACTAAGTAAAGTTCATGAATAAATATAAGTTGGTATTGAGTGTGATATGGATTGTGTTTTGGATGATTGTTAAGGTTTTATGGAATATTGTTGATGGATTATGATTTTAATGTAATAATATAAAAGAAGTTTAGAAGAATACTTATAAGAAGATGGTAAAATGATGATATGAGGATTATAGGATTTTGGCTTTGGGAAGTGGTTAAATCATTGTTTAACGTTGATAATTTGATATGGAATTGGTGAATTTAAGTTCAATAAGTTAAGTTGTGCAAAAAGATTGTTGTAAAAATGATTGTGGTGATTTTGGGTAGTAGATGAACATGTAGAAGCAAAATAGAATCCTAGAATTTTGCTTCGCGTCGCAATGCTAAAGAGCTGAGCGTCGCGATGCGAAAGAGTAAATTGGATGCACGCTTCTGATCATTGCGTGTCGCGACGCGTAGCACAACTGATGCTCAAAACAGTTCTGAACAATTCCAGTTCCACCGGAATATGTTAGAGGCCACCCTAAAGGCCCCGTAACGATTTATACTTAATAATACTTTATGATATTAGTATAGTACACTTTGGAATGATAGTAGAGGTTTGAATGCAAAGACTTTGCATAGTCTCGAAGCATTTTTATGGCTTATAATCTAACCAAGTTTACCGATTATAGTTTATCAGCAGGAATCCCAAGTTCATCGATTTAGAGAAACAGTGCCAGCCAGGTTCCAAGTAGGTGAGTGGACACTACTATTTTAAATTGATTTTCATGCTGTTATCTTTGCAACAAATTTACTTTTATGCCTTAGGGCGATAGATCATTTTTATTACAGTTATTACATAAAAGCTTATGATTTAAGTCATATTTGAGAAAGAATGTTTTTTAGAACATGATTTTATGATTTTCGGGGCATGGGGGAAAAACCCACCCCAGTATGTAACTTGATACAATATGGAATTGATGGACAGAGAACATGTGCACATGTAGAGGACTGGGGGGATGGCGATACGTAACGCCCCCATATCCTATTTCAGGGCTAGGGGTATGGCGATACGTAACACCCATAGACCCTAGTTTCAGGGTCAGGTAGTAGCATGGATCAGCAGTATCGGCTCTAGTTCTGTGGCTTAGGGGATGGCGATACGTAACGCCCCAAGACCACCAGTTTCTGGGACAAGAGTGGCATACTTTGGGGGACGGCGATACGTAACTCCCCAGAGTCATGGTTTTGCATTCCTGGCTCCAGATAGGCGTATGGGGGGATAGCGATACATAACGCCCTCATGCGTCAAGTTTTTCAGATATAGACCAGTTTTCAAATTCCAGATTTTGAGTATACAGCTTTTAGAAACCAGATTTTAGAATTAGTTTTCAGAATCCAAAGTTTCAAAAGCAGTTTTCAGAAAGATAAGTTTTATAAAGGAGATTTCAGACACAGTTTCTAGAAAAGAGTTTTCATACTTTGGTTTGAAAATCAAATGTTTAATAAGTATTTCAATTTTTCATCCACTCACTTAGATCGTACAACGATCTAACCCCCCACACTCCCAGTTTCCTTGTCTTACAGGTTTCTCGGAGGACGAGCTCAGGGGATGGATACCGTTGCAGTCATTAGGGTGTGGAGTCCACCTGGTCATGTTAGAAACGAAGTCCAGTTCAGTTAGAGTTAGGAAGTGACATGTAACATATATCTTGTTTAGTAAAGGTTTTAAATACGTTGCATTATAATAATTATTGACAGAGTTGTATTATGTATTAATACAGAGTATGTGTATGAAAATTGTTATACATTCATGAGTGATGAGTTTGGCAATGGTCCCTTGCATAATTTTTTATGTGAGATATTAATTGCATAAGTTAGTCGTCAGAGGCTTAGGGGAATAGTACGGCCTATTCCCTGCCGGTAATATCTCCCAGATCGGGGATTTTACAAAGATGGTATCAGAGCATGGTCTACGGAGTCAGTTACTGCAGTGGGTAGAGTGTTGGGGTCTGGTAAACGCAGTATGTCCGGGATACTCGTATGCAGGACCCTACCTCTCCAGTATCTGATCCTCGAGTACTTCCTCAAAGTTCTATAGACAGGTTAGTAAGCCTTCATAGACTAATCGAATAGTATTACTTACGAGAACAACGACACTTTAGATCCAAGTTAAGAATTCTCCTGCAATTATCTTGGCTTATTACCAGATGACTAGAGTGAGTTATGAAATTAAACAGTAATGATCTAAGAAAGAGTTATCCAGGGGAATAGGATGGGAAAGCAAAGAGAAAGTGTAGGCACTGTATTTTTGCATATAAGTCTCGATGATGAGTCTCACATGGAGACACTACCTTTTAAGTTGTGGAAGTCGCGGGAAACGGACGTCGGAAGGGAAGAGTCAGACATTGACATCTTGTTGGATTTAATTCGCTTGTTTAGCTTCGGGTTCCCTTGTTGGACCTCTGTTTTAAAACACATCCTTAGCCCAAACCCCCGCAAGACACACACCAAGCCCATCCAAAGCCCATTTCACCCAAGCCCAATACAAAAATAATTAAAATATTTAAAACACATGTCATAAATTAGATAAAATCTCTTCCGAATTTAATAAATCACTTCCTAAATTAAATAAATCACCTACCAATTTAAAGATATTCCCCACCAAAATTACATAATTTATTTCCCTTTTTAAATTAATTAAGTACATCCATATTTGCTTGATTTGTTTCCAAACATACAAAAATCGCATGCATAGAGAAAACCCTAATAGCCTCACACGTCCCCTCTCTTTCTTCTCTCACTCTCACGCACGACTTCCCTCTCTCTCTCTCTATATAAACAACAACAAACCTTAAACACGAGGCCTCTCCTTCATCACTCACAGCCCCTTCCAACAAAACCAAAGCAACCTCACCCCTTAGACAGCCACGCCCTTCTCACCAGGCCGGCTCTCTTCACTCAGCTCATTCTCACAAAAAAACACAAAGAAAAGAACCACGCACATTCATACCCCTGGCTCATTCTGACAAAAACCACAAAGAAACCCTAGCCTACTTCACGCATCCAATAACCCTAAGCAGCCCCAATTCACGCACACCACGATAACACCACCATATCCTTCACGTTGAAGCCTCCACGCACAACAACCTCATCACGCTAAACCGACTACCTTTCAAACCAAAACCAGCATTTGCCTCACGCCTCCACCCATCCAAGCAACACAGCCCTTTTCCTTCACACCTCACCTCACAAATCAGCCCCCCTCATTCACCGTGAAATCACCCCTGCACTACACACACAAACCACTGAAAATCTGCCTCGCACTGCACGGATAAACCACTAAAAATCTGCCTTGCACTGCACGCGTAAACCCTTTACAAACAGCCATGCACTGCACACATAAAACCCCGCTAATTACCCAGTCTATTACCGCATAAAATCCCTCAGACTACCCAGTTCACTGCCGAAAACTGCACCTAAAACCAGTCCCATAATCACCAAAAACCATCCAGAAAATGATCCATTTCCACCGCAAAGCTGCAGCCCCTAACACAGCCCCAAAAACTACCGAAACAGTAAACTGAAATACCTCAATAAATCGCAAAATAGTGACCAGAAAATACAATGAAAATAGCAGCGAAATGGAGTAAAACAACAGCCCAAAACAGCGAGACAACGAATGAAAACAAATCAGAAAAACCGCGGAACATCAACCCTTCCGACGACCGTGAACGCACTTCCAGAAGATGACTTAAGAGGTTAGACCTGAGGGCACCTTTTTATTTATTATCCTTTATTTTTAGTTATTTTATTACTTTATTTCGCATGAGTATTATGAATTGGTGCATGATGTGATTTCCGGGTGAACGAAATATGTGTTCTCTCTTGCGGTATATCGGATGGAAACCCGGACGTAAATTTTGTAGCCGAATCCGAATGGACGGTATTGCAGTTTGCACTCGGGATATAATGCCATGTACCACTTGAGAGACACACATATTTCATTTCGTCCAATCTTGTGTTTGAGCATGATTAGTCGTTAGCATGTTATTTATTTTAGTCGTTAGCATGTTATTTATATTTTAAGCATGATTTAGTCGTTAGTATGTCATTCACTTTCCGCATGTTACTTATTTCTGCATTGTAATGAAATGCACATGGGCAAATCAAGTTTGATTAAAGGTCCTCCATTTTGAGGGATGAAAAGCCTAAAGGCTACATTTGCCACGACGTTTTGCCGCGCCGAACGAAGTATATTTGATTGAATGTGAGATATGTTTAATCGGACATACGAAGTTCCACATTATTGTCTCATTCATTTGTATGCATTGTAATATAATGCGCATGGGCTAACTAGGGTGGATTAAAGGTCCTCTATTCGAGGGATATGCCTGAAGGCTACCTTTACCACGATGTTTTGCCGCGCCTTTTTATTATGTCATTTACACTTTGCATATCATTGCTTTATTTACGCATGCATTGCATTCTAGTGCGCATGGGCTAACTAGGGTGGATTAAAGGTCCTATATTCGAGGGAAATGCCTAAAGGCTACCTTTACCATGATGTTTTGCCGCGCCGGACGAGGTACACTTGATTGAATGTGAAATGTGTTCAATCGGGCATACAAGGTCCCATATTATTTATTTTTTTTATTCATATATTGATAATTTAATGCGCATGGGCTAGCTAGGGTGGATTAAAGGTCCTCTATTCGAGGGAAATTCCTAAAGGCTACCTTTACCACGATGTTATGCCGCACCGGACGAAGTGCACTCGATTGAATGTGAAATGTGTTCAATCGGGAACACGAGGTCCTACATTGTGTATTTGTTTATCCATGCATGTGTTTGTATCGTTTCAGATGCCATTTTGGTAATCTCGTTCGAACGCATTTCTGAACGCTACATGAACGTATGCATTCTGTCTCAGTCCGTTTGAACGCGTTTAAGAATGCTGCTCGAACGCGTATGTATTTTGTTTTATCATACATCAGGTCTTATCCCGTTCGAACGCGTTCTCGAACGCTATACGAATGCGAACATTCTGTTCACCGTTCGAACACGTTTTCAAATGCTACACGAACGCATATACATTGAACAAATTTCTTTTCATCACATTCCATGCATGTTCGCTTCTTTGGTAATTTCTTTTGCATTACATAATTCATCATATCATTTCATTATTGACACTTTTACTGTTATCATTTATTCATATTCCCGCATTTATCTACTTAATGTGTTCGTGAGATTGTGTGCTTCCCTTTATTTCACTTACTTATATGTACGTAAACTTAGATATGAGCTTTATTTTCATGCATGTGAACTAGATCTAGAATACTCTTGGGAATATATGTTACATAGACTTGGTTAAATTATTGCACAAATCCATTCATTACAAGTGGCATAAGTAAGGGACCATTCCGAACCCAACAGTTTGAAGTCTTCCCTTGCGAGGGGTGAGTGCGGCCTTAAATCATTTTCCCAGTTCACACTGGGTGGCGACTCCATGTTATTTCTCCGGTTTAGTTCCCCCGCAGGCTACTTCGTACTCCCAACCAGGCCGCGAGCCTGGGACAGCGTCGCCGATTTCTGTTGTCTATAGAAAGCAAGGGAGAAAGTATAAATGTTTAGATAGCCAATGACAAAGAAGGATAGAGAGATAGAAAGAGCTAGTAAAGTTCAAAGAGTGCCTACCTAGGAAAATAGAAAGAGAAAGAAAAAATTAGAAAGAGAAGTAAAAGATAGAATGTAGATTTCTAAGCAATCAGAAGAAAATAGAGATAAAGGTACATAATCAGAGAGATAAGATAATGTCAGAACTCATAGTGGTAAGAATCAGAGACACAGATTTAGATAATAAAAGATAATACCAGAACTCGTAATAAAGAAGAAAATGGCAAACCTGAATGATAGTAAAATACCGAGTAAACTTGAGTAGAGTTTCTTCCCTTCCAACAAAATTCATTTTCTCCTCAGAAAAATTCTTCCAAGTTGATCCCCTAACTCTCGAGCACTTCGTATAGACAGCAAGTTCCCCGTATAACCAAGAACAGCCATAGTGCAGACGGAGCAAGAAATCAGGATTTGTCGTAGGGACTTCTAATATATGTGAAAAACCTTAAGAACGCATAGATTCTAGGTTCCCCAAAACCCAAGCCCGCGGGCAAATAAGAGGAATGACATTAGGAGAACAATTAGTTGTCTTAATCAAAGAATCCAATTAAGCACCAATCTACCTAGACCCTCACCCCTCCGTGATGCCAGTCAAGGAAGTTGTCCTGATAGAATCTAGCTCATACATGCTTTACACGAGAAATAGACTCCACCATGACACATAGTACCAGAACAAGGATACTGAAATTCATCAAAGTATAAGGTTTTTACCCTAGTCCCTATCAGCATAGGTATAGGCAACATTAAAAGGCCCAACAAGAGTTCAGAAATGGAAAGACCTTGGAAGGCAGATCACCCAGAAAGAGAATTAAGGAAGTTTCGAGGATATAAAGAAGGAAAAACCAGGGTAGCTCAAAGATTGAGGCAAGTTAGAGTGAGGTTTACAAGACTAAAGGGAGTCTACAGATAGACCAAAGGTAGTAGTGTTGGAATGTATACCCTAGAGCTACATTTGATGTAAACGGTTTTATGTGTTTTGAAATAAAACAATGCAATATTCATTTATCAAATTGTCTGTTTATTTTTCGCAAATTATATATCATCTTAAATACCCTAGATTGCTAATGTGCCTTCAGAATTAGTGTATGAGTATCATACACAAGAGGATTTAAGTGTGAAGTTAGTAATCTTAAATAGTCCATAGAGAGCAAACAAAGCGGGTACTTTATTTGTGGTTTATCTATAGCTGCGGTCCATTCTATATTTGTATGGCGATCTTGATCCGGATCGTCCTTGTAGAGTCATGAGAATGGAGGAACCTTGTATGATGCGATCATATAGGACTGGACCCAGATGGAAATGACATTCTTATAATATCCGTTAAACTAAGAAAGTCATTTCGATCTACTAGATGGTCATATATAGATTGTTCTTAATCCTGACTGTACTACGAACTCCTGTTTGGCAGGCTATGTCATTTGATTTACAAAGGTGAGGTTGGTGTAGCAGTCCCGACCAATAGTTAAGTACTTTGGGGACACAGTTTGTTTTGTAGCTGGGAACGTTTTACATAGACATGGAGTTCACTCCTTCTTGCTAGAAGTAGATGAGTATCTTTCTTAAGGGTTGATTCGGTACCTGGACGATTTGAGCGCTCAAGTCTCTCTATTACGAATAGAAAGATTAAAATTCATAATAGTTATGAATAAATCGTTCATTAGAGAATCAATGGTACATAAGGTAAAAATAATTAGAGGGGTATAACGGACATTATGACCCGACTCTAATTACGAGATACTCGTGAAGGGTCAATTTGTATGTAATGACTATATCGATGGACAACGACTTAGTTTGACTTAATATATCATCTGCGGCAATGAGAGTGCAACTTTGGATTTTTAGTGGAATAACCCGGAGTTAATAATTTAGAATATTTAATTAAGAGCTTAATTAATATTTCGAGATTATTGGAGCTCGGAACCGTAGGTCCATTTGGTCCCCGTGCTAGCACGATTTACTATAACGAATTTAGTATAATTGGATAGTCCAATTATATACTCACAAAGGTAATATTATTAATATGATTAATAATATTATTTGTCACACTTACAACTATTTATTAAAAGTTAATATATGATTTATATAATAAATGATTATATGATAATTATTTATTGCTAGTAATTAAATTATATATGATATAATTTAATGAAGGCTAATATTGGAATTCCAAATTTGGGTTTTGGAAACCATTGAATTAAATTTGGAAGTTACATCTTTTTAAAAGGTAGTAACTCTTTAATTTTGTAACATATATTTCAATCATGGAATTGAATACCTAATGCTACAAAATTTATCTATTATTCCTTGTAGTGGCCGAATTCCTCAAGCCA
Organism: Zanthoxylum bungeanum; assembly: GCA_019454045.1. Classification (NCBI taxonomy): domain Eukaryota; kingdom Viridiplantae; phylum Streptophyta; class Magnoliopsida; order Sapindales; family Rutaceae; genus Zanthoxylum; species Zanthoxylum bungeanum. The sequence continues at coordinate 95,916 of SKCR01024809.1, forward strand.
TTAGGGGATGGATTTGTTTGTTTTGGAAACAAATAAAATCCTTGGCATTAATTTGGAAATTGTGATTTTCAAATTTGTTAATTGCTTATTTAATTTTGTAACATCTTTTCAATAATGGTAATTGAATATTGATGTTGAAAAAAATTAAAAGAAACCCTAGGTTGGCCGAATTTGACATAGGTGGGAGGGAAGTGGTTGATTTGTTTTATGAAACAAATTACCCTAAGTATAAAAAGAAAATATATATTTTGTTTACTACCCCATGATTTTCAAAACCCTAGCCACATTCTTCTTCTTCTCCATTCTCTGAAAAGTTGAGAAACAATATTGAAGAACAAGAATAAGAAAAATATTATTAGTGTGTGATTAAATCTCTAAAACGTTTAGGGATTTGTTTGTGTGTGTAGCCCACACTACTTTCTGTTGGTAACGAGACATAGCTCGGAAGATCTTGTGGTGTTGAACAAAACTCATTATTCTCTTCATCTACAACTCACGGCATTGGGACAATTTCATTTCTCATTGCCGTGAATCACTTGCTTGATTAGGGGTTCGGTTTGTTTTGTTTTAATTCGGGTTTTGGGAAACACCTTGGGGATTTTTTGGGGCTGAATTAGGATTGTTTTTTAGTGAAAAAATCAGACCTATATCACCCTTGCAGTTCACGCAAATCAGTGGGTGATTTGTGTACAGTTCGGTTGTGTAACTGGTCCAAAACAGTCCATTATTTCACTGCAGTTCGGGGACTGTTTTGGGCGCATTCCGGGGCTGAGATCTTGTCCGAAACAGAAGCAAAACTTCAGTATATGTGCTGGTTCCATTCGACTTTAAGGAAGGGAAAGCAGAAAAAAATTTCAAGGTCGATCCGTGTGCCTAATCGCTTCCGCTGCGCGAGGAAAGCGTTTCCTACAATTGGTATTAGAGCGAGGTTGAAAAGTATTCTTAATTCTTTTTCTTTTTCATTTAAAGTTTATGTTTTTAATATATTTATATGAGTTATAAATATTATATGCATGTTTAGATGAGTGGGCACATTGTGATATTCATATGATGAATGTTTTTGTTATTTCATGTGATGAATGGATTTTGCATTGGTCGTAAATTTTTTCAGCTCTTATTTTTGCAGTTGGTTTTGTTTTTGGGATGTAAGGCCATAAGGCCATTGTTTACATTTGTTGTAATTTTATTTTTTAATGTAAAATTTCAATCTTTGTAATTTGGAGCACCGAAGTTGCAAAAGGAGCCAACACCACTTTGGAGCGGGATTTGAAGACCAAGGAATGCCTTGGTAAATCTTTTTTACTAATTAGATTAGTATAGGAAAAATAAGAGCCCGGTCAATGCAAAATATTTTTTTTATGTTATATGTATGTTTATTTTGAATTGTTTGAATAACATGTCATATAGCTTAGGGTGCCCACTCTTGCATTTTACATTCCATAACATGTCATAGATGCATTATCATTATACACATAAAAATATGATTTTATGTAATTTAAAATGTTTAAATTATAATATGATATGCATAGAAATCAATTAATTGGATTATTTGGATTTATGGTTTAAAATTAGAATTCTTATATATTGGGCTTAATTAGTGCATAATAAATTCCATTGGTATATAGGATGGAAACCCGGATATAAATTCCATAGCTGAATCCGAATGGACGGTAATATGGTCTGCACTCGGGATACAATTCCGCGTACCATTGGATTTTATAACGCACTAAGATTTATTAAAATGTTTAATTAAAATTTTGACCTTTTAGAATTCCATAATTTTTAAACTTATTAGTGTCTAGTATTTTAAGAGTTAAAATATAATAGCTCACTAATACCACTCTAATTAAATTAGTTTAATTGAGTAAAACTATTAGTAGAGACTAATGAAATATTAGTGATACAATTTTAATAGTTAAAATTGATTAGCTCACTTATGACAAGCTAGTGTAAATAAAAATTATGATTTAGCCGCCATAACTTTATCCACATTAGTTAAAATAAAATATTAGATATTTTAGATAGAAACCTTAATATTTAAAATAGTGAGTGGGAGAGGGATATACGACAGTATATCCCGCGATCTCCGTTGTTAGTCCAAAAATGTGAGATTCAAAATGCGCCTCGAGACGGCTTTGTTTTCGTCCTCCTATGGATGGTGTCCATTTTGGGTCAATATCACGTTTGGGATCCGAGAGGATAGGGATTCTAGATGTATCTTGTGAACTGACCTACCCTACGGCGGAACTTCACTCGTTAAGTCCAAGAATCCCGAAACGACGGGTTACACTCACAAAGGAATAATTAACTGTTAATAAATGAATAAAACGGTAGTTGTTTAATATAGGAATAAGAGTTATTCCCGCATATATTGAATTGACTGAGATTGTCTCGATCTATCATGCGAGTACTTGACCTACCCTACGGCGGCACTTACTTGTGGGATGATAGATTTCCGTGGCATAGTAATTCTCTTAGGTTTCTAATTCATTATTCATGGTTCATGCATCATGCATCATGTTTAATTTTATGCTAAAAATTATTTGATGATTTTAATATGCGATGAATGAATGTTAAATGCATGTTTATTTTATATTTCAGCCATGGTTTCTCCAATTATTTCCATACTCTCAAACGACAAACTAACGGGAGAAAACTATGTTAAGTGGAAAAGTAACATGAACGCTATCCTGGTTTGTGAAGACCTAAAATTTTTCCTGACGGAGGAGAGTCCTCCCGAGCCGGCCAGAAATGCTGACAAAGCTGTGCGCGATACCTACCAGAAATGGGTCGCAGCAAATGAGAAAGCATGTTGCTACTTGCTAGCAAGGATGTCTGAGGTTCTTGCTGCAAAGCATGAACCTATGGCTCTAGCATCTCAGATGATGGAGTCATTGCAGGGCATGTTGGGCAGCTTTCAGAGCGTCAACGCCATGAGGTCATGGTCTCAGCGATGACTGCTAGGATGAAGGATGGGACATCAGTCCGAGAGCACGTCTTGAGGATGATGACCTATCTCAACACTGCTGAAACCCATGGAGCTCGTATTGACGAGTGTAGCCAGGTGACCATGATTATGGAAACTCTTCCGAAGAGTTTCCTGCAGTTTAAAAGCAACTATGTTATGAACAAGTTGACTTTTACTTTGACCCAACTACTTAATGAGCTCACCCATTACGAGTCCATGCTTGTGGATCCTCGTAAGTCCAATGCAGAGGCAAATGTTGCTGAGTCTTCTAAATCTGTAAAGATGAAGAAGAAATGCACTAGAAGGCTAAAGGAAAGCCCATGAAGAAGAAGAAAAACAAGAAAGGCTCCAAGGATGCCAAGCCCAAAGGAAAATGTTTCCACTGCAACAAAAATGGGCATTTGAAAAGGAACTGTCCTAAATACCTTGCTGAGCTAAAGGAGAAAAAGGAAACAGGTAAATATGATTTACTCGTTTTTGAATCTCTATTAGTGGAGGATGATAAATCCGCTTGGATTGTTGATTCTGGAGCAACTAACCATGTTTGTTCTTCTTTGCATCTACTTGATTCATGGAGGGACCTTGCTGAAGGTGATTACACCATGAGGGTCGGGACAGGGGATGTTGTTTCAGCAAGAGCAGTGGGAGTTTCCAGTTTAAATTTTATTAATAATAGTTATTTAAATTTGAACAATGTGTTATTCATTCCTGGTTTTCGCAGGTTTTTGATTTCTGTTTCTAAACTTTTGGATGATGGTTATTCAGTTTCTTTTAATAGAAATTTAGTTATTATTGGTAGAGATGGATTAACTATATGCACAGGAAACTCAGAAAATAACTTGTATGTGTTAAGACCATTAACACATAGGTCACTGCTCAACGCTGAAATGTTTAAGGTTGAGAAACCTAAAACTAAACGGCCAAAGATTTCTCATGATGACACATATCTATGGCATCTTAGACTTGGTCACATCAACCTTGACCGGATAAATAGATTGGTAAAGAATGGAGCCTTAAACCAGTTAAAGCTCGGGACTCTACCAGTTTGTGAATCCTGTTTAGAAGGTAAAATGACCAAGAGACCTTTTACTGGAAAAGGTATAAGAGCCAATCAACCACTTGAGCTAATACATTCGGACGTTTGCGGACCAATGAATGTAAAAGCCCGAGGTGGTTAGGAATACTTCATCACATTCATTGACGATTATTCAAGATATGGGTATGTCTACCTAATGCATCACAAATCAGATACCTTTGAAAAGTTCAAGGAGTATCGTGCTGAGGTTGAGAACTAATTAGGTAAGACAATCAAAACTCTGCGATCAGATCGTGGAGGGGAATACCTCGACAGAGACTAAGAGGAATTCTTAGTTGAGCATGGGATAGTATCCCAGCTCACAGCAGCTGGAACACCACAACAAAATGGTGTTGCAGAAAGGAGAAATCGAACCCTACTAGACATGATGAGATCTATGTTTAGTTATAGCTCACTACCTAGTTCGTTCTGGGGATATGCACTGCAAACTGCAATGCATATCCTTAATGTAGTTCAATCTAAGTCTGTTCCTAAGACTCCCTTAGAGTTGTGGAATGGTCGTAAAACTAGTTTACGATATTTCCGCATATGGGGGTGTCCAACACATGTGCTGAAGAATAAGACTACAAAGTTGGAGCCACGTTCTAAGGTGTGCCTATTTGTAGGATATCCTAAGGAGACTAGGGGTGGATTCTTCTACAGTCCTGATGATAACAAAGTGTTTGTATCAACAAATGCTACGTTTCTAGATGAGGATTATATGAGGGAGTTCAAACCTCGAAGTAAATTATTGCTCGAGGAGTTACTCGCTGGTTCGACCAGCACGCCATCATCAATGAAAGTTGACAAATACATAGCACCTTCGACATCTGATAGTCAGATGCAAGCTCGTCAGAATGATCTACCGCCTAGACGCAGTGGGAGGGTTGTACGACAACCTGATCACTACTTAGGGGTTGGAGAGGCACAACTCAAAGCCATGAACCTAGAGATGGAGTCCATGCACTCCAACTCGGTATGGGAACTTGTAGACCAACCTGATGGGGTGAAACCCATAGGTTGCAAGTGGATCTACAAAAGGAAGAGGGGATCAGATGGGAAGGTACAGACCTTCAAGGCTAGACTAGTGGCCAAGGCTTATACCTAGAAAGAGGGAGTTGACTATGAGGAAAATTTCTCGCCAGTAGCCATGCTTAAATCCATCCGCACTCTTCTATCCATTGTCGCATATTATGACTATGAAATTTGGCAAATGGATGTCAAGACTGCATTCTTGAATGGCAATCTTGATGAAAATATCTATATGATACAACCAGATGGGTTCATCGCCCAAGGTCAAAAGCAAAAGGTTTGCAAGCTGCAAAGGTCTATTTATGGACTCAAGCATGCATCTCGATCTTGGAATATAAGATTTGATGCTACGATCAAATCTTATGACTTTGAGAAAAATGTTGATGAGCCTTGTGTATACAAGCGCGTCATTGATGGGAATGTGGTTTTTCTTGTTTTATACGTCGATGATATTTTACTCATTGGGAATGATGTAAAGATATTATCAGACGTGAAAATCTGGCTAGCTAATCAATTCCAAATGAAAGATTTGGGAGAGGCCAGTTATATTCTTGGGATTCAGATACTTCGGGATCGCAAGAAACGACTGTTAGCTATGTCTCAGGCATCCTATATCGACAAGATCTTTGTGCGATTTGGGATGCAGAATTCCAAGAAAGGCAACCTGCCTTATCGGCATGGAATTCATTTGTCAAAGGAACAGTCTCCTAAGACACCTCAAGATATTGAGGAAATGAGACATATCCCATACGCCTCAGCAGTTGGTAGTCTCATGTATGCTATGTTATGCACGAGACCAGACATCTGTTTTGCAGTGGGAGTAGTCAGTAGGTTTCAGTCAAACCCAGGATTGGATGGACTGGTGGCTGTGAAACACATTCTCAAGTATCTTAGAGAACGAGAGATTATATGCTTGTGTATTCTGGTGAGGATATGATCCTAAGGGGATATACAGACTCTGATTGTCAGACAAATGTCGATTCTAGGAAATCTACATCTGGATCAGTGTTCACCCTATATGGTGGGGCCATAGTATGGCGGAGTATAAAGCACTCTTGTATTGCTGACTCCACCATGGAGGCTGAATATGTAGCAGCTTGTGAAGCAGCTAAGGAAACAGTATGGCTCCGTAAATTCTTGGGAGATCTGGAAGTTGTTCCAGATATGGATAGACCACTCACACTCTATTGCGATAATAGTGGTGCGGTGGCAAACTCCAAAGAACCAAGAAGCCACAAGAGGGGAAAGCATATAGAAAGGAAATATCGTCTCATTAGGGAGATAGTGCAGAGAGGAGACGTTACTGTCACAAAGATTGCATCCGTAGATAACCTGGCTGATCCGTTTACAAAGACCTTGCCGGCTAAAGTTTTTGAAGGTCACTAGATGGTCTGGGATTATGAGACATGTCCAATTTACTCTAGTGCAAGTGGGAGATTGTTGGAATGTATACCCTAGAGCTACATGTGATGTAAACGGTTTTATGTGTTTTGAAATAAAACAATGCATTATTCATTTATCAAATTGTTTGTTTATTTTTGCATATTATATATCATCTTAAATACCCTAGATTGTTATGTGCCTTCAGACTTAGTGTATGAGTATCATACACAAGAGGATTTAAGTCTGAAGTTAGTAATCTTAAATAGTCCATAGAGAGCAAAAAAAGCGGGTACTTTGTTTGTGGTTTATCTATAGCTGCGGTCCATTCTATATTTTTATGGCGATCTTGATCCGGATCGTCCATGTAGAGTCATGAGAATGGAGGCACCTTGTATGATGCGATCATATAGGACTGGACCCAGATGGAAATGACATTCTTATAATATCTGTTAAACTAAGAAAGTCATTTCGATCTACTAGATGGTCATATATAGATTGATCTTAATCCTGAGTGTACTACGAACTCCTGCTTGGCAGGCTATGTCCTTTGATTTACAAAGGTGAGGTTGGTGTAGCAGTCCCGACCAATAGCTAAGTACTTTGGGGACATAGTTTGTTTTGTAGCTGGGAACGTTTTACATAGACATGGAGTTCACACCTTCTTGCTAGAAGTAGATGAGTATCTTTCTTAAGGGTTGATTCGGTACCTGGACGATTTGAGCGCTCAAGTCTCTCTATTACGAATAGAAAGATTAAAATTCATAATAATTATGAATAAATCGTTCATTAGAGAATCAATGGTACATAAGGTAAAAATAATTAGAGGGGTATAACGGACATTATGACCCAACTCTAATTACGAGATACTCGTGAAAGGTCAATTCGTATGTAATGACTATATCGATGGACAACGACTTAGTTTGACTTAATATATCATCTGCGGCAATGAGAGTGCAACTTTGGGATTTTAGTGGAATAACCCGGAGTTAATAATTCGAAATATTTAATTAAGAGCTTAATTAATATTTCGAGATTATTGGAGCTCGGAACCGTAGGTCCATTTGGTCCCCGTGCTAGCTCGATTTACTATAACAGATTTAGTATAATTGGATAGTCCAATTATATACTCACAAAGGTATAAATATTAATAATATGATTAATAATATTATTTGTCACACTTACAACTATTTATTAAAAGTTAATATATGATTTATATAATAAATGATTATATGATAATTATTTATTGCTAGTAATTAAATTATATATGATATAATTTAATGAAGGCTAATATTGGAATTCCAAATTTGGGTTTTGGAAACCGTTGAATTAAATTTGGAAGTTACATCTTTTTAAAAGGTAGTAACTCTTTAATTTTGTAACATATATTTCAATCATGGAATTGAATACCTAATGCTACAAAATTTATCTATTATTCCTGTAGTGGCCGAATTCCTCAAGCCATTAGGGGATGGATTTGTTTGTTTTGGAAACAAATAAAATCCTTGGCATTAATTTGGAAATTGTGATTTTCAAATTTGTTAATTGCTTATTTAATTTTGTAACATCTTTTCAATATGGTAATTGAATATTGATGTTGAAAAAAATTAAAAGAAACCCTAGCTTGGCCGAATTTGACATAGGTGGGAGGGAAGTGGTTGATTTGTTTTATGAAACAAATTACCCTAAGTATAAAAAGAAAATATACATTTTGTTTACTACCCCATGATTTTCAAAACCCTAGCCACATTCTTCTTCTTCTCCATTATCTGAAAAGTTGAGAAACAATATTGAAGAACAAGAATAAGAAAAATATTATTAGTGTGTGATTAAATCTCTAAAACGTTTAGGGATTTGTTTGTGTTTGTAGCCCACACTACTTTCTGTTGGTAACGAGACATAGCTCGGAAGATCTTGTGGCGTTGAACAAAACTCATTATTCTCTCTATCTACAACTCACGGCATTGGGACAATTTCATTGCCCATTGCCGTGAATCACTTGCTTGATTAGGGGTTCAGTTTGTTTTGTTTTAATTCGGGTTTTGGGAAACACCTTGGGGATTTTTTGGGGCGGAATTAGGATTGTTTTTTAGTGAAAAAATCAGACCTATATCACCCTTGCAGTTCACGCAAATCAGTGGGTGATTTGTGTACAGTTCGGTTGTGTAATTGGTCCAAAACAGTCCATTATTTCACTGCAGTTCGGGGACTGTTTTGGGCGCATTCCGGGGCTGAGATCTTGTCCGAAACAGAAGCAAAACTTCAGTATATGTGCTGGTTCCATTCGGCTTTAAGGAAGGGAAAGCAGAAAAAATTTTCAAGGTCGATCCGTGTGCCTAATCGCTTCCGCTGCGCGAGGAAAGCGTTTCCTACAATTGGTATTAGAGAGAGGTTGAAAAGTATTCTTAATTCTTTTTCTTTTTCATTTAAAGTTTCTGTTTTTAATATATTTATATGAGTTATAAATATTATATGCATGTTTAGATGAGTGGGCACATTGTGATATTCATTGATGAATGTTTTTGTTATTTCATGTGATGAATGGATTTTGCATTGGTCGTAAATTTTTCGGCTCTTATTTTTTTGTAGTTGGTTTTATTTTTGGGATGTAAGGCCATAAGGCCATTGTTTACATTTGTTGTAATTTTATTTTTCAATGTAAAATTTCAATCTTTGTAATTTGGAGCACCGAAGTCGCAAAAGGAGCCAACACCACTTTGGATGGGGATTTGAAGACCAAGGAATGCCTTGGTAAATCTTTTTTACTAATTAGATTAGTATAGGAAAAATAAGAGCCCGGTCAATGCAAAATATTTTTTTTATGTTTTATGTATGTTTATTTCGAACTGTTTGAATAACATGTCATATAGCTTAGGGTGCCCACTCTTGCATTTTACATGCCATAACATGTCATAGATGCATTATCATTATACACATAAAAATATGATTTTATGTAATTTAAAATGTTTAAATTATAATATGATATGCATAGAAATCAATTAATTGGATTATTTGGATTTATGGTTTAAAATTAGAATTCTTATATATTGGGCTTAATTGGTGCATAATAAATTCCATTGGTATATAGGATGGAAACCCGAATATAAATTCCATAGCTGAATCCGAATGGACGGTAATATTGTCTGCACTCGGGATAAAATTCACGTACCATTGGATTTTATAACGCACTAAGATTTATTAAAATATTTAATTAAAATTTTGACCTTTTAGAATTCCATAATTTTTAAACTTATTAGTGTCTAGTATTTTAAGAGTTAAAATATAATAGCTCACTAATACCACTCTAATTAAATTAGTTTAATTGAGTAAAACTATTAGTAGAGACTAATGAAATATTAGTGATACAATTTTAATAGTTAAAATTGATTAGCTCACTTATGACAAGCTAGTGTAAATAAAAATTATGATTTAGCCGCCATAACTTTATCCACACTAGTTAAAATAAAATATTAGATATTTTAGATAGAAACCTTAATATTTAAAATAGTGAGTGGGAGAGGGATATACGACAGTATATCCCGCGATCTCCGTTGTTAGTCCAAAAACGTGAGATTCAAAATGCGCCTCGAGACGGCTTTGTTTTCGTCCCCCTACGGATGGTGTCCATTTTGGGTCAATATCACGTTTGGGTTCCGAGAGGATAGGGATTCTAGATGTATCTTGTGAACTGACCTACCCTACGGCGGCACTTCACTCGTTAAGTCCAAGAATCCAGAAACGACGGGTTACACTCACAAAGGAATAATTAACTGTTAATAAATGAATAAAACGGTAGTTGTTTAATATAGGAATAAGAGTTATTCCCGCATATATTGAATTGACTGAGATTGTCTCGATCTATCATGCGAGTACTTGACCTACCCTACGGCGGCACTTACTTGTGGGATGATAGATTTCTGTGGCATAGTAATTCTCTTAGGTTTCTAATTCATGGTTCATGCATCATGCATCATGTTTAATTTTATGCTAAAAATTATTTGATGATTTTAATATGCGATGAATGAATATTAAATACATGTTTATTTTATATTTCAGCCATGGTTTCTCCAATTATTTCCATACTCTCAAACGACAAACTAACGGGAGAAAACTATGTTAAGTGGAAAAGTAACATGAACGTTATCCTGGTCTGTGAAGACCTAAAATTTTTTGCTGACGGAGGAGAGTCCTCCCAAGCCGGCCAGAAATGCTGACAAATCTTTGCGCGATACCTACCAGAAATGGGTTGCAGCAAATGAGAAAGCCTGTTGCTACTTGCTAGCAAGGATGTCTGAGGTTCTTGCTACAAAGCATGAACCTATGGCTCTAGCATCTCAGATTATGGAGTCATTGCAGGGCATATTTGGGCAGCTTTCGGAGCGTCAACTCCATGAGGCCATGGTCTCAGCGATGACTGCTAGGATGAAGGATGGGACATCAGTCCGAGAGCACATTTTGAGGATGATGACCTATCTCAACAATGCTGAAACCCATGGAGCTCGTATTGACGAGCGTAGCCAGGTGACCATGATTATGGAAACTCTTCCGAAGAGTTTCCTGCAGTTTAAAAGCAACTATGTTATGAACAAGTTGACTTTTACTTTGACCCAACGGCTTAATGAGCTCACCCATTACGAGTCCATACTTGTGGATCCTCATAAGTCCAGTGCAAAGGCAAATGTTGTCGAGTTTTCTAAATCTGCAAAGATGAAGAAGAAAAGCACTGGGAAGTCTAAATGAAAGCCATGAGGATTTGTCGTAGGGACTTCTAATATATGTGAAAAACCTTAAGGACGCAGAGATTCTAGGTTCCCCAAAACCCAGGCCCGCGGGCAAATAAGAGGAATGACATTAGAAGAACAATTAGTTGTCTTAATCAAAGAATCCAATTTAGCCCCGATCTACCTAGACCCTCACCCCTCCGTGATGCCAGTCAAGGAAGTTGTCCTGATGGAATCTAGCTCATACCTGCTTTACACGAGAAATAGACTCCACCAGGACACATAGTACCAGAACAAGGATACTGAAATTCATTAAAGTATAAGGTGTTTGCCCTAGTCCATATCAGCATAGGAATAGTCAACATTAAAAGGCCCGACAAGAGTTCAGAATTGAAAGACCTTGGAAGGTAGATCACCCAGAAAGAGAATTAAGGAAGTTTCGAGGATATAAAGAAGGAAAAACCAGGGTAGCTCAAAGATTAAGGCAAGTCAGAGCGAGGTTTACAAGACTAATGGGAATCCACAGATAGACCAAAGGTAGTAGTGTTGGAATGTATACCCTAGAGCTACATTTGATGTAAACGGTTTTATGTGTTTTGAAATAAAACAATGCATTATTCATTTATCAAATTGTTTGTTTATTTTTCACATATTATATATCATCTTAAATACCCTAGATTGCTTATGTGCCTTCAGACTTAGTGTATGAGTATCATACACAAGAGGATTTAAGTCTGAAGATAATAATCTTAAATAGTCAATAGAGAGCAAACAAAGCGGGTACTTTGTTTGTGGTTTATCTATAGCTGCGGTCCATTCTATATTTTTATGGCGATCTTGATCCGGATCGTCCATGTAGAGTCATGAGAATGGAGGCACCTTGTATGATGCGATCATATACGACTGGACCCAGATGGAAATGACATTCTTATAATATATGTTAAACTAAGAAAGTCATTTCGATCTACTAGATGGTCATATATAGATTGATCTTAATCCTGAGTGTACTACGAACTCCTGCTTGGCAGGCTATGTCCTTTGATTTACAAAGGTGAGGTTGGTGTAGCAGTCCCGACCAATAGCTAAGTACTTTGGGGACATAGTTTGTTTTGTAGCTGGGAACGTTTTACATAGACATGGAGTTCACACCTTCTTGCTAGAAGTAGATGAGTATCTTTCTTAAGGGTTGATTCGGTACCTGGACGATTTGAGCGCTCAAGTCTCTCTATTACGAATAGAAAGATTAAAATTCATAATAGTTATGAATAAATCGTTCATTAGAGAATCAATGGTACTTAAGGTAAAAATAATTAGAGGGGTATAAAGGACATTATGACCCGACTCTAATTATGAGATACTCGTGAAGGGTCAATTCGTATGTAATGACTATATCGATGGACAACGACTTAGTTCGACTTAATATATCATCTGCGGCAACGAGAGTGCAACTTTGGGTTTTTAGTGGAATAACCTTGAGTTAATAATTCGGAATATTTAATTAAGAGCTTAATTAATATTTCGAGATTATTGGAGCTCGGAACCGTAGGTCCATTTGGTCCCCGTGCTAGCTCGATTTACTATAACGGATTTAGTATAATTGGATAGTCCAATTATATACTCACAAAGGTATAAATATTATTAATATGATTAATAATATTATTTGTCACACTTACAACTATTTATTAAAAGTTAATATATGATTTATATAATAAATGATTATATGATAATTATTTATTGCTAGTAATTAAATTATATATGATATAATTTAATGAAGGCTAATATTGGAATTCCAAATTTGGGTTTTGGAAACCTTTGAATTAAATTTGGAAGTTACATCTTTTTAAAAGGTAGTAACTCGTTAATTTTGTAACATATATTTCAATCATGGAATTGAATACCTAATGCTACAAAATTTATCTATTATTCCTTGTAGTGGCCGAATTCCTCAAGCCAGTAGGGGATGGATTTGTTTGTTTTGGAAACAAATAAAATCCTTGGCATTAATTTGGAAATTGTGATTTCCAAATTTTTTAATTGCTTATTTAATTTTGTAACATCTTTTCAATAATGGTAATTGAATATTGATGTTGAAAAAAATTAAAAGAAACCTTAGCTTGGCCGAATTTGACATAGGTGGGAGGGAAGTGGTTGATTTGTTTTATGAAACAAATTACCCTAAGTATAAAAAGAAAATATATATTTTGTTTACTACCCCATGATTTTCAAAACCCTAGCCACCTTCTTATTCTTCTCCATTCGTTGAAAAGTTGAGAAACAATATTGAAGAACAAGAATAAGAAAAATATTATTAGTGTGTGATTAAATCTCTAAAACGTTTAGGGATTTGTTTGTGTGTGTAGCCCACACTACTTTCCGTTGGTAACGAGACATAGCTCGGAAGATCTTGTGGCGTTGAACAAAACTCATTAGTCTCTTCATCTACAACTCACGGCATTGGGACAATTTCATTGCCCATTGCCGTGAATCACTTGCTTGATTATGGGTTCGGTTTGTTTTGTTTTAATTCAGGTTTTGGGAAACACCTTGGGGATGTTTTGGGGCTGGATTAGGATTTTTTTTAGTGAAAAAATCAGACCTATATCACCCTTGCAGTTCACGCAAATCAGTGGGTGATTTGTGTACAGTTCGGTTGTGTAACTGGTCCAAAATAGTCCATTATTTCACTGCAGTTCGGGGGCTGTTCGGGGACTGTTTTGGGCGCATTTCGGGGCTGAGATCTTGTCCAAAACAGAAGCAAAACTTCAGTATATGTGCTGGTTCCATTCGGCTTTAAGGAAGGGAAATCAGAAAAATATTTCAAGGTTGATCTGTGTGCCTAATCGCTTCCGCTGCGCGAGGAAAGCGTTTCCTATAAGTAGAACCTGTAGATCAGCTCAAGTTAGAAGAAATATGTGGAAGTATACAAGAATAGACCCGAGAGGTTGAAGATATTTAAGAGTTACAAGAGTACCATAGAGATCCTGGGATACACATTCTGTTTGACACTTAATCTTGGTGATGATCGGGTTAGACGTTTATATGCTTACTAGAATCGAGGTTTCTTAAAGGAAAGGTTTCATTCATTCTATAGAAACTTATCTAACTACTCTATGTCTTGGGGTCCCTTAACTATCTATGTTCTTGAATGTATTTAAGAGTTATATATATGCTCGCCCCTCAACTTAGAGTCTAGCAAAGAGAATAATCAGTCAAGAAGGACAATGTACAGATTAAATGAATCATGAGATGGCTAGATAGTCAAGTTGATGAGTTCAACAGAACATAGAGAAGAAACATAAGATATGATAGTCTGAAGTCATGATGAGCCGAACAAAATATAGGAATTATCATTATAATGAAGACCCTTAAGAGAGTTAAGGCTCGAGAGCACAAGGAGACCAGAGAGAACGAATCCCAGAAATATAGTAGATAACTCTTAAAGAGTTTTATCATACTCATTCGAAAGGAATGGATAAAGGACAATACCTAAACCAAAAATTTAGTAGAAATATCTTAAGCAATGAAGTTGATAGAATATCCGGGAGAGCAAAGATAAGATAAGTTCGAGGAATGAAATAAGAGATAAATCTGTAGCAGGCTAAGTTTCTTAAGGTAAAATAATAAGAAGGAATATAATAGGTTCTTGAGAAGAAGTAGCGACTTAAAGTATTTAAATAACAGAGATGACATGGTAGAGTATTTTAGTGAGCATGACTATAGAGAAGGTCAATAAGTAGTAGTAGCATTACCAATAGTCGGAATAAGGATCAAGAGTGAAGTGCGGCAGAAAACGCGAGTAGTTACTAACAGAAGAATTTTAGTACGAGATTTTATGCTAGACGAGTAAATATAGGAGTTCTAGGCTTTTAGCTAAGAAAAAAGTATGACCATTAAATGAGTCAGTAGTAAGACTATCACCACCAGAAAGATATCAGAACCAATCTGCACCCTCCCAATCCCTTTACAGACAATAGTAGCAAAGATAGACCTCGATAATTACCTCTAGAATATTCCCAGAAAATATAGAAGTCTTCAGATTTAGTACAAGAGCATGGTTAAGAGGAAGAAATTGGGGTTAAGTAAAATACATAGAAGAAAGATAGTCTATGAGAGATGATTAAGAGAGAAAGTAGTAGTCAAGCAATTAAGGAATGCAACAGAACCAGTCATAGACATAACCAGGGAATTGTAGGAGTTAATACCCCTGCGAATAGAAAAACAGAAGCACAGGCTACAAAATTTCAGGTATAGAATAGAGTAGGAAAGAAGACAAATGACAACTAGTCGAATACTTGAAGATAAAACTATCGAATAAGACACACTAGTAAAGATATTAACTAAATAATGTTAGGAGTACACTGGTACTAAGATAAAGTTTTCACAGTTAAGCCCAGTAGTGCTACAAAGTGGCGAACTACTCAGCATTGAGACAAGGATACATTTCATCAAGGAAGAAATGAAAAGCATATAAGTAATGACCATAACCAAGTAATAAGGTTTGACATTAATGGTAAAGAATAATATTTTGAGAGTTAAAAAAAATATTTGGAAAACTCCGATGATGAGCCTGGAGTATGTAGAGAACTTGACGATAAGGTTCTAGTCCCTAGGATTTGCAGAGATTAAGGAATGTAAAAGACAGAACTATTATTGATTGAAAACTAGTAGAAAAGAAATAAGACAATTAAGCAGTAAATAATAAGGAGTAGGCACTAGATTAGAAGAGAGAGAAGAATTTAAGCTGTACTTGGAGTTCGAAGAAATAAAGTTATCGGTTGAGGTAACAAGAACGGTAGTGATACATTAAGAAGGAAGCGTAACAGAAACCCTAAGTGAGATTTTAAATAGGTAATATCGTAGTAAATAATATAAAGCCTAAAGAAATTATTCAGTTTGAATAGTCATGGATATGCTCCGATCAGCGTCAACATATTGAAGGCAGAAAGTACTTTACAAGTTAAGTACAAGTACCAATTTGAAGGAAACCTAAGTTCAGAATAAGAGGAATTGATTATTTCTTTTACACCCAAAATATCGTACAAACCTCATAGTTAAGCATTATTTACAAGAATTAAATGAAATATATCGAGGTAAGTGATTCTCAAAGTATCAGTATAAAGTTCTTGAGCAGAGTAGTAAATGGTAGTAAAGGGAAATAAGAGCGACATAGGTCTGATACTTTCAACAAAATTAAACCTAAACAGTTAGCATCAGTAAGGATTCGAGGACGAATCATATTTAAGGGGGGAGAATTTGTAACAATCGATAATTTCATCGACCAGTGATCTCGACTACTGGTTTATTCTGAGACGACTGTTACATAATATAGTTAAGTGGGACACATATACGCTCATGAAAAATTTTTGGGATAAGCGATATATTTTCGAGATTCCAATATGACACGGTACGATATTTCACTACGAATAGTACTTTTTGTACGAACTCCGATTTTTATGTATTTTATATCATCGGAAAGCTATGACTGAGAGCTACAACTTTCACGTTGAGAATATTCCTAAATTCGAACCCGAATTAAGTCAAAAATCACAAATTTAGTGACTGCTACAGTAAATTTTGGATTTATCTAGAAAAAGTGAGGTGGCTTAATCTTAACCACTAAAATCCATCACAAAAAAATCAGCCCCCTCTATATATAGGACACTACTATTGGGAAGCGGCCGCGAGTGCGCAGCGGAATATTAAAAATTATGATGCCGCTATCCCTTTGCCCAAGACCCATTTGTTTTTATTATTCTACAAGCCTAGGCATGTTACTATATATTCTAAGCATAAGAACTCATAAAACATAAACTTAAACATGCTAACTATCATAAGAACTCTAATTAAAAATAAAGAAAGAAAAAGACTTACTTGAACCGAAGACTCCTCCAGTCCTCCCTCCAATCTACAAGCTTTTCTCGAACTCAGCAAGCTCTTCCACGTTCCAAAGAGCCACCCAAGTGTGTGGCCTCCAAAGGTGCACACACCAAAGCCAAAACGCAACGGCAAGACTACGCCTTGAGTGCACGGGTATTTTGCCCTTGGTGCTAGCCTAGGTAAATACCTCAAAACTTTTAACTCGAGATTCCTCTAGTCAATTAAACTTAAGGATCCTCAAAATCAGTGGCTTACTCTTAAACTGTAGAGTTGCTAACTTATATAAACCCAAGAAATGAAAGGTTTTGGTGTAAAAATTTGTAAAGAATTCTTTGGGTTTATATAGGTGCTCCAAAGACAACAAAATTAATTAAGAATCCGATGTGGGATAAATGCTAATTAAATCTTAGCCATTGGATCTTAATATAGTGGTTTAATGAGATTATAAAACCCTAATAAGAGTTTGGGCCGAATTGGAATTCAAAACAAATAATTAAATAAATAAATAAATAAAACATATATTTTTTTCCAATTCCCAAAGTGCCATTATCGTCATTCACCAATCCCTAAGCCACTTTGGAACCTCATAAATGATCTGTTCAATTATTAAACACATTGAACCATTTATGAACAATTCCTACAACAATCATATATGCTGTTAAATTTGTATTATGCACTATTAACCCTTGTTTTCGACTTTGTTGTGTGTGACCTTTTGGGTTCCCCTCAAGTTGGACATGAAATGAATCGTGATAATTTAATCGAACATAAATTATCCTCCAATAAAATGGTCGTTCGATTTCAACGACCAAGGTTGACATCTAGCAACATGCCAATGCCCCTAAATGAGAAGGAAAGATATATACCCATTCTGTATGCGATTTACATATGATACGGTCTCTTGCCTCACTGTATCCCCACTGTTTGACCTAGGGTATGGAACGTGTCTACCCATATAGTCAAAGGTATGATGTTGATAGTGTCATGAATCATGCTAACCCAAGAATCTCACATGATTCTTCCGCTGCGGCCACAGTCTCAAGCACTGATCACACATATCAACTCACGAACTGGAATACTACTATTATTAGAAAATATTATCCGAGAGAGTGGCGATTCTCTGTTGTATCTTTACAAACTTCATGTGTTTCAACAAATGACCCAATCATACCCTTATGACCGGATCTTTTAAACCGGGGAAGGAGAATGTCAAAGTCATTTGATCCACACATAAGATTGTAAAGACCTCAAGTCTAAGGACTAGTCATACAATCGATACATGAAAGTTCTCACAGACACATAGGATAAACACTCCATGTGAAAACTTTCGGCGGTCAGTTCGATGGACACAAGCAACTCATGCATCCATGTGATACACCAAGCAGACGGATCTCCGCTAGTAGCCTATGAGATTGGCTACCTCACATAAGGGCGGATCATATCATCATGCTAGTCTCTCCGCTTTGTGAACGCCCAGATTATTCACAAAACTATGACTAGGAACGTTTGAGAGTAATGATTCTCATAAGGTGTGGAAGCCATCATCTTATTACTCCAAGGGCTTTATTACAGTGTTTGATGATTCATATAATTTATGTAAGACGCGTATAATAAAGATTGCCATTTTATTAATTAATGAAAATATTACAAATACATGTACATATAGCCCATCCACAAGTTGGGTATAGGGCATATCCCTAACAATCTCGCACTTGCACTATAGCCAACTAGTATGAATCTGGACACCATACTCTCGGGTGTGCCTATCATGCTTTTGTTGAGTCAGTCCTTTTAGTCAGAGAATCTGTAAGATTACCTTCAGTGTGTATTTTCTCTATACTAACTTCTTTTCTCTCAAAAATCTCCCTGATGAGATGAAATCGCCTGAGTACATGCTTGGATTTCTGGTGGGACCTTGGTTCCTTTGATTGAGCAATGGCGCTCCTGTTGTTACAGTACATTGTGACGCCATTCTTTATCGCGGGAAGCACTTCCAGCTCCGTGATGAACTTCTTTATCCAGACTGCTTCTTTAGCTGCCTCAGATGCTGCAATATACTCGACTTCAGTGGTGGAGTCCGCTGTAGTTGACTGCTTTGAGCTTTTCCAACTGACAGCTCCACCATTCAAAGTAAACAGACATCATGTTTGCGATCTCCTGTCATCCCTATCGGTCTGAAAGCTCACATCACAGTAACCAATGACTTTCATCTCAGAATAATCTCCGTATGTCAAGAACACATCCTTAGTTCTTCTCAGATACTTGAGGATTGTTTTGACAGCTGCCTAGTGTTGCTCACCAGGATTTTCCTGATACCTGCTCGTTATGCTAAGAGCATAAGAGACATTAGGTCTTGTACATAGCATGGCGTACATGATCGATCCTATTGCTGAAGCATAAGGGATCCTGCTCATACGCTCTCTATCTGAAGGAGTATGTGGACATTGCTCCTTAGATAATTTGATTACATGACAAGTAGGTAAATTACCTCTTTTGGAATCTTCCATTTTGAATCTTTTCAAAACTTTATCTATGTATGTAGATTGAGAAAGTCCTAACAACCTCTTAGATCTATTACGGTAGATCTTAATGCGAGGATGTAGGCTGCTTCTCCCAAATCTTTCATGGAGAAATTCTGAGATAACCATTGCTTAGTGGCTTGCATCATGGGAATATCATTCCCGATGATTAATATGTCATCAACATATAATACAAGAAATACAACAGCACTCCCACTACTTTTTCTGTAAACACAAGGCTCGTCTACATTTTTGATGAAGTCAAATTCTTTGATTATCTCATCAAATCATATATTCCAATTCTTGGAGGCTTGCTTGAGTCTATAAATGGATCGTTTAAGCTTGCAACTTTATTATGATCATCCTTAGACGCAAACCCCCCAGGTTGTGTCATATAGACTTCCTCTACGAGATTCCTATTAAGGAAAGTTATTTTGACATCCATCCGCCAAATCTCATAATCAAAGTGTGCAGCTAGTGCCAGTAAAATTCGAATGGACTTTATCATTGCAACAGGCGAGAAGGTTTCATCATAGTCAATTCCTTAGATTTGTCTATAACCTTTCGCCACCAACCTAGCCTTATAGGTTTGGATGTTTCCTTCTGCATTAGTTTTACGCTTGTAAATCCACTTGCAGCCTATGGGTTTTATCCCTTCAGGTGCATCCACCAAGTCCCACACTTGATTATGATACATAGAGTATATTTTTGAGTTCATGGCCGCAAGCAACTTGACTGAATCAATGTCACGCATTACTTCGTCATAATTGGTGGGATCGTCATTATCAATGACCTGATCATGTTCCTTATCAATATGGAAACCATATCTTTCAGGCTCATATCTTTCCCTACCAGACCATCTAAGTTCATAACCTTGTGGTTGTTCCGTCGCTGCCATTTTGAGGGGCCTGGGGTTTAGTTCTATGTTAGTTTTTTCTTATCGTACCTCATCCAGGTCAAGTCTACTCCCACTATATTTCTTGAGAAGGAATTCATTCTCTAGAAATTTAGCATTTCGTGGGACAAATGTTCTTTGTTCATTTGGGACGTAGAACACGTATGCTCTTAAGTTCAAGACATATCCTACAAACTTACATTTAACCGCCCTATCATCCAATTTGTTAGTTTGTGTGAGCTTAACATATGCGTCACATCCCCAAACTCTTAGATAACTAAGACTATGACGTTTCCCAGACCATAACTCATATGGTGTTTGACTAACAGTCTTGGAAGGAACTTGGTTTAGTAGTAGTGTTGCAGTTTCTAAAGCAAGACCCCAAAATGAAAGAGGTAGATCTGTGTCTGGCATCATTGATCGGACCATATCTAATAATGTTCAATTTCTCCTTTCGAAGACCCCATTATGCTGTGGAGTTTTTGAAGGAGTCCACTGGGAAACAATGCCATTTTCTCTCAAGTAATCTTGAAATACGTCGCTTAAGTATTCACCACCTTGGTCAGACCTTAGTGACTTAATTCTTTTATTAAGCTAGTTTTCTACTTCAGCTTTGAAGTCATTAAATTTCTCAAAGGCTTCAGATTTATACCGCATAAGGTACACATACCCATATCGCGAGTGATCATCGATAAAGGTAATAAAGTAGGAGAATCCACCTCTAGCGGTGACTGATATTGGTCCGCATACATCAGAGTGTATGAGTTCTAATGTCTCTTTTGCACGCTGTCATTTACCTTTGAAGGGTAATTTGGTCATTTTACCAAGTAAACAAGACTCACAAGTTCCATAAGGTTCATATTTGAAGGGTCTGAAATACCCATCCTTATGTAGCTTAGTTAATCTTGTTTCATTGATATGACCTAAGCGACTGTGCCATATAAGTGATTCATTGAGATTATTCGAGTTATCGTTGTATATATTAAAGGTTGAACATTCTTTGTTAGTTTGTAAGACATAGATACCATTATTCAAAATACCATCTCCATATTTTTTTTTCATTGAAATAAATAGAACATTCATTACAACTTATTAGGCATGAAAAGCCTTAATTACATAAAGAAGAAATTGAAATGATGTTCTTTACTAGAGAAGATACATAAACACAATCTTCTAAGTCTAAAACTAAACCATTCGGCAAAACTAATGAATAAGTCCCCACGCACAATGCAGCCAGTTTTGCTCCATTACCCATGCGTAAGTCAACCTCCATATGCGTAAGCAACTCATGCATCCATGTGATACACCAAGCAGACGGATCTCTACTAGTAGCCTATAAGATCGGCTACCCCACTTAAGGGCGGATCATATCATCATGCTAGTCTCTCCGCTTTGTGAATGCCCAGATTATTCACAAAACTATGATTAGGAATGTTTGAGAGTAATGATTCTCATAAGGCGTGGAAGCCATCATCTTATTACTCCAAGGGCTTTATTACAGTGTTTAATGATTCATATATTTTATGTAACACAAGTATAATAAAGATTTCCATTTTATTAATTAATAAAAATATTACAAATACTTGTACATATAGCCCATCCACAAGTTGGGTATAGGGCATATCCCTAACAATTATTCCTTCATTCCAAAAGTGGGAAAATTGTGTAGAGAAAGAGAGGAAAAACGTGAGCATAAGAAGATAAGAAGAAGAAAAAGAAAAAGAAAAAGAAGAAGAAGAAAGAGAGAATAGAGAAAAAGAGAAATAAATGATAAAAAGGACTTGGCAACCATTAAAGACACGGAGAAGTGTTGGAAATCAAATGCAAAGAGGTAAGAAATTCATGACCATAATTGTATTATATTAAGTTTTGTTGATTTGAAACTTGTAGTATGTTGTGAACTTGGATGTGATGATGATTGTATGGTTTTTATATTAAGAAAATGATTATTGGGGAAACCCTCAAACTTGTAAAATGTCTGGGTGTAAACTAAGTAAAGTTCATAAATAAATATAAGTTGGTATTGAGTATGGTATGGATTGTGTTATGGATGATTGTTGAGGTTTTATGGAATGTTGTTGATGGATTATGATTTTAATGTAATGATATAAAAGAAGTTTAGAAGAGTACTTATAAGAAGATTTTAAAATGATGATATGAGGATTATAGGATTTTGGCTTTGGGAAGTGGTTAAATCATTGTTTAATGTTGATAATTTGATATGGAATTGGTGAATTTAAGTTCAATAAGTTAAGTTGTGCCAAAAGATTATTGTGAAAATGATTGTGGTGATTTTGGGTAGTAAATGAAAATGTAGCAGTAAAACAGAATCCTGGAATTTTGCTTCGCGTCGCGACGTGAAAGAGTAAATTGGATGCACGCTTCTAGTCGTTGCGCGTCGCGACGCGCAAGGAGTTGTGTCGCGACTTGTAGCACAACTGATCCTCAAAACAGTTCTGAATAATTCCAGTTCCATCTGAATATATTAGAGGCCACCCTAAAGGCCCCGTAATGATTTATACTAAAAAATACTTCATGATATAAGTATAGTACACTTTGGAATGATAGTAGAGGTTTGAATGCAAGGACTTAGCATAGTATCGAAGCAATTTCAAGGCTTATAATCTAACCAAGTTTACCGATTATAGTTTATCAGCAGGAATCCCAAGTTCATCGAATAAGAGAAACAGTGCCAGCCAGGTTCCAAGTAGGTGAGTGGACACTACTCTTTTAAATTGATTTTCATGTTGTTATCTTTGCAACAGATTTACTTTTATGCCTTAGGGTGATAGATCATTTTTATTACAGTTATTACATAAAAACTTATGATTTAAGTCATATTTGAGAAAGAATATTTTTTTAAAACATGATCTTATGATTTTCGGGACATGGGGTAAAAACCCACCCCAATATGTAACTTGATACAATATGGAATTGACGGACAGAGAACATGTGCACATGTAGAGGACTAGGGGACGGCAATACGTAACACCCCTAGATCCAAGTTCAGGGATAGGGGACGACGATATGTAACGCCCCTATACCTTAGTTTCAGGGTCAGGTAGTAGCATGGATCAGCACTACCGGCTCTAGTTCTGTGGCTTGGGGGACGGTGATACGTAACACCCCAAGACCACCAGTTTCAGGGACAATAGTGACATATTTTGGGGGACGGCGATACGTAACATCCCAGAGTCATGGTTTTGCATTCTTAGCTCCAGATAGGCGTATGGGGTGACGGCGATATGTAATGCCCCCATGCGTCAAGTTTTTCAGATACATACCAGTTTTCAAATTCCAAATTTTCAGTATACAGCTTTTAAAAACCAGATTTTAGAAATAATTTGCAGAATCCAGAGCTTCAAAACCAGTTTTCAGAAATATGAGTTTTATAAAGGAGATTTCAGACACAGTTTCCAGAAAAGAGTTTTCATATAAATTTACTTCTCACACTTTGGTTTGAAGATCAAATGTTTTAATATTAGTATTTCAATTTTTCGTCCACTTACTTAGATCGTACAACGATCTAACCCCACACTCCCAGTTTCCTTGTCTTGTAGATTTCTCAGAGGACGAGATCGGGAGGACGGATACTGTTGCAGTCATTAGGGTTTGGAGTCCACCTGGTCATGTTAGAAGCGAAGTCCAGTTCAGTTAGAGTTAGGAAGTGACATGTAACATATATCTTGTTTAGTAAAGGTTTCATATACGTTGCATTGTAACAATCATTGACAGAGTTATATTATGTATTAATACCGAGTATGTGTATGAAAAGTGTTATACATTCATGAGTGATGAGTTGGGCAATGGTCTCTGGCATAAGTTTTTATGTGAGATATTAATTGTAGAAGTTTGTCGTCAGAGGCTTAGGGGAATAGTATGGCTTATCCATGCCGGTAATATCTCCTAGATCGGGGATGTTACATAGCAATCTGTTAAATCCATGGGCTTGTAATACACTGTAGAAACGAGTTCTAAGTGTTATTAAGAGATTTCTAATAGAAACATCGACGTGATTATATCTATAGAGATTTGAAGTTCATATCTATATCTCTGGAGTGATCCGGATATCTATGACAGAGAGATTATACGTATGAAATGACATTGACTTGTATGGTTTAGTGAGTTTATATGTATTCGTCATAATTTACGGGAGGGTAGAATACGGATACGAAATTGGATTTCGTGACAGATATACCTGAACCTAGAGAGTCTCACTAATGAAATATATTCGTAGAGCACTAGGGCAACTTTTATGAATAATGTTGATTATTTAAAAATCTTTTCACGGTTAAACAAAATATACATGCATAAGGACTTAATAGTCATATCCTAATTAATGTGTATTTGTATTTAAAGAATGATTTTATAAATACACATTAATTAAATATCACATTGTGATATCTAACATATATCATTAATATATGTATTTGGATTATTAAAGTAAATATAATACATATATTTAAAATATTTATATTTAAATAATTTGTTATTTATTTAATTGTTAAATAATTAAAGTAATTAAAAATATAAATATCTTATGTTATGATTAAGTTAGGAAATGACTTTATTTGATTGGCTTGACTTGTTGTAATACATTAAATGTTGTAGTGATCAATTACTACAAGTAAACTAAAACTTGATTAATTGAAATAAAAAAAAATATCTAAATATTATATTTCCCAAAATTCGGCCAAGGCTAGTGGGAGTATATATTATTTTTGTTTCATTTTCTTTCATTAGGTTAAGCCACCAAAACATATTACAAAGAAATTTTTAGATAAAAGTTGAAGAAAAAAAGAGAACATTAAGCAAAAGTTGGAATTTTGTAAGTTTTTTCTAACTTTCTTCAACTAGAAAATTGTTTCTATGATTCTTGGCTTCAGAATTTTGTAAGTTTTTTCTAACTTTCTTCAACTAGAAAATTTTTCTATGATTCTTGGCTTCAGCTTGTGTTGCTTGGAATTTTCTCTACCATTTAAGCATGTAATAAAATGGTTGGAAACTTGAATGAAGGAAGTTAGCATGTATATTAATTAAAGTAAGCTTATAATTGGTTATTAAGCTCTCTTTTGGTTATTCGATAATCATATTTCAATTCTAGAGTTTTTAGACCACTCATTGATTACCTAGAATTGTTCTTAAGTTGTTTCAAAGTGGTGAGACTTGTTTGATGTGGTAGAGACTTGATTGAAATGTTGGATTTGTTTAATTTGGTGTAATTTGATCAATTTGAAAAATTTATAAAATTAGGGTTCTTAACCCTTTCCAAATTTCGTATTTTTCATGTATGTGTTGTATAATGATTTATATATGATGTAAATTTAATTTGGTGATGATTGGATTTGATCTTGACTTGTTTTGAACAAGATTGGACTAAAATGCAAAACCTGGAAAATTATTGGAGCATTCGGCAATTTTAAAAAAACAAATAGAATTTTTATTGCAACTTGTATTTTGATATGTTGGACATGTGTAACTAATTTTGGGAGTGATTTGAAATCACTTAAATTTGTTTTTGACAAATTAAGACTAAAATGATCAAAATGCAAAAGTTTGGGGTCAAACGGTAAATAGGTTAAAATTTGATTTTTGGGTAAAAAAATTCAGTTTTTAAGTATTGAGTAATTAGAATAAAAAGGTTTATTTTAATTTCCCAAAAAAAATTATTGAAATCGGAAAATTTTGATTTTCCGCGTTCTGCTGCGTTACTCGGATTTGCCCTCTAAAAACCCTTACAAAATGGTATCAGAGCGAGTCTGATTCTGAACACTTGATATGATTATGCTTTTAAATATAATGTCTAATCTAATCTTTACTTTATGCATGCATGTGTTTATTTAATTTTATTAAATAAAGTAAAAGTATTTTTTACGGAAAATCCATATTTATAAATAAGGTTTTATATTTAATATGTATTTGATGCATGTTACTTGGTCCGTCTTGTCAATACCGCTTATGGATAAATAATCTACGACTATATCCGAGAACGTGTCAAAGTTGTGAGGATATAGCCGGTAGGAAATTATCTGTACCAGATATATTATGATATTAGGTAAATTCAAGAGAAAGCAGAATCCTAAATGTGCCAAAGCTGTCAGGGTTACGCAAGTATCTTGAATTTATCATTGACAAGTTTAACCTTGATACGCCTCCTTGTGAACGTGCCAAAGCTGTCACAACAAGAAATGATCAGGACCGGAACCCAGGAGTCACTAGTGAGTGATTGACAATGAGTTGTCTACCTAATGATTATACGTAAGTGAGAACGTGCCAAAGCTGTGAGCTGAAATATAATCATGGGGTCCAGTTTTCACTATTATGTTTGATTTGATTATGTCATGTTTTGTATTCTATTTGGGGATTATAGTTTTGCATGAAATAGTGGGAGAGGCATTTTTAGATTAAAAATCCATGATTTATTTAATGCTTTATGATATTATATGAAA
The DNA here is from genome assembly GCA_019454045.1 of Zanthoxylum bungeanum. Lineage (NCBI taxonomy): Eukaryota > Viridiplantae > Streptophyta > Magnoliopsida > Sapindales > Rutaceae > Zanthoxylum > Zanthoxylum bungeanum. The sequence continues at coordinate 122,832 of SKCR01024809.1, forward strand.
TTGTTTTATCTGCTAACCATTTATTTGATATCTATTTGATAGATCTGTGATGGCAGCACATTCGAACAACTCATTTGCTCATATGCTTGATACAAATAAGCTTAATGGCGTTGAGAATTTTGTAGACTGGGATATGGATTTGAGGATCATCCTCGGATCCGAAAAGCTAGGATATATTTTGGAAGGTCCATTACCCCTTGTTATATCTGAATATGCATCACCTAAAGAGATTGAGACTTTCCGGAAATGGAAAGATGATAATTTAAGGGTTAAATCATTCATTCTTAGTTCTCTATCTTCTGAACTGAAGAGGCAATATTTTGAGATGCATGAAGCTTATATCATGATGACACAACTCCGAGAATCGTTCATGAGCCAAGAACTGGTCGTGGTTCATAGAGTAGCAATGAAACTGTTCCATTATAAACTTGACGAGGGACAGGCTGTGAGCACACATATGCTTTATTTGATCGATTTGATCGAGCAATTGAGGCGCAGTGATTTCCCTCTCAATGATACTCTAGGACGGAGTGTCATACTTAGTTCGCTCCCTGCATCGTATTGCCAGTTTGTCATGTACTTCCACATGAACGAGAGTCACTGCACTTACCGTGAGTTGCATAGGATGCTTCTCACAGTGGAGGAGGATTTGAAGAAGGGAGTGCCGACTCACCTTCCGAAACCCACTTCACTTTTCGCTTCTTCCCACTCCAAGTCGAAAGGGAAGAAGACAGAAGGAAAGAAGAAGAAAGGTTTCAATATTCCTCCGCAGGCTAAGGTAGCGAAGCCCAAGAGAGCTTATGAAGATAAATGACATCACTGCCAGAATGTCAAGCACTGGAAAAGGAATTGTCCTCACTACCTTGCCTATATCATGAGGGAAAGAGCATTGACATCAGGTACTTTTATTTTTCCGGTTATTGATATCTCATTAGCTTGTGAACCTGTCACAACTAGTTGGATTTTAAATTCTGCTTGTCGTATTCACATTTGTAATTCGTTGCACGTACTGACAGAAAGTAGACTACTGAAATATGGGGAGATGCAATTTCGATTCGGGAGTGGCGACTCTCTGGATGCGGTTGCAGTGGGCTTATGCGAGATTCCCCTACCCAGTGGGAGACTTCTGTTGCGTGACAGCTTTATGCCAGGATGTTTGGTGAATATTATGTCACTTTTTGTATTAGATACTGAAGGATATAATGTAAATATTAAGAACTGTTCTTTATATTTATATGATAGAAATAATATTCAGATCCTTTGTTGTCCAAATAAGCATGGTCATTACATATTGCGTATCTCACAAGATATCTTTAATACTATAATTAATAAACGTAGACTATCTGATATAAATATTACTGAACTGTGGCACATGAGGTTGGGCCATATAGGCGTGAAATGCCTAACCCAGTTGGTTAGGAATGGTTTGATTTCGGATCTCACCATTGAACCTTATCTAACCTGTGAATCTTGTATTCGAGGTAAAATGACCAAAGCCTCATTTTCGAGTGTTAACACCGAGCCACTGACTTATTGGAACTCGTAAATTCTGATGTATGTGGTCTATGAGTAAGACTGCACACAGTGGTTTTTCATACTTCATTACCTTTACCGATGATGTGTCACGGTACTGTTATATTTATCTGATGAAACATAAATCAAAAACCTTTGAAAAGTTCAAAGAATTCCGAAACGAAGTAGAAAAACAAATTGGACAATATATTAAATGTCTTCGATCTAATCGAGGCGGTGAATATATGAGTGGAGAGTTCACTGATTATTTAAAGAAGAATGAGATTCTCGCTCAATATATTCCTTCTGGTACTCCACAACATAATATTATGTCAGACAGGAGAAATCAGACATTATTGGATATGGTCCGATTTATGCAGAGCTTTATAGATTTTTCCTATTACTTATGGGTTATGCTCTTTCAACTGCCGCACATCTTTTAAATAATATTCCTTCTAAAGTTGTTCCTACGACTCTGTATGACATATGGATCGGTAGGACACCAAATCTTAATTATATTAAGGTTTGGGGCTGTCCTACATACGTCAGGGTGGCTCAGTAGAATAAACTTTTGCATCTAGGGCAAAAGTTTACGTTTGTTGGATATCCTTCAAATACAAAAGGATATTTGTTCTATAATACCGAGCATCGAAATGTGTTTGTAGCTCGCTTCGGAAAATTTTTAGAGGTAGAATGTTTATCTAAAGGAGGTAATAATAGACAGGTTGAAATTGATGAAGTACAACATGAGACCAACAAACCAACAGAGGAACCTGAAGTTCAAATAGATGAAGAACCTTTGACACACACACTCTGTAGGTCACAAAGGGTATCTAGACCTCATGAACGCTTGTATTTGATACAAGAAAAGAGTCTAGATGTTTTCTTAGTTGAAGAAACTGGCCTTTTTACCTATAGAAAATCGATGTTGGACATCGACTCCTTGAAGTGGCAAGATGCCATGAAATCCGAGTTAGACTCAATGCATGAGAATCAAGTTTTGGACTTGGTTCATCTTCCTGAATGAATTGTTTCTATCGGTTGTAAATGGAATTATAAAAGGAAATGTGGGTCTGAAGGAAAGGTTGAAACCTTTAAGGCCCGAATGGTAGCTAAAGGTTACTCACAGCGACCTGGTGTCCACTACGATGAAACTTTTTCGCCAGTTACGATGCTAAAGATTATAAGGATTTTATTGTCTATTGCCGTTTACCATAATTACGAGATTTGGTAAATGGATGTCAAAACGTCTATTCTAAATGGATTTCTTGATGAAGAAATCTATATCAAATAGCCAGAGGGTTTTGCATCCAGCGAGAACTCGGGCATGGTATATAAGCTTAAGAAGTCCATCTATAGACTTAAACAGGCTTCACGAAGTTGGAATCTTTGATTCGACGAGATAATCAAATTTTCTGATTTTCTCAAGAATTCAAAAGAATCATGTGTGTATAAGAAGGCTAGTGGGGGTATGGTGGTATTTTTAATTCTCTATGTTGACGACATCCTGATTATTGGGAATGATATCAGGATGATGCATGGCTTCAAAGCTAACCTTTGTAAGAATTTCTCCATGAATGACCTGGGTGAAGCTTCTTATGTCTTAGGCATGAAACTCTATAGAGATAGAGAAAGGAAGCTTTTTGGGTTATCCCAATCAACGTACATAGATAAGATCTTGGAACGGTATAATTTTGGCAACTATAAGTCAGCAAACATACCGTTAAGACATGACTTACATCTTTCAAAGAATATGTGTCCACAAACAGAATATGAGAAGATTAGAATGTCTAATCAGCCTTATGCTTCATGTTTGGGCAGCATCATATATGTCATGTTATGTACTAGGCCTGATATAAGCTTCGCAGTTAGTGTGGCCAGCAAGTATCAGTCCAATCTAGTAAATGACCATTGGATGGCCATTAAACATATCCTCAAGTATCTTAAAGGTACTAAGGATAAGTTTATAATATATGGAGGAAATGAACTACAAGTTAATGGGTGTACGGATTCTGATTTCCAATCGGATTTGGATGATAGAAAGTCTACATCAGGATTCTTCTTTACCCTTAACGGAGATGCAGTTTGTTGGAAGAGTTCCAAATAGGGGTCAACAACTGATTCCACCACAGAGGCGGAATATATTGCAGCTTCTGAAGCTGCAAAGGAAGTTTTATAGGTTAGGAACTTTATCACAGAATTGGGAGTAGTCCCAAGTATCAAGAATCTGATTTCGTTATACTGTGATAATTCTGGAGCCATTGCGCAAGCAAAGGAACCAAGGACGCATCAGAAGTCAAAGCATGTGGAACGAAAGTACCACATCATTCAAGAGATTGTGTCGCGATGGGACATTATCGTGTGCAAGGTACCAAGTGAAGATAATGTTGCAGACCCGTTTACCAAGGCCATTCCCCTAAAGTTATTTGATAAACATGTGGAGTCGATATGTATTAGATACAATTGATATTGGCACTAGAGCAAGTGAGAGAATTTGTTAGGGTTGGCGCTATGAGCGCCAATTTTCTTATGTATTTCCCTATAAATACTAATGAAATATTTTATTTTGAATAAAATAAACAATTTCTATTATATAACATCTCTTTTTATATGGTAAAGACGTAATTGACCTTAAAATGATTAGTTATGATACCGTTGCAAAAGCGTCACAACTGACATTGAGTTGTATCATGATGTTGTCATTCTTTGACAGTTCATGGTCAATGTTTACACTACTTGGTCAGTAAAGTAAACCCATTGAGATTGGTACATGTCGTATACTGGAATCTTGGATTCCAATGGTTTCTCAATGAACCATGATTCTTGGAGACTCTCATAGACGTGTAGGTGTTTATGTTGGGGTTTTGGGCGAAGGGCGCGACGGAAGCGCTGTTCGGGCGAAATCATAATTTTAAAACTTTTTAAATTACCGAATAAATTATTCAATATCCAATATGAATAATTTATTCATATTTCACCTAAAAATATTATTCGATATCAAATAACGATATAAATAATAAAGAAACGTCGCGAAACTTTTACGAAAATATTTTTCCGCAAAATGACACAAAACATGTTTTTGACCGAACCGACCACCCAACACTTATGGCGACTGCCCAGGTCAGCCCCAATAGTGTTAGGGAAGTTCATGGGCTGCCCGAACAGTGACAAATTCACTGTTTGGACAGCCATCACCCGGTTGGCTCAAAAGTCACCCGGTAACGCCGTTTTTCACCGATTTCGCTTATTTCAACTCTGAAATAATTTCCGGAAATTGTTCCAACACCCAAAACATATCAAATACATTTATATTACATCAATTTCATCAACATATTCACTGATTTTCCAGATCTGATCCAGAACACAAAATTGTCAATTTTCATGCTTTAAATCAAAATTTTCAAGATTAATCCAATTAATCAAAACACCAATCAAAGTCACCACACATCAACCACCCAAGAAAAATTCTAGGCATTACAAGAGTGGTCATAACACTCTAGAATGGTAACATATTATCAAATGATCAAATTGGATAAATATTACAATAATATTACCCAAAACTACTTCACACATGCTAAACACTTCCAATTCATCCTCCAAACCAAAAACACCCAAATTCTAAAGTAAAAAAGAAACCCTAGAATCCATCTAGATAATCAAGAACAAGAAACATGCTTTCCAAGCTTAAGGAGATTGAAGATTACCTTTAATCTTTAATTTTCCTAAAGCTTTTCTTGATTTTTCTATAATTATTATTATATATGTATTTTTATTTACATTAAATAACAAATACATATATTAATGGCATGTGTCAAAATCTCATTTGACAAATAATTAATGTGTATCTAATCAAATTATGTATCAAATACAAATACACAATAATTACGATTGACAGAAATCCTCTAAAATATGTGTTATCGTTTAACCGATTAAACGATTCGAATTAACTCATTTAATACGATGAAGTATTATGAATAATATGTATTATTCATAACACGTTGCCCAAGTGCTCAACGAGTACACTTCATATTGTGGGACTCTCTAAGTTTAGGTTTATCCGTCAAGAAATCCAATTTCGTGTCCATAATTCACCCACTCATGAATTATGACGACCACGGATAATCTCGCTAAACTATGCAAGTCGAGGTCATTGCATACGTATAATCCCTCCGTCACAGGCTATCCATATTATACCTGGGATATAGATGAAAACGTCAAATCCTTTCGGTATAATATAGTCGACTTTCAATTTACTACGATCTCTAAATAACACTCGAAACTGATTACTAAAGTTATACCACGGTCATGGATTTACTAGATCGTAAACACATGAGGGATGTCTATGCTCTGTACACAAGACTGATGGATTCTATCTTGATACGCACTGGATATCATGAGCATCAGTCCACACCCAACGAACAAGCAGATGTCTGATCTAAATAGATCGGTGACGTGACTGCCACAAAGTGTGGAGGATAACTCATATATCCATAGTGGTATCTCAAGTCGAATGACCACTATGCTCGCTCAACTCGAGAAGATTCCTATTGATGTTGGTCTACCATCTATTAGGAAATCTTCAGTGAGTCGTTCAATGTTTATCAAATAAACACCTACATGTCTATACGAGTCTCCCGAGACTTATGGTTCATTGGGATAAACCATCGGACCAAGTCACGATATACAACATGTACTGGTCTCAGTGGATTTTACTAACCGACCCGTGTTAGTAAATCTTGACCAGGAACTTTATTTAAGGATATACATCTTATAGTGACGCTTCCCAATATCAATTACAAACTACGTTGTAACTACGCACTATATTGTAAATCCTAGGGTCTTTGTCTAATATACACGTATCACTAAACCAGATTTAGTTTCAATCTAATCATAATTAGATATTTAATCATAATTAGATCGAATATGTGTATAAAAGACAATAGGTGCTACGATTAAATAAGTAATATTATGGAAAATGAAATTGCTTGTATTCATGAATCAGACATAAATACGATCCGGATTGGCACTCCGAGCACCAACCCTAATAGTTTATAGCGGATAAACATTGAACGACTCACCGAAGATTCTTAATGGAAGGTACACCAACGTTAATAAGAATCTTCTCGGGTTGAGTAGCATAATTATTCTTTGACTTGAGATACCACTGTGGATATATGAGTTATCCTCGACACTTTGATGGCAGTCACGTCACCGATCTATTTAAATCAGACATCCACCTGTTCGTTGGGTATGGACTGATGCTTAAGATATCCTGTGTGTCAAAAAAAGATCCGTCAGTTCTGTGTACAGTGCATAGGTATTCAATGTGGAATTAGCAATCTGTTAACTCCATAGACCCATGGTATACTATAGAAACGAGTTCTAAGTGTTATTAAGAGATTGCCAATAGAAACATCGACGTGATTATATCTATAGAGATTTGACGTTTATATCTATATCTCTGGAATAATCTGGATATCTATGACAGAGGGGTTATATGTATGCAATGACCTCGACCTGCATGGTTCAATGCGTTTATCTGTGTTCATCATAATTTACAAGTGGGTAGATTATGGACATGAAATTAGATTTTGTGGTGGATATGCCTGAACCTAGAGAGTCTCACTAATGAAATATACTCGAATAGTACTAGAGAAACTTTTATGAATAATGATGATTATTTATAAATCGTTTAACGGTTAAACGAAAGATACATGCATAGGGACCTAATGGTAATTTCCTAATTAATGTGTATTTTTATTTAATGAACGATTTTATTAAATACACATAAATTTAAATGTCAAATTGTGATATTTGACATATATCATTAAAATATGTATTTGGATTATTTAAAGTAAATATAATACATATATTTAAAATATTTATATTTAAATAATTATTTAATTATTTAATTGTTAAATAATTAAAGTAATTAAAAATATAAATACCATATGTTATGATTGAGTTAGGAAATGGCTTTATTTGATTGGTTTGACTTGTTGTAATACATTAAATGTTGTACTAATCAATTACAACAAGTAAACTAAAGCTTAATTAATTGAAACAAAAAATAAAATATCTAGATATTATATTTCCCAAAATTCGGCCAAGTCTAGTGGGAGTATATATTATTTTTGTTTCATTTTCTTTCATTAGGTTAAGCCACCAAAACATATTACAAAGAAAGTTTGAGAGAAAAGTTGAAGAACAAAGGAAAACATTAAGCAAAAGTTGAAATTTTGTAAGTTTTTTCTAACTTTCTTCAACTAGAAAATTATTTCTATGATTCTTGGCTTCAACATGTGTTTCTTGGAATTTTCTCTACTCTTTAAGCATGTAATAAAATGGTTGGAAACTTGAATGAAGGATGTTAGCATGTATATTAATTAAAGTAAGCTTATAATTGGTTATTAAGCTCTCTTTTGGTTATTTGATAATCATGTTGCCATTCTAGAGTTTTTAGGCCACTCATTGATGACCTAGAATTTTTCTTGAGTTGTTTAAAAGTGATGAGACTTGTTTGGTGTGGTAGAGAACTGATTGAAATGTTGGATTTGTTTAATTTGGTGTAATTTATTCAATTTGAAGAATTTGTTGAATTAAGGTTCTTAACCCTTTCCCAATTTTGGGGTTTTCATATATAAGTTGTATAAAGATTTATATATGAAGTACATTTAATTTGGTGATGATTGGATTTGATCTTGACTTGTTTTGAACAAGATTGGACTAAAATGGAAAACTTGAAAAATTGTGGGAGCATTCGGCAATTTCAAAAAAAATTGAAATTTTTGTTGCAACTTGTATTTTGATGTGTTGGACATGTGTAAATCATTTTGGGAGTGATTTGAAATCACTTAAATTTGTTTTTGATAAATTAGGACTAAAATGATCAAATGTAAAAGTTTGGGGTCAAACGGTAAATATGTTAAAATCTGATTTTTGGGTAAAAAAATTTCAGTTTTTAAGTATTGAGTAATTAGAATAAAAAAATTTATTTTAATCGCCCAAAAAAAATTATTGAAATCAGAAAATTTTGATTTTCCGCGTTCCGCCGCGTTACCCAGATTTGCCCCCTAAAAACCCCTACACCTAGTTCCCTCTCTTAACCTATGGCACTCTCGGTTGGGACACCATTCTCTTAGTCGTTTGCACTTATTAGCATCTAGTGGTAATTTAGGTATTGTTTCCAATAAGGAATTTGATTATATGTCTTGTCAATTAGGCGAAAAAACTACGTTATCTTTTATAAATGAATTTCTTATAATATTCGTTAAATAATGAAATTCATTTCAGTCTACTAGATGGTCATATATGGATTGATCTAAATCATAAGTGTAATACGAACTCTTGCATGTCAGACTATGTCCTTTGATTTACAAAGGTGAGGTTGGTGAAGAAATCCTGACCAATAGCTACATACTTTGGGGACATGATTTGTTGTGTGGCTATGAACAGTTTACGTAGATATGGAGTCCACTCCTTTTTACGAGGAGTATATTCCTTAAGAGTTTATTAGGTATTTGAACGGTTAGAGCGCTCAAGTCTTTCTATTACGAATAAAAATATTAATATTCATAAATATCGTCCAATTTTTAACCAAATTCATTTTTGGAAAAACCCTAGCCACCCTTATTCTTATTTTCTCTCAAGATGTTGAAAGGACAAAGAAATAAAAGACTTGTGTGTGCCATTTTCCTTTTTAAAAAGTTTATAGAAAAACTTAGTGAGTGTAGCCAATACTACCTTTTGCTAGTATCGAGACATAACATTTTGGATTGTGAGACAAAATCATCTTATTATTTCTTTAATGCTCACGGGTTTTGGTCATATTTTGTGTTTGTTTTTGCTTATAACACCTGGTGATCTCGATGAATATTACATTATGGAAGGTATGATACATGATATAAAATATGTTCAAGCATGTACGTGCTAACGAAATTACTTTTTGGGTATTTGATAATGTCCTCACAGTTTCGATACGAAATTTAGCTTAAAATGCAACTCAGACAGCCCTTAATTTTCTGGGCATAACTGTTTCATACGATCTCCAAATTTTATGAATGTTATACGATTGGAAAGCTAAGATGAAGATCTATAACTTTTATGTTGACTATTTTTCCAAATTTTGAGCAGAACTAGGTCGAATGTGGTCATTTCTCCAGATCATTTGAACTGTGACGTGAATAAGGAGTAAAAAGAGAATTATCATTTGATTCATAAGCCCATAATCCTTTTCAATTGGGTCCAATAATTATAAATGGCCCAATAGCCCTAAAATATCTCTCAAACCCCCTAAACTTTTCTAAAAAAAACCAAACATGTCAAGAAGGGAAATAAAAACCAATGGCCCTAGTATAAATAAGGGCTACTATTCATTCATCCAAAGAAAGAAAGAAAATGGGAAGAAACGTGAGGAATAGAAGAAGAAAGGAAAAAAGAAGGGAAAAAGAGAGAATGAGAAAATTATAATCTTACAAGAAGCTTGGAAGAAGAATGGATGGATTCCAACACAAACTCAAGTTTAATAAGAAGAAAGGAAAATTTATGGACTTCAAAGAAGAAGAAAGAACATGATTCAAGGTGAGTAAGGCTTGACCCAAATCTTTATATATTGAGTTTTGAGGATTTGATGATTGTTGTATGATGTTTGTTTGAAGTTGATGTCATTTAGGTGGTTTTTGTATTAAGAAATTGGTGTTGTGAGGAATCCTAAATATAGAACTAAATTGAAGTCTATAGAAATTGGATATTGTGATGATAATAGAAGGTTAAATTATGATGATTAGAATGATGATGGTTGATCTAATTTGTATAAAGATGAGGGAGTTGGGTTTTGTTTGGAGAATGTCATTGGGGAGTTCATGCTAGGCCCTGAAATTGGCTTAGCGTCATGACGCTAATCATCCAGCATCGCGACGTGTAGAAAATAGAGGCTCTGCCTCGGGTCTGATCAGGTGAGCATCGCGACGTGAAATGGAGCATGCTCTCTGCCTAGGTCTATTTTCATTAGCGTCACAACACGCCAAACCTGGCGTCGCGATGCAAGGCAGAAACTGTTGGATAATTATGACCCATATCATCACTATTTTGTAAAGAACATGGTGTTCTTGTAAAAAATTAACTATGTGACAAAAGAAATTGCTCTTTTATCATTTGTAATTGGATTATCTGGATATATAAATAATAAAAGTCCATATGATTAGTACCAGATTAATAAGATATGAGACATTATTAATCCATGTAAGGTTTAATCATTAAATATCCCTAGTCATAGTATTATCGAGACTGGACATCGATAATGTGGAATAGGCTAGTATTACACTTGTGCGCGTTATGGAAGCTTAACGGCATAGTTCTCATATATTTGGGTATTGGATACTTATGCAAGTGTGATAGGAAGTTCTGTTTACCGATGGTACGGGAACAGCTTCACTCTGGATAGACCCATCGGAGTCCCATTGGTAGTATGACTATGTGTCTATGGGAATCCGAATCAGGGTAGGTGTATTTGTCTTAACCTGAGACTTGCATCGCTAATACTTGCGACAATCAGTATACTTTGTTTTTGGTCGTCCTGGGCTTTAACAGGTTCTGTGTACTCCTCTTCTGGGCATACTGAGAATCGTAGTTGCTAGTGATCCGATATATGCTTCATACGGGGCAGACATTATTGGTCTCATCAACGATCCAAGTAAATACTTCAACTATTCATATGGTTCGTTCGAATCATACATCGTGGCGATGTGATGATCGAATAAATCGCATCGGATGATAACTTTGCAAATCCGCTGACGAAAGTATTTTCTCAGGAGAAGTTTGAGCGACCCGTAAATAATTCAGGTGTAGGACACTTGAGTGATTGGTTATAGGCCAAGTGGGAGATTATTGGACAATTATGACCCATAGCATCACTATTTGTACAAAACACGGTGTTGTTGTACAAATTAACTATGTGACAAAGGAAATTGCTCTTTTATCATTTGTAATTAGATTACCGGGATATATAAATGATATAAGTCCATATGATTAGTTCCGGATTGATAAGATATGAGACAGTATCAATCCATGAAGGTTTAATCATTAAAACATTCATAGTCGAAGTATTATCGAGATTGGACATCGATAATGCGGAATAGACTAGTATTGCACTTGTGCGTGTTATGGGAGCATAACGGCATAATTCTCATATATTTGGGTATTGGATACTTATGCAAGTGTAATAGGAGGTTGTATTTACCGATGGTACGGAAACAGATTCGCTCTGGATAGACCCCTCGGAATTCCATTGGTAGTATGACTATGTGTCTATGAAAGTCCGAATCAGGGTAGGTGTATTTGGTCTTAACTTGAGACTTGCACCGCTAATACTTGCGACAATCAATATACTTTGGTTTTGGTCATCCAGGGCTTTAACCGGTTCTGTGTACGCCTCTTCTGGGTATATTGAGAATCGTAGTGTATTGGGTGTGATGTCAAGATGGAAGTATCACTCCAGTCATAGTGGAGATGATGATCATGTAGGATACGGAACTGGTGCTCTTATATGCTGCAGCTATCGGGATAATATGACTAGGTCATGCTTATCCGATTATAAAGACTAGTTACCAGAGATCCGATTTGTGTTTCGTACGGGGCAGACACAATTCCAGCCCCAGGCCTAGCACGTGACATCCGATACTCGATCGTAATACGCAATACTACGTATACTACGCCTGATATAGATTACATATTCCTTTAAGAATATTTCTGGAGAATTGGATAGGCACGGTGCTTTGCTAGAAGCCAACCATGTCTTATAAATCGGTAAAAACGTAGTACTAGTGTAGGAACACAGAAACTGGGCGACGCATGCTGTTCCGGGATCGCGGCCCGGTTGGGAGTACGGAGTAGCCCGCGGGGGACTAAACCGGAGAGTAATGGAGTCGCCACCTGGTGTGAACCGGGAAAATGAGATTTAAGGCCGCACTCACCCCTCACAAGGGAAGACCTCAAACCGTTAGGTTCGGAATGGTCCCTTACTTATGCCACTTGTAATAAAATAATTTGTGCAATAATCTAACCAAACCTAAGTAAAATATTTCCAAGGATGATTTACCCCTAAGTTCGCATGCATGCATCAACAAGTTCATCTAAATTTACATGTACCACATATCCGAATTTGCATACAGCCTATTTGCATGTAATCTATGTTTCAATTTGCATATATAAAGATAAATTAACATACGACAAGCATAAAAGTTAATAAACACATTGTACTTATACATGTGGGGAATACAGATGAACGACACCTACACAATCTTGCGTAATACAGAGAAACAATCAGGTTCATCATACAAAGGGATAGCTACTAGGAATAATTATGACGAAATTTGATGAAAAACACTCAGTTCAGTGGGTACGCGTTCGCGTAGCGTTCGAGAATGTGTTCGAACGGTAAACAGAAGGTTCGCGTTCGTATAGCGTTTGAGAACGCGTTCGAACAGGACCGGACCTGATGAAACAAATGCATGCGCGTTCGAGTAGCGTTTGTAAAACGCGTTCGAACAGGAAACAGAAGGTTCGTGTTCTTATAGCATTCAAGAACGCATTCGAATGGAACCGGACCTGATGAAACAAATGCATGCGTGTTCGAGTAGCGTTTGTAAAACGCGTTCGAACGGGAAACAGAAGGTTCACGTTCGTATATCATTCAAGAACGCGTTCGAACGGAACCAGACCTGATACAACAAAACACATACTTATACACAAATGCAATGTAGGACTTCACATATCCGATTGAACTCATTCACATTCAACCGAATATACATCAACCGGCGCGGTAAAGCATCGTGGTAAAGGATTTTAACCCCTCAAAATAGGGGACCTTTAATCTAACTTGCTAAGCCCATGCGCTCGATCACATCATGCATATAAAAATAAAGACAATCATATCGGACTTCGTATACCCGATTGAACACATCTTACATTCAACCAAATATACATCAATCGGCACGGTAAAGCATCGTGATAAAAGATTTTAACCCCTCAAAATAGGGGATATTTAGTCCAACTTACTAAGCCCATGCACTCGATCACATCATACATATAAAAAATAAAGGAAACAATAATATCGGACTTCGTATACCCGATTTAACACGTCTTACATTCAACCGAATATACATCAATCGGAGCGGTAAAGCATCGGGATAAATGATTTTAACCCCTCAAAATAGGGGACCTTTAATCCACTTTACTAAGCCCATGCGCTCGATCACGTCATACATATAAACAAATAACATGCGGAAATCAAGTAACGAATGACAAACAAATCAAAACAACATAAAACAAAATATGCGCCGTTTACTCAAGTGGTACGTGAAGTTGTATCCCGAGTACAGATCATACTATTGTCCATTCGGAGTCGGCTATGAAATTTATGTCCGGGTTTCCATCCTATATACCACGAGAGGCGACCCATTTTTCATTTTATTCAAGGGCCACAACATACATCATTTTACAATACATGCATATTTATCTACTCAAGGGCCACAACATGCATTTTAATATAGTAATCATGCGAACAAAACTTAATAAATAATAAAGATAAAACTGACAACAAGTGTGAAAAATAACCTCTGGTCTAACCTTTTTTGCCGACTTTCGGACTCGCGTTTCACGGAGATCGGAAGGGTTAAAGCTCCTCAACTTCTCCGGTTCACTGGTTTAGCGTCTTAGCTCGCTGTTTTGCTGTTTTACTTGCTGTTTGACCTCCGTTTTGCTGCTATTTCCTCTGTATTTTCTGCTTAATGTTTCAGGTCTTCAAAGCTACTGTTTGGGCTGGTTTTTAGTGGTGATGTTTTCGGCTATGGAGGGAGGAGATGAAGAGAAATTTTTATGTTGTTTTCTTGACTTAGGCGTGAATTGTAATTTGTGAAGGCTTGGGCGTGAATTGTATCTTGTGTGAAGGCTTTTGCGTGAACTGGGAGAGGAGAGGAGAGGCTTGGTTTGGCTTTGTTTATATAGAGAAGGGCTAGGGCTTCCCCTTGTTTCACAAGGAAGGGATTTGATTTTGTGTTGAGCAAGGAAATTCAAAGATTGAGGGGGGCAAGATTTGGTGAATTAGGAAGGTTGAATATTTTGATTGGCTTGGTTTAGGAATACAATTTGTTAGATTAGGAAGTCAATACTTTTAATTGGTTATGATTGATTTTAATTAGGCATGATATTTCTTTAATTTAGTATATAATATTTTAAGTTAGGAAGTTACAATATTTTAATTTGGTATAATTATATTTTATGTTTTATTTAATTTGGTATATCAATTAATTAATATTTTATTTAGTTAATGTTTAATTTAATTAATATTTGATTTAATTTGGATGTAATTTAGGGTGATATGGGCGTGTGGGCCTCTCTTGGTGGGCTATGTGTTGTGTTGGTTTGGTGAGTGGGCTTAGGTGGGTGGCAAGGGTTGTGGGCCAAGGTTAAAAGGTTTGCGGGTTTTTTGGTCCAAAGATGCTCTAAACGGAGGTCCGATAAGTGATCTTGACGCGAAACAAGTGAATAAGGCTCTAACGAAATACCGATTCCCTTCCGACGACCGTTTTCCGCAATATCCTTAACTAAAAAGGTAGTGCCTCCAACTGAAACTCATCATCGGGTTTCACATGCAAAAATGCAATGCCTACAGTCGCCCCAGCTTTGATGGGACTTGTGCAGTGTGTGACTTTGAACAATCCTATCAAAGTTATTGAATGTATTTTCACTTACCTGGCTCGTGTGATGCCTCGAGCTGAGTTAGTGCTACAGTGGACCTCGATCCTGGGACACATCTCAATAACTGCAACCGACAACGGGGGCACCTCGACCCTGGGACGCATCCCGATACCGCTGGAAATGAGGGCCTCGCCCTAGAACAAATGATGTAGTGGGCCCTCGACCCTGGGACGCATCCCGGAACTACAACTGATGATGCAGTGAGCCCTCGACCCTGGGACGCATCCCGGAACTGCAACTGTCAACATGGGTACCTCGACCCTGGGACGCATCCCAAAACTGTTGACGATGTGGGCCTCGCCCTCAAGCTGATATGGGCCTCGCCCCCTAAGCTGATATGGGCTTCGCCCCCAAGCTGACATGGGCCTCACCCCCAAGTCGACACGGGCCTCGTCCCCAAGCTGATATGGGCCTCACCCCTTGGGACTTATCCCCAAAAACCGTTGACATGGGCCTCGCCCCCTGGGACTCATCCCCAAAACTGAAACTACGCTGAAGCTGTTTGGCTCATTTCTGCCGCTTTCTCTTTTCTTCGAACCTGCGAACACAAAACCAAGAACAAACACGAAGAGAATGCAATGTTACGTGTATGCATGAATGATTTTCTTATCCCGTTAGGGTAAGGTCTTCTGCCGATTTCCTTGGTCACCGCTCGGTCTTTTCTCCCTCAGGCAAATTATTACTTCAATTTGTCTACGTTGATCGGCTCGGTGAACTCGTTCCCTTCCAAGTCTGATAGCTTCACTGCTCTATTTCCCATTACCTTCTGCACTATGTAAGGTCCTTCCCAGTTAGGTCTGAAATTTCCTCTTGAATCTTTCGTCGACGGCCTTGATTACTTAAGTACCAAATCCCCCTTTCTGATCTTGGTGGGGCGTACTTTCTTGTTGAATGCTCGGACTAGTCTCTTCTGATACAACTGCATGTGATACAAATACTTCGTTCTCTTCTCATCCAATAATGCTAACTGATCAAACCTCTGTGCGGCCCACTCCTGTTCCGGTAATTCTGCCTTTGCTAATACCCTCAAAGACTGTATTTCCATTTCTACTGGCAATACTGCTTCCATTCCATAGACCAAATAGTAAGGTGTGGCCCATGTCGCTGTTCTTATTGATGTTATGTACCCCCACAAAGCATATGGTAGTTTCTCGGCCCAATCTCTGCAGTTCTCTGTCATCTTGGCTAAAATCGTCTTTATAGTCTTGTTGGCTGCCTCAACTGCCCCATTTTCCTGCGGCCTGTACGGTGATGACTTGTGGTGGTCTATCCCGTATTTCTGCAACATTGCCTTCGTCTCTCCTTGAAACTGAACTCCGTTGTCTGTCACTACATGATGCGGCATACCATACCGACAAATAAGGTTCCGAGCTATAAACTTTACCATCTGTTTTGCTGTAACATTGCGGAATGATTCGGCTTCCACCCACTTCAAGAAGTAATCTACTGCCACTACTATGAAGTGATGCCCATTCAATGCATTCGGTCGAATTTCTCCAATCATATCAATTCCCCATGCTGAGAAAGGCCACGGCTCTGACAACCCGTGCAACTCTGTGTGTGGAAAGTGATTCAAATTACCATGTGCTTGACAATCATGCCAGTGCTTTACCATCTTCGCGCAGTCTGTTTCCATGGTTGACCAATAAAAACCTTGTCTCACTATCTTGCGGGACAGATTCAACCCGTTCATGTGCGGACCACATACCCCGGCGTGTACTTCTTCCATTATATGCTGAGCTTCTTCTTTCCTCAAACACCTCAACTGAATACCGTTTTCTTGCCTCTTGTACAGTTCCCCTTTCAAAATCACATACTGGGAAGCTAACTTCTGAACGGCTATTCTGTCTTTTCTGCTTGCCCCTTCCGGGAGTTCCCCATGTTCCAGATACCTCTGAATGTCATGATACCAAGGTTTACCATCGTCGACCTCTACTTCCAGAATTCTTTCTATCTCATAAACAAGTTTACTTGCTGTCGTCAGTATCAACGGTCTCATCACTAACTTTTCTGGATTTTCCCAAGTCGCTGCAAGTGTAGCCAGTGCGTCTGCCATCTGATTCTCTTCTCTCGGCAAGTGCTGAAACTTACAATCTGGGATAACTTGTGCCAATTTTCTAAGGTGAAAAAGGTAAGGTTTCAATCGTTCTTCTTTCAACTTCCATTCTCCTCGCATCTGCTGGACTACCAACATAGAATCTCCGTAGACTTCCACACTCTCGGCCTTCAAGGCTATCAATGCTGTCAAACCAAAAGCACACGCTTCATACTCGGCCATGTTGTTTGTTACTCTGAATGCCAACCTTTTGGCCAAAGGTAAGGTCTCTCCTTCGGGGGTCACTATCACAATCCCGATTCCGGCTCCCTTGTAATTTACTGCTCCGTCAAAATACATTTTCCATCTCTGAACTGTTATTGCTTGGATCTCTTCATCTGGAAATTCAAATTTATATTGATCCCCATCAACAGGTTGCAATGCCAGAAACTCTGCTACTGCTCGCCCTTTGATCACTTTGGAGGTGAGATACTCAATGTCGAACTCTGTCAGCAATACTAACCATCTGCCTAATTTCCCCACTAGCGAAAGCACTGAATGCAGATATTTCAGAGGATTCTCCTTTGCCACTACTTGGATCTTGTATGACTGGAAATTATGCCATAATTTTCTGGAAGCCCATACCACTGCGAGACAGATTTTCTCTACTTCCTGATATCAGGCCTCATACGGGAGCATCTTCTTACTCAGATAGTAAACTGCATGTTCTACCCCTGTCTCATCTGCTTGTACCGTCATTGCCCCCAGTGCTTCTGATTCTACGGCCAAGTACAATATCAAAGGTCTGCCCAATCTCGGAGGTTTCAATACATGAGGCTTTACCAAGTACTCTCTGATCTTGTCGAAGGCTGTTTGACACTGCTCGTTCCACTTTACCGGTTGATCTTTTCTCAACAGTTTGAAGATAGGCTCACACACTGATGTCAACTTGGCGATGAACCGACTGATGTACTGAATCTTCCCCATGAATGCTATGACTTCCTTATCAGTCTTTGGTGCTGGCATTTCTGTGATTGCCTTGATTTTCTCAGAATCTACCTCTATTCCGCCCATTCCCACTTTATGGCCAAGCAATTTCCCTGATGTCACCCCAAACACACATTTCTTAGGATTTAGCCGTAGGTTGTATTTGTCAACTCTCTGAAGGAACCTTTCCAGTGCTTCAATATGCCCAACTCTTGTCTCTGATTTCACCATCATGTCATCCACATACACTTCAATCTCTTTGTGCATCAAGTCATGGAATAGTGTAGTGGCCATCTGTTGATAAGTAGCTCCCGCATTCTTGAGCCCAAACGGCATCACCTTGTAACAATAAGTACCCCACTCGGTAACAAATGCAGTCTTGTGTTTATCTTCCTCAGCCATAAGGACCTGATTGTAACCTGAAAACCCATCTGCAAATGAATACATAGCAGATAAAGCCGCACTATCAACCAGAACATCTATGTGCGACAGAGGAAAATCATCTTTCGGACAAGCCTTGTTGAGATCTCTGTAGTCCACACACATTATGACCTTCCCGTCTTTCTTTGGCACCGGCACTATATTAGCCAACCACTCAGGATACTTTACTATTTCCAGGAACCCCACATCTATCTGTTTCTTAACTTCCTCTCTGACTTTTTCAGCCCATTCTGGCCTCATCCGTCGGAGTTTCTGTTTTACTGGCCTCATATTCGGATAAGTTGGTATTGTGTGCTGGGCAATGTTTCTGTCTACCCCAGGCATGTCCTCATAGGACCAAGCAAACACTTTTCCATATCTGCTCAATACTTCTTCTAATTTCTCCCTCTCTTCGGGGGTAACTTCACTTGCAATCAGAATTTCCTTGGGGTTCTCAAGTGTACCCAAGTTAAATGCAGTAGTTCTGGCCGAACTGATATCAAATATGCTTGATTCGTGCAGAGTAAATGGAAATGACTCAGGCAAGTAAGCAAAAGAAATGTCTTTATTATTGGATAATGTGGAAGTACATTCAAACAAATCATGAAGGTAAATGTCTTCATCATCTATAGACACTTCTTCCTCTGTAACCAGGTTTTCCTCAGGCTTTTTGTCCTCTCCCAGAGTCAGGCTCTCCAACTTCATCAATTCTTCTTCCCAATTCTCTGCTTCCACAGCTTCTTTAGTCAGCGGTTTCTCACCCAACAAATCCTGGAAGATCTCAAATCCAGGTACCACAATCCCATTAACTTCTATCGGTTTAGGTTCCCATTGGTATCCCGAAGCCTTCACAAAACATTCCATCAGTTTCAGACCCTTCTTCTTAACCTTCGGCTTTTCTTCATCAGATGTGTATCCCAAACCCTTCCGAGTAGTCTGTCCTCTGAAATCTGGCAATTTTGAACCTTCACCCGGCTCGAACTTCATTTTTTTCATGATCCTAGCCACCCTAGGATCCACCCATTCCTCGAAAGTTGCTGATACCTGAAACCTCGTGAAAGGTTGTATCTTCAGGGCAGCTACAACATTATCTATCTCATCTCGGATGGTAACAATCTCTCCCTCATATGGGAACTTAATCATCTGATGCAAAGTGGAAGGCACGCCCCCAAGTTTGTGAAACCAAGGCCTTCCTAACAACAAGGCAAAAGTGGTTGGGATGTCCAGCAATGTAAACTCAACTTCGTCCTCAATAGGACCAACCTTGACCGCTGCTACAAATGTACCTTCAACTCCTCGCTTACTGTCATCATAAGCTTTGATGGTCATACTGGAGGGGTCCAAATCTGTTGCTTTCATACCCAGCTTTGCCAAAATCTTTAATGGGCACACATTAATGGATGAGCCGTCATCCACCATCACAAAAGAGGTCATTTTACCCCTCACTTCAGCTCTGATAAACAAAGGTCTATTATGATTTCTCCCTTCAGCTGGGAGTTCTTCCTCAGAAAAAGTGATTGTCTGCAAAGCCTCCTTTTGCACTGACCCAACAAACATTGCGGGGTTGGCATCTTCCGTCACCACTATCTTGCTTAAGGCCTCAACCATGGCCCGCCTGTGCTCCTGAGATGCACATAACAGTTCCCAGATACTCACTTGTGCTCTAGTCTTCCTCAATTGCCTCAGCACTATATCCCCCTCAGTATTTTCTGCAGTCTCAACCACCTCTCTACCATCTGTCAAAACTTCCTACCCTTTTTTTGCCATATCATTGTAAAAACGACCGTTGTGCATCATCCCCTCACCTCTTCCTCATCACTACTAGAGAAATCAAGCCAAAAGTTCTCCCCCTTGCTCATCTCATCTTCACTATTACTATCCCAGATTCCAGGCCAAAGGCTGAGGGGTGAAAGGATTTAGGACAAGTCTTCTGGGAGGCCATAATTGATCATATAGGTTGGTGGTGTACGGCACGGTAGTTGGGTAAGAGGTTTTTTCTTTGTGTGTGTCAGGCTATTCTGTTCTGTTTATGGGTCGGTATTTTCTTGGAGTCTATCAAGGTCTTGGATTTCATGGCGGAGTCGGCGCAATTGTCGGTGTCATGGCCCTTTTGTTGGTTGAAATGTGATGTGAAAAGTGACATAATTAGGTATAAATGTGATGGTGGGGGATTGCGGGTAGTGGGTATTGGTTTAGCTGTCCAAGGGTTTAAAGAAGCCCTTGCCTCTTCAATTTCTCTAGCACCTTTGGACAGGGGCCTTCCAAGTTGGAAAATCTCCGGTTCAGAGGGCGGAAAGG
The DNA here is from genome assembly GCA_019454045.1 of Zanthoxylum bungeanum. Classification (NCBI taxonomy): domain Eukaryota; kingdom Viridiplantae; phylum Streptophyta; class Magnoliopsida; order Sapindales; family Rutaceae; genus Zanthoxylum; species Zanthoxylum bungeanum. The sequence goes on from SKCR01024809.1 coordinate 143,839, forward strand.
AAACAAGGTTGGAGAAAGGAAAACACAGGTTTAGTACCCGATGTCCCCCCAATAGGCCTCCTTGTTGGGGTTGGTGCTCAGAGCGCCAATCCGGCCGTATTTATGTCTGATTCATGAATACGAACATCCCCTTATTCCATAATATTACTTATTTATGGTTGCACCTCTTGTTCTTATATACGTATTCGATCTGATTACGATTAGATTGAAACTAAATGTGGTTTAGTGATATGTATATATTAGACAAAGGCCCGATAATATATAATGCAGTACACAGTTACAAAGTTAGTTTGTAATTGACATTGGGAAGTGTCACTGCTATATGTATATTATCAAACATAGTTCCTGGTCAAGATTTGCTAACACGGGTCGGTTAGTCAAATCCGTTGAGACCAGTACATGTCGTATATCGAGACTTGGTCCGATGGTTTATCCCAATGAACCATGAGTCTAGGGAGACTCGTATAGACGTGTAGGTGTTTATAGTGGATAAACACTGAACGGCTCACCGAAGATTCTTAATGGATGGTACGCCAACGTCAATAAGAATCTTCTCGGGTTGAGTAGCATAGTGGTCCTTCGACTTGAGACACCACTGTGGATGTATGAGACATCCTCCACACTTAGATGGCAGTCACGTCACCGATCTATTTAGATCAGACCTCCGCCTGTTCGTTGGGTGTGGATCGATCCTCAGGATATCCTGTGTGTGTCAAGATAGGATCCGTCAGTTCTGTGTACAGAGCATAGGTAGTCCATATATATTTAGCAGTCTGTTAAATCTGTGGCCACAGTATACATCGGAAGTAAGTTCCGAGTGTTATTTAGAGATTGCTAATAGATACGTCGACGAGATAATACCTATAGAGATTTGACGTTTACATCTATATCTCTGGGATTATCTGGATACCTGTGACGGAGGGATTATACGTATGCAATGACCTCGACCTGTATGATTCAGCTAGTTTATCCGTGATCGTCATAATCTACGGGTGGATAGATTATGGACATGAAATTGGATTTCGTGACGGATATACCTGAATCTAGAGAGTCTCAATAATGAAACATACTCGTAGAGCACTAGAGCAACATTATGAATAATGATGATTATTTATAAATCGTTTAATCGTTAAACGAAAAATACATGCGAACGGGCCGAACCGTCATTTCCTAATTAATGTGTATTTGTATTTAATATATGATATTATTAAATACACATTAATAAATAGTCAAATAAAGGTATTTGACATATATCATCAATATATGTATTTGAGATATTTAAAGTAAATATAATACATATATTTGATATATTTGTATTTAATTATTATTTAATTATTTAATTGTTAAATGATTAATATAATTAAAATATAAATATATCACCAAATGATAAAGTTAGGAAATGATTATAAATGTAAATGTTTGACTTTACATTAAAGGAAAAGGTTGTCAAATTGATTTTGACTTCTTAAGATATTTGTTCAAAATTGTTTGAAAAAATTAAATATCTTTTCTTTATTTTCCATTAAATTCGGCCATACACTTTAAATATAAGAGTTATATTTTCTTAGTTGCATTTGTTGACTTAAATAAAATTCAATAAAGTGTTTTAGATATTTATTAAGTTGATAAATATAAGTTGATAAATGAAATTGAAATGAATTGAAATAATATTTGTATACCTTTGTCAAATTCGGCCAAGGCCTTTTCTATGCAAGTATATATTGTTTTTCATTTCATTTGAAGTTAACCTAATACTTTAAAGAAAACTCCATTAATGGAAGCAAAGGAAGCTTGTGAGAAAGAAAGAAGAAATCAAGAAAGCTTGGATTTTAGTGAGTTTTTCCAACTTGCTATTAGAAAGGAAAATGTTCCTTAGGATCTAGGCTTTAACATATGATGTTCTTAGGTTATTTCTTTCTTTATTCCTTGTGTTTTTGTTGATGGAAGTTTTGATGGAAGTGTTGAGCATGTATGATGAAGGAAGGTTGTGACTATTGTAGTTATAAGCTTTCTTTTAAGGTTTTGGAAACCATGTTGCTAATCTAGAGTTGTTGACCCACTCTTAGATGACCTAGATTTGATCTTGAGTTGTTTCATTGTGTTGAGACTTTGATTGGATGGAGAAACATGATGATGTAAGTAGTTGATTTAACCAATTTGGTCTAATTTGTCCAATTTGAAGAAATTGAAAAATTAGGGTTCATGACCAATTCCAAATTTGGGGCTTTTCATATATGTTGTGTATTTGGATGTGTATATGATGCATATAAAGTTTCATGTTCATTGGATTACATCTTGATGTGTTTTGATGCATGAAATGACAAAGTGCACAAAATGGCACCTTTGGGAGGCATTCGGCCAAATGGTAAAAATTTGGGGATTTGGTTGCTTTTGGTGTTTTGATGTTTTGAACATGCTAAGTTCATCTTAGAAATGATTTAGAATCATTCAAAATTGATTAGATCAATTTCGGACTAAAATGGACAAAATACCAAAGTAAGGGTAATTGGTAAATTCACCTAAATATGATTTATTGAATTTTATTTCATAATTTGATTATTGGAATATTAAATAAATATGTTTATTTAATTAATCCGAGAAAAAGTTTTGAAATCGGAAAATACGATTTTCCACCGCTTCCGCTGCGTTACCGGATTTAGCCCCTAAAACCCCTACAAAATGGTATCAGAGCGAGTCTGATTCTAGGCCTCCATAAATGATTAGCTTGTTTTATTCAATGTTTAATCATGTTTTCTTGACTTTATACATGCATGTTATAATCTAATTTGATTAGATTTAGGGTGTATGACACTTAATGGAATATCCCCGCTTAATAAGGTTTTAAAGTAACTAGTATTTGGAATACTTGTTTCTTGGTCCGTCTTGTCAATACGGTTTATAAATATCTTTTCGTTGACTACATCCGAGACCGTGCCTCTGCTGTGAGGGTGTAGCTGATGATAAATTTATTTATGCCGAATGTATATTAGATACTAGATAAATTCAAGCGAAAGCGGAATCCTGAACGTGCCCTAGCTGTCAGGGTTACGCAAGTAACTTGAGTTTATCATTGACAAGTTTAACCTTGGTACGTCTCCTTGTGGGCCTGCCTTCGCAGCGACAACGAGAAACGGCCAGGACCGGAACCTGGAGTCACTAGTGAGTGATTGACAATTAGTTGTCTACCTGTGAATATACGTCGGCGAGACCGTGCCTCTGCTGTGAGTCGAAATATATTCATGGGGTCCTCTTCCCATTATGGAATTCGATTTAATTATTGAATTCTCGTCTTTCCGTTGGGGATTACGGCATTACGTAAAAATAGTGGGAGGCACTGCTAAGTTTAAAATATTCCATAACTTAGGCAGTGTATGTTATTATGGAAATTGCCGCTTGTTTGTTTCCTTATTCTATTGTTTATATAGAATTAAACTTTTATTTACTGCACACATATTTTGATATGTTATCTGACTTGACTCTTGGTTGCAGTTATTCTAGAATAGGTTCTAGATACTACTAGACTAGGATATTATTAGATTGGTCTAAACCATCGGGAACTTTGTTCCGATTTTCTTCAAAAATAAAGATGGTTAATGACTTAGTTTCTAAGTCATGATAGATAATCTAGATAGATATCCCCTTTAGGATATAATACTTTAGAGACAATAGTTTCTTATGCAGTAAGAATTGACTTGAATTAGTTCATGTCTCGAGATTCTTGACTGGCATTTAGAAAGCCCTATTAGGTATTTGTTTATCTAGTAATGACGTTTCTAAGCTTTAATTACCTTTAGAGGTAATGTGTCTGACACAATTTGCTAATCAGTTATTTACAATTGTTGTGAATAGTTGAATGCAAATAGTAAAGCTAAAGAAAGGAGATGCGTATATTTGTGTATAGAAAATATCGATTTTCACAATACTACAACTATAGGTATTGGATACCAGATCTCCCGTCTAGTTATTTGAAATATTGGTTAACGATTGTTTTGATATTTGATATCGGAACTTGCGACTATTGGATAGTCACTTGTTCTTTATAAACAATTGTTACATATTTTATAATAACTAGTAGTGTCATTGACGTAGAGATAAACATAAAAAAAATTATTCGGTAAAGTAAATAATTTAGAACGGTGCTTTATGAGTTTAATCACTTAAGCATTGGATGCTTATTCCGTATGGTAAATGATGGTTTGATACTAGATCACACCACACATCCTTATCCATTTAATGAATATTGTATTCAGGAAAGTGATTAAGATCTCGTTTAACCAATGATTGTCATTGGACCACCAAATTTATTTAACTGATACATTGGATGTATGTAGTTTATAAATAATAATTGCTTAAGGTAGTTTTCTTTATTTCGTAACTTAGTTGATGAATTGTCATAACTTAGTTACGTGTTTCTGAAGGAACACATATTGAAAGTCTTGAAAGTATCAAGTACTTTCAATCCGTTCTGATGTGATGAAACGTAGATTGAACATTTTGACTTGTTCAAATATATTCAATCTAAAGGTTTTAGAGAATTCTATCCTCAAAATTCATAACATGTCTTTGAACTGTTCAAAGATCTTTGATACGATCAAACGTATGAATTTAAAGCAATTAGTTCTAAGGTTATTTAGTGAATATGATTCATATTCAATATTGTTCTTCCACGATTCCATCTTGATGGAATTGAGTAGTGGGAGCAATCGAATCTTATATGATTTGATTCGTCTGATATTGAAAGTTACCGAATTAGTTTCAATACTCTTGGGGTTATACTCCAGTAACACTAATTCATCTCTTTAATTAATGTTCCATTATTTTCTACAGTTGCATATATGATATGTATAGGTAGAAAATTTGAATCTTGAAAAGTTTGAGATTTCAATCTTTCTTTTATATAATAGTTATATAATGGAAATTACTTACACCTCGGAGGTATAAGTAAAAGTTTATCGTTTATTCTGTTTAATAGAATATTGTATTCTATTTAATAGAATATCTTTCCTACGATTCTAAGTAATAAAATCGTTTTATTACTTGGTGTGTAACATCAGATGTTAACTATTGTAGAAAAGACTTGACTTATTGAAGTCAAATGTGAGAATGATAAATTATAAATGGAACTATGTAATTAATAAGATGAAACAACCCTTATACATCTTCCGTGCAAGTCCAATAGGATAACAGAATCATTCACGAGTATTTGATACTTAATGGTTCCGTTGTTTTCTTATTGAAAAAAAATTATCCTATGACTTTAATGGAAGCGATATTTGATATCGATTCTGGAAGTTCACCATTGAACCTTAGATCTAAGATTGTTCATAGCTTACTACGATCAAGTTTTGAACTTGATTACGCTTTCATTATGAATTAGTTCATGATATGTGCTAATTGTTTGCGCAGCGAAAGCATTGTGAGCTTATAAAGGTTTGACCTTTATAGTATGACAGTGAGAAAAGTTATACTCAGCAATCTATTGTAGATTCTGAGAAAACTTATCTCTAGTCACACTAAATGAACAATTAAAGATATATTGGTTAATGTTGATAATAAACTGTATATTTTAGCTAAAGAATGCAAAGTGGCGTTTTTGGATGACTTATTCAGATAAGAGATCAGTTGTGATTTCCTTGTTTGAAGAGTTCATTCTGGAATGGCCCTAGAGTTTTGTTCTGCTGAGATCGCAGTTTAGTGTGCTAGCTTATAGAGCCTATTGTAGACTCGGATAAGTCTTCCAGAAATATGTGTTCTCTATTTTTGATATCGTCAGATTGTCTGATCTTGTCAAAGTATATAGAATACATATGTGATTAGAAGGGTTAGTGGGAGCGTACATATTACTTTCTAGTGTTATATATCTTAACGACATTGTCATTATTATAGTAATAATGAGATGTTTATGAGGTAAAAGATTTACCTAAGTCTTCTTTACTCCGTGAAAAAAGTGGGAGTAGTCTCTTGTATATACGATATAAAGTTTTATATAAGATATAAAACAAGAGACTTGTGAGATACTCCTATTAGTCGTACATTAGATATGATCTAATGAGAGACATAACAAGGCTATCTGTATGACAGTTAGTATAACTGTTCGACAGTTATTGTGTGTCTTATATAAAGTATTCATTTTTCGTAAAGGATGATTCCTTTTTCGAAAGAGATATTGATTAGAATGTCTAATCAATCTTATGTATCATTTGATGATGACATAATAAATACTTTATAATGTGCGATTATCGATGTCGATTTAATCGTAATTGTTACGAGTTATTTTGACATCCTATAGACCATATGATGGATCTTGAAACACGTTCTTTGTGATCTTTGAGATATTAAGAACGAGTTTCTAATTCATGGAGAATATAGTCTGCAACCATTAGGGTCATATTAGTTTTGAGACTAATTATGACGTTAGACAGTCTACGTCATAAAGAGTCACAAAGATGCAGTGGGAGTGTCACGAAGGATTCTACTACTGAGTAGAATTAGATGCAACTTATGAAGTATTGACTTATGAAGTTGCATAGTGACCTTATTAAATAGAAGTTTTGAATTGTTATTGTGCTTGCGGTTGTCTTCATAGTATTTTGGATTTGATCCTTAAATACTTGGACAACTCAGTAGCTGTAGCACAATACTGATGTAGCATCAGAGTCATATTAATGTATAATCTAGATTCTACAAAATATGAATGATGCTGACTATGGGAAACGATGGAGTTTGTTTGACAAACTCAATATGTCATAGCGGACTTGTTTTTGTTGCCTACCTCTTAAGTACTGGGTGAGCTTTTGAGGACCATGTGCATACGATGCACATTGAGACGTGTATATGATACCGTGGATTGGCACTAGAGCAAGTGGGAGAAATTGTTGGGGTTGGTGCTCAGAGCGCCAATCCGGACCGTATTTATGTCTGATTCATGAATACGAACATCCCCTTATTCCATAATATTACTTATTTATGGTTGCACCTCTTGTTCTTATATACGTATTCGATCTGATTACGATTAGATTGAAACTAAATGTGGTTTAGTGATATGTATATATTAGACAAAGGCCCGATAATATATAATGCAGTACACAGTTACAAAGTTAGTTTGTAATTGACATTGGGAAGTGTCACTGCTATATGTATATTATCAAACATAGTTCCTGGTCAAGATTTGCTAACACGGGTCGGTTAGTCAAATCCGTTGAGACCAGTACATGTCGTATATCGAGACTTGGTCCGATGGTTTATCCCAATGAACCATGAGTCTAGGGAGACTCGTATAGACGTGTAGGTGTTTATAGTGGATAAACACTGAACGGCTCACCGAAGATTCTTAATGGATGGTACGCCAACGTCAATAAGAATCTTCTCGGGTTGAGTAGCATAGTGGTCCTTCGACTTGAGACACCACTGTGGATGTATGAGACATCCTCCACACTTAGATGGCAGTCACGTCACCGATCTATTTAGATCAGACCTCCGCCTGTTCGTTGGGTGTGGATCGATCCTCAGGATATCCTGTGTGTGTCAAGATAGGATCCGTCAGTTCTGTGTACAGAGCATAGGTAGTCCATATATATTAGCAGTCTGTTAAATCTGTGGCCACAGTATACATCGGAAGTAAGTTCCGAGTGTTATTTAGAGATTGCTAATAGATACGTCGACGAGATAATACCTATAGAGATTTGACGTTTACATCTATATCTCTGGGATTATCTGGATACCTGTGACGGAGGGATTATACGTATGCAATGACCTCGACCTGTATGATTCAGCTAGTTTATCCGTGATCGTCATAATCTACGGGTGGATAGATTATGGACATGAAATTGGATTTCGTGACGGATATACCTGAATCTAGAGAGTCTCAATAATGAAACATACTCGTAGAGCACTAGAGCAACATTTATGAATAATGATGATTATTTATAAATCGTTTAAATTTTAAACGAAAAATACATGCGAACGGGCCGAACCGTCATTTCCTAATTAATGTGTATTTGTATTTAATATATGATATTATTAAATACACATTAATAAATAGTCAAATAAAGGTATTTGACATATATCATCAATATATGTATTTGAGATATTTAAAGTAAATATAATACATATATTTGATATATTTGTATTTAATTAATTATTTAATTATTTAATTGTTAAATGATTAATATAATTAAAATATAAATATATCACCAAATGATAAAGTTAGGAAATGATTATAGTTGTAAATGTTGACTTTACATTAAAGGAAAAGGTTGTCAAATTGATTTTGACTTCTTAAGATATTTGTTCAAAATTGTTTGAAAAATTAAAATATCTTTTTCTTTTATTTTCCATTAAATTCGGCCAATACACTTTAAATATAAGAGTTATTTTTTCTTGGTTGCTTTTGTTGACTTAAATAAATATCAATAAAGGTGTTTTAGATATTTATTAAGTTGATAGATAAGTGATCAAATGAAATTCAAATGAAATTGAATTAATATTTCTTGTATATACCTTTGTCAAATTCGGCCAAGGCCTTTCTAATGCAAGTATATATTGTTTTTCATTTCATTTGGAGTTAACCTAATACACTTTAAAGAAAACTCCATTAATGGAAGCAAAGGAAGCTTGTGAGAAAGAAAGAAGAAATCAAAGAAAGCTTGGATTTTAGTGAGTTTTTCCAACTTGCTATTAGAAAGGAAAATGTTCCTTAGGATCTAGGCTTTAACATATGATGTTCTTAGTTATTTATTTTTTTTTATTCCTTGTGTTTTTGTTGATGGAAGTTTTGATGGAAGTGTTGAGCATGTATGATGAAGGAAGGTTGTGACTATTGTAGTTATAAGCTTTCTTTTAAGGTTTTGGAAACCATGTTGCTAATCTAGAGTTGTTGACCCACTCTTAGATGACCTAGATTTGATCTTGAGTTGTTTCATTGTGTTGAGACTTTGATTGGATGGAAGAAACATGATTGAAGTATTTGATTTAACCAATTTGGTCTAATTTGTCCAATTTGAAGAAATTGAAAAATTAGGGTTCATGACCAATTCCAAATTTGGGGGTTTTCATATATGTTGTGTATTTGGATGTGTATATGATGCATATAAAGTTTCATGTTCATTGGATTACATCTTGATGTGTTTTGATGCATGAAATGACAAAGTGCACAAATTGGCACCTTTGGGGGCATTCGGCCAAAGGATAAAATTTGGGGATTTTGTTGCTTTTGGTGTTTTGATGTTTTGAACATGCTAAGTTCATCTTAGAAATGATTTAGAATCATTCAAAATTGATTAGATCAATTTCGGACTAAAATGGACAAAATACCAAAGTAAGGGTAATTTGGTAAATTCACCTAAATATGATTTATTGAATTTTATTTCATAATTTGATTATTGGAATATTAAATAAATATGTTTATTTAATTAATCCGAGAAAAAGTTTTGAAATCGGAAAATACGATTTTCCACCGCTTCCGCTGCGTTACCGGATTTAGCCCCTAAAACCCCTACACCTCCTATTTAAAGCCATAAAACTTTCTGTTTTCCGCCTCTTCTTCTTCATGTCCATGAAAGTTTCCCCTCAACTTCCTAAAGTCTGTAATCATGGAGTCATTCCTCCTCAACTTGCTGTTGTAAATGGAGGGCTTGGTGCCCTTGATAATCATTTTAATATGATCTTTCTCGAAGGCCTAGTCTGCATCTTAAACAACTGACCTCTCCATCGGTCCACATATTCCTTAAAACTCTCCTCCTATTTTGCTTAACATTCTCAGACGCGGAGAGTGAAGACAGATCGATTTCTAGGTCAGTGACATACTGCTTCAGGAAGGAATCAGCCAACTCCCTCCAATCTTCCTTCACTTTCTTCTCCAAACTGTGGTACCACCCACGGGAGCTCCCTCGAGCGACATTCCAAAACATCTTCTGCACTTGCGCTGAGATAGGCCAAATGAACTCATGACTGATACATACTGACGGAGATGCACCCTTGGATCCCCATTCCCACTAAACTTAGCCATATCAGGCATCTTGAATTGTGCCGGCAACTGTTCTTCGAAAGTCAGCATGTCATAATCCAGCAAATCCTCATTCTTACCCCTCATCTTGCAGGTAACTGACTCAACCTGATTCTGGAGCTTCTGTAACTCTGCCTGAGACCCAGATACTCTGCCATATCATCATCAAAAGTGGGGATATCATCCCCCAACCCAATCGGAGGCTCATCGCGCCTCACATATCTCAGAACCCCCCCAGTACGGGGTACAGCCATACCAGCCACAGCAGTAGTCAATGCTTGCAATTGTTCAGTAATTTTGGCGAGACCGTTTTCCAACTGATCTATCCGGGATACCTCGTTATCGGATGTACTCATATCTGTTACCGGTCTTTTGGTGAGCCTTGTCTCTTCTCTAACCCAAACGGTATCTATGATGTCTTTTTGAGACATAGAGGGTTTTAACATGATGTATGTATGCATGAGGTGCATGAGATGCATGTAACATATAGAAATACTAAATCAATTAAAATTTTCAAAAAAATCGGCCCATTATCATTTTAGAAGCTTTTGGGCTAACTGTCATAGGAGTGAACTCGTCCCGGTTTAAATGGCCCAACGAGTTCACATCTCATGGCAAGGAGTCCAACTAAATCCAAATGGTAATATTCCGAACGCAAGCACAACATGGCCCATCCATATTTAGAAGCCGTTGGCCCAATCATTATAGGATGCGTTCTTGTCCCAGTTTAAATGGCCCAACAAGCCCACATCCCATGACAAATGGTCCAAATGGATCCAAACGACGATGTTCCAAAACACAATCATAAAAGAAAGGTAATGCAAACATAAAATGATAATTTTTATAGAGTGGCCCATCGACATTTCAGAAGCTTTTGGCCCAATTGTCATAGGATACAAACTCGTCCCAGTTTAAATGGCCCAACAAGTTCACATTTCTGACAAGAAGTCCAACTGCATCCAAATGAGGATGGCCCACAAACACAAGGAAATAGTTGCTATAGGTCATACAACCCCGGTCTACGTGTGGGTTCGCAAGGGTGTAGACAAAGGCTCTCACCGGCGAAGGATGGCCCACAACTAGGTCTCCCTACTCAATGGTTCGAGTGACCAAGTGAGCGCACTCTTTTTCATACACTAAGGTACGTGCCAATGATCTATGGTGTGTGACTGACTGTCAAATGGACTTCCTGTTGTAGATTCCCCAGAGGGAGGGTGGAGCGAGGCTCACTTAAATACCCAAGCCTCTTAGGCTCTTATCGCTTAGTGTTAGGAATAAACAACGAGTCCTCCAAATTAGTCCATCACAATAGGCTACGAGTAGATGGCTATCTAGGTGCCTTCACAGCTTTTCCTTCTAGAAAGGTAGTGAGTGAAGGAAGACACCAAACCATTACCTAGCCTCAAAATGCCTTTGATTAAACCCCTTTTAAGCCACTGTAGACACGGTTAATTAAAGCACAAATCATAATATTACAAGACATTATTTCGAGGCCGATTCTCTATCCCAGTGGAGTCGCCAGACTGTAGGAACATAGAAACTGGGCGACGCATGCTATTCCAGGCTCGCGGCCTAGTTGGGAGTACGGAGTAGCCCGCGGGGGACTAAACCGGAGAGTAATGGAGTTGTCACCCGGTGTGAACCGGGAAAATGAGATTTAAGGCCGTACTCACCCCTCGCAAGGGAAGACCTCAAACCGTTGGGTTCGGAATGGTCCTTTACTTATGCCACTTGTAATAAAATGATTTGTGTAATAATCTTACCAAGCCTAAGTAACATATTTCCAAGGAAGATTTACCCCTAAGTTCGCATGCATGCATCAACAAGTTCATCTAAATTTACATGTAACACATATCCGAATTTGCATAGAGCCTATTTGCATGTAATCTAAGTCTCAATTTGCATACATAAAGATAAATTAACATACGTCAAGCATACAAGTTAATAAACACAATGTACTCATACATGTGGGGAATACAGATGAACGACACCTACACACTCTTGCGTAATACAGAGAAGCAATCAGGTTCATCATACGAAGGGATAGCTACTATGAATAATTATGCACGAAATTTGATGAAAAGGACTCAGTTCAATGGGTGCACGTTCGCGTAGCGTTCGAGAATGCGTTCGAACGATAAACAGAAGGTTCACGTTTGTATAGCGTTTGAGAACGCATTCGAACGGGACCGGACCTGATGAAACAAATGCATGCGCGTTCGAGTAGAGTTTGTAAAACGCGTTCGAACGGGAAACAGAAGGTTCGCGTTCGTATAGCGTTCAAGAACGTGTTCGAACGGAACCAGACCTAATACAACAAAACACATACTTATACACAAATGCAATGTAGGACTTCACATATCCGATTGAATTCATTCCCATTCAACCGAATATACATCAACCGGCGCGGAAAATCGTCGTGGTAAAGGATTTTAACCCTTCAAAATAGGGGACCTTTAATCCAACTTGCTAAGCCCATGCGCTCGATCACATCATGCATATAAAAATAAAGACAATCATATCGGACTTCGTATACCCATTTGAACACATCTTACATTCAACCGAATATACATCAATCGGCGTGGCAAAGCATCGTGATAAAGGATTTTAACCCCTCAAAATAGGGGACCTTTAGTCCAACTTACTAAGCCCATGCACTCGATCACATCATACATATAAAAAATAAAGGAAACAATAATATCGGACTTCGTATACCCGATTGAACACGTCTTACATTCAACCGAATATACATCAATCGGCGCGGTAAAACATCGTGATAAAGGATTTTAACCCCTCAAAATAGGGGACCTTTAATCCACCTTACTAAGCCCATGCGCTCGATCACGTCATACATATAAACAAATAACATGCAGAAATCAAGTAACGAATGACAAACAAATCAAAACAACATAAAACAAAATATGTGCTGTTTACTCAAGTGGTACGTGGAGTTGTATCCCGAGTACAGATCATACTATCGTCCATTCGAAGTCGGATATGAAATTTATGTCCGGGTTTCCATCCTATATACCACGAAAGGCGACACATTTTTCATTTTATTCAAGGGCCACAACATACATCATTTTACAATACATGCATATTTATCTACTCAAGGGCCACAACATGCATTTTAATATAGTGATCATGCGAACAAAACTCAATAAATAATAAAGATAAAACTGACAACAAGTGTGAAAAATACCCTCAGGTCTAACCTTTTTTGCCGACTTTCGGACTCGCGTTTCACGGAGATTGGAAGGGTTAAAGCTCCTCAACTTCTCCGGTTAACTGGTTTAGCGTCTTAGCTAACTTTTTTGCTGTTTTGCTTGCTGTTTGACCTCCATTTTGCTGCTGTTTGCTCTGGATTTTCTGCTTACTGTTTCAGGTCTTCAAAACTACTGTTTGGGATGGTTTTCAGTGGTGATGTTTTCGGCTATGGAGGGAGGAGATGAAGAGAAATTTTTATGTTATTTTCTTGACTTAGGCGTGAATTGTAATGTGTGAAGGCTTGGGCGTGAATTGTATCTTGTGTGAAGGCTTTTGCGTTAACTGGGAGAGGAGAGGAGAGGCTTGGTTTGGATTTGTTTATATAGAGAAGGGCTAGGGCTTCCCCTTGTTTCACAAGGAAGGGATTTGTTTTTGTGTTGAGCAAGGAAAGTCAAAGATTGAGGGGGGGCAAGATTTGGTGAATTAGGAAGGTTGAATATTTTGATTGGCTTGGTTTAGGAATACAATTTGTTAGATTAGGAAGTCAATACTTTTAATTGGTTATGATTGATTTTAATTAGGCATGATATTTCTTTAATTTAGTATATAATATTTTAAGTTAGGAAGTTACAATATTTTAATTTGGTATAATTATATTTTATGTTTTATTTAATTTGGTATATCAATTAATTAATATTTTATTTAGTTAATGTTTAATTTAATTAATATTTGATTTAATTTGGATGTAATTTAGGGTGATATGGGCGTGTGGACCTCTCTTGGTGGGCTAGGTGTTGTGTTGGTTTGGTGAGTGGGCTTAGGTGGGTGGCAAGGGTTGTGGGCCAAGGTTAAAAGGTTTGCGGGTTTTTTGGGCCAAAGGTGCTCTAAACGGAGGTCCGACAAGTGATCTTGACGCTAAACAAGTGAATAAGGATCTAACGAAATACCGATTCCCTTTCGACGACCGTTTTCCGCAATATCCTTAACTAAAAAGGTAGTGCCTCCAACTGAGACTCATCATCGGGTTTCACATGCAAAAATGCAATGCCTACAACTAGGTACGTACGTATTCGGATAGTCTGACGATAGGATTTACTGCCAACATATCCGGGGATCTCATGGGTCGCTTCCCGAAGATTCACCGATGACGTATGACTCGCACATAATTAATCTGGGATTAATAATTAAAGAGAGAGAAAATTAACTTAGGATTAATTACGGAGATATTTTATCTAGGATAAAATATTATTTAAAGAGAGAGAACGATTAATTTGGAATTAATCAATAAAATAATATATTCGATATATTAAACGAAATTGGATTTCGACACGGAATTAAAATTGGATTTTAATTCGGGCGAACGAGTTAATTTAGAATTAATTCGCTAGCGACGTGAAGAGTAATTTTGCTAGGAATAATTATTTAATTAAATTTGATTTAATTACGTCGCAACGGAAAATTCGTTAATTCAGAATTAGCGAACCCGAGCCCGGAAGTGTTTGCGGGCCCACTCGCATTTCGAATCAAATAGGGCCCACAAGTCACATCACGCATCACATCATTAGTCATTCTTATGATATAAGTCACATCACTTTGAGTGATGTGATGGTTGTCACTTGTGATTGATGGTGGTGGTTGGAAGGCTTAAAGGCCTTGTACAATTTTTGGAAAATAAATTATGTATTTGATTTTTGAAATCAAAAACAACCAACACAACTCATCACTTCTCTCTTCTCTCCTTCTACATTCGGCCAAGGGCCAAATTTTTGTCTCTCAAATTTTTCTCAATGCCGAGAGCATGAAGAAGCTTTAGGAAGAATTTGTGGCAGATTTTTCCAAGTGCTAGCACACTAAAGAGTCATCCAAAGGTGATAGGGAAACAAACCCTTGAGCATGGAATCTCAAATCAAAGCTTGGAGCTTGAAGAACAAAAATGGAGCACAAAGAGGGGCAAAGCCGAGAGCTTCAAGGAAGGAGAAAAAAGTTTTGTGTTCAACGCATCGCAAATCCGTTCAATGTAAGTATGATTCCGCCAAACTTCTTTGTTGTATTCAAATATTTTCATTGCTTGAATGATCTTGGGACTATAGTAGAAACCCAACAGATATAACTCCAGCCCCAGGCCTAGCATGTGACATCAGATACTGGATCGTAATATGCAATACTATGTATACTAGGCCTGATATAGATTATATATTCCTTAAAAGAATATTTCTGGAGAATTAGGTAGGCACGGTGCTTTGCTAGAAGCCAACCATGTCTTGTAAATCGGTGAGAACGTGGTACCGGGTACGCACGTGTTCGGATAGTCCGATGACTGAATTTACTGCCAACATATCCAGGGATCTCTTGGGTCGCCTCCCAAAGATTCACCGATGACATTTGACTCGAACAAAATTAATCTGGAATTAATTATGAGAGAGAGAAAATCAATCTGGGATTAATTACGGCAAGAATTAATTTGGGATTAATTCGACTAGAAGAGAGAGAACGCGATTAATTTGGAATTAATCGGTAAAATAAATTTAGTAGTGAAATTGGATTTTTTTATTTAATTTATTTATTTGGGCTAAAATAATATATTTGATATATTAAATGAAATCGGATTTCAAAGCAGAATTAAAATTGAATTTTAATTCAAGCGAATAAATTAATTTGGAATTAATTCGTAACCGATTTTCGTAATAATTTTGCTAGGCATTATTATTTATTTAAATTAGATTTAATTATGTCGCAACGGCAAATTCGTTTAATTCTGAATTAAACGAACCCGAGCCCGAGCGAAGTTGAGTGTTGATTTAGCCGACTTAAATTCGGAATTTAAAAGTGGTGGGACCCACTTCACTTACATCACTTGTTTGACTAATGATGCAAGTGGTTAGGCTTAAAATTTTGGATTTGATTTGTTGAGTGAATAGCTTGGATTGCTTTTACAACACACTAACCAAATCCTCACTATATATTATTTAGTCAACTTTGGAAGTGTGCAGAATTCACTATTCACATCAACTATTTCTTCTCCATTTTGCTCATTGTTGTGAGCTTCATTGTCTCTCCCATGTAATTTTATTGCAAAATTCAAGTAAGCTAGCACTTTAAGGAGTCAAAGGAAGGTGATAAGGAGACTCACCCATGAGTTTGGAACAACAAAGAGGGCTTGGAGCTTCCATCATCCATGAAAAGTTTTGAATTTCTACCAATCTTTGTAAGTAATTTTCGCAACTTACTTTAGATTATTCGCACACAAATCATTCCTTAGAGATCCTTGGCATGTCTAGGACACTAACAATGGTATCAGAGCGGTTTCTAAACATGATTTGATTCTAGGGTTCTTAAACTTTAATATGGGTATTTTTGCTTGGAGCATGAAAATGCAAAATTGGATGTTTGGTTGATGTTAGATGATGATAACTTAGAGTTGTGCATCATAGAATTGTGAAACATTGATTGAATCAAAGTTTCCCTAAAACCCTTATGTTGGCCGAATGTAACCCTAGATGAACTCATGGTGGAATTTTGGATATTTGACAATTGGATGTGTTAAATAGCATGATTAAATATTGAATGTTGACTTAATTGAATTGAAATCAAATTAAATAGTTTTTATTGCTATTACAGTGAGATATGAAGCATGTTGGAAAGATTGATTTTGATTAATTTGTGTTGGACATGAATTAGATGTTAAGCATGATTAATTAGATTAATTAGTGTTTTGGAAATACTAGATTAATTAATTAATTATGTTAATTAAACTTGAAATGGATTAATATGTAATTTGGAATGATATATTAATCTAATTGTTTTATTTGGGCTAATAGGCTTAGTTGGGCCAAATTTTGGTCTTGGATCATATTTGGACCTAAACTATTTACATAAAGTCCAAAAATATGACATTGGGCCTTTAAAAAATTTAATTGGGCCTAATGGGCCTAAACTGATTTTATGGCATATGGTGATTCCTAACTTGGGCCTTGGCATTTTGGGTTTGATCCATAATGGCCAAAGCTCATACCTAAAGAATCAATTGAAAGCCCATTGGACTTTAATTGAATAGTATTGGATGCTAATTGGGCCTTTGAGACCCAATTGGATTGGATTTGGAATCCAAGTCCTTAAAGGCACTATTGAAAGTGTAATTGTTTAATTTGGAATTAAACATGAATTAGTATTGGATACAATTTAAATTCGATTTGAAATTGTAGTTCGATATAATTCAAGAATACGTACTTTGAGTATTTATTCTTAAACGAGTTGGACTCGCGCAAATCAAATCATTTTTTGAACATTGGATGGTCATTAATTTAAAGATTAATTAATTGGATTAGATTGATTGAATAGCATGCTTTTTGTGAATACTTGGATGTATTGTATGAATAATGTATATCAGATGGATATTAGAAGGGTGATGGCAGTTTTGGAAATTATTGTAAGTATGGTATTTATTTATCAAATTGGACCTGCGTGTCCAGCCTATTATCTCTATTCTCTTTGTATTTCTCTTCTCACCAATTCCCCTCAATGCAAATGAGGTTTCTTTTAGTGTTATGTAATTGGGTAGAAGTTTGTGCTAGCGGGAGAGAGGAAATTGAGAAATTTGTTCTATGAACAATTTGTTATATATCTATCCGCATATCATTATTAATTTATTTCGCGCCTTGTTATGCTTTTAGAATGCATGCTTAAGGGTGTATGATGAGACCTAATCAAAGATAATAAATTGATTGTCAATTTACGCGAAAAATCCACATTCAATATTAAGCATTTTTCCTTCCATTGAATGGTTCTCTCTCAAGATCCAAGATTGGCATTGGTTTGTTGGCCAAATTCAATACCTTTGTCCATCGCGGATGTTTTTAAACCACGTAAGCTTTGTTCCATTAGTATGTCTTGGGCGGTTGTGACTTGTTGGCCAAAGTCAAGGTCACTTCTTGTTCAACGACTTCGATTACGAAGCTTTCCCACTGTAAATGGGCCACGCTTAACTGGAATTATTAAGTTTGTTGAGCCAAAGCCAAGGCTTAGTTGATTCAGAGGAAACAAGTTAGGAAATACATTGGATATATTTACATATATTGGATATATGTTTCGGACTTCGAGGTCCACCTACTGGATCTCGGAATTGGATGAGATCCAATTGATCTTAGAGATCTACCTAGTTAAGTTTCATACAGCTTGTTGGCCAAAGTCAAGGTTGTGTGCTATTTAACGGGATTCTAGCCCACTAGGAAACTAGGTTTCCCGAGTACTACACAGGGGGTTAGAGGCTCGCCGAAAAATAGTGGGAGGCAAGTATTAAATTTTCAATTTCGTTTAGATACTTGCCAATACGCGCTCATTTTATTTTTCGACATTAATTATATATGAATATATTAGTTGGACTAATATTCAATTGTTGTTTTAATTGAAAAATTGGACTGTATTCAAACTACTTCATTTGTAGTTGGTTATATAGTTGGACTATAGTAATCATTACATTTGAATGTAACCGATCAATTGTAGTTGATTATATAGTTGGACTATAGCAATCATTACATTCGATTGTACCCGAAATCGTTGATTAAATAGTTGGACTATTGCAATCAAGATGGCTGAAAGATTAGCGTTTAGAACATAATCCTGGGTGAAAATATCTTTAACGGCATAAATTTTCATATTGGAAATGAATCTCATGATAGTCCTGGGAGCTGAGAAGTTACTCTATTTGATAGAGAAACCTCTCGGGCCTGAGCCCGGAGTTGAGCAAATAGTAGAGCATGAGGTTTGGAAGACTCATCGTGATAATAACCTTAGTGCTCAATCTGTTATGCTTGTTGCAATGAATCTTTAATTTCATCGTCAGAACTAAGGATTAGATCGTTATACCATGATGTTGAAATTAAAGGATCTTCATAGATCTAACCTTAGATCTTAGAAGTACGAATTGCAAAAGAAGCTCTTACGCTCGCGTATGTTAGATGGTACATCTGTCGAGCACTAGGTGTCGTAGATGATTGCTGACATCAAACAGCTAGGTTAGCTGGGCATAACCTTCGAGGCCGAGACTTTCATAGATTTGATCTTACAGTCTCTGCGCGAATGCTGGGGCAGGTTCATGATGAACCAAGAGATAACTCTTGGAGAGTTAATGGTTATGCTCAAAAGGCAAAGCCAGAACTTCTAAAAGAGCAAGGCTAAATCGTCACAGTCTTCTGGGAAGACAAAAGACATATCCCAAGATGTCTGCCTAAACTGTGGCAAACGGGGTCACTAGAATCGTGACTGCCGTATGGACAAGGCAGACATGAAGGAAGTGAAGGTGGGGCAAGGCCCCGGCTTCATGTATGTTTGTTATAAACATGTCCACTACTAGTTTTAAGAATTGGATTTTGATACTGGATGTGGTACATAAATATATATACTGATATACAGAATCTGCTGATTAGCAGGATACTAGCTTCAGATGAGATCGACCTACAAGTCGGAAACAGGACGAGAGTCGCTGTTTTGGCCGTAGAAACCTAAGTTTTGGAACTGCCCTTTGGGCATGTACTTAAATTAGGGAACTGTTATAATGTACCTAGTTTGACTAGAAACATTATCTATATATCTAGTTTAACCTTTTGCGGGTATACCTTTGTATTTCGAAACACCGGGTGTTTGGTCTATAAAGATGATATTGAGATATACACATTAGATGTGAATAACAGTATTTATATTTCGAATATAAAAGAATCTCAAACATATAAAATGACAAACAAAAGGCTCAAATTGAGTAAATCAAATGAGACTTATTTGTGGCATTGTTGTCTGTGACACATTAACAAGAATCGTATATCCACTCTTTGGAAGAATAGATACTTGGACGGATTTGATCCTAATTCAAATGATGTCTGCGAATCTTGTTTATTAGGTAAAGTGCTTAAAACACCTTTTAATAGTAAAGGTGCACGAGCCACCGATCTGTTAGCCTTCGTTCATAGTGACGTAAGTGGGCCCATATCTAGCTAGGCTAGAAGTGGCTATGAATACTTCGTAACCTTTACGGATGTGGCATCGCGTTACCGTTGTGTGTATCTTATGAAACACAAGTCAGAAACCTTTCAGTAATTCAAAGAGTTTCGACACGAAGTATAAAAACAGACTGGAAAAGTATTAATACATTGTGGTAGGACCGTGGTGAAGAATACTTAAGCAATAAGTTTCAAGATTACTTGAAAGAGTATGGTATTCTTTCACAGTGGACTCCTCCCGGAACACCTCAATTTGACGGTGTGTCCGAACGGAGAAACCGAACTTTGTTGGACATGGTAAGGTTAATGATGAGTCGCTCTGAGCTACCAATTTCCTTCTGATGATACGCATTAAACAGTGCAATACTTATTTTGAATAAGGTTCCATGAAAATCTGTTAAACAGACTTCATATTAGATATGAACAGGAAAGAAATCGGATTTCTCATTCCTGAAAATTTGGGAATGCTGGGCATATGTTTGGATGATACCAAACTACAACCCAAATTGGATAAGTGCCCATTTGTAATTGGTTATCCTAGGGAAACCAAAGTATAGTACTTATACAACTCACAAGAGAACATTGTATTTGTTGCGATCCCATGTGGTTTTCCTCGAAAATGAATTCCTATATACAGTGGTAAATGGGAGAAAAGTAGAACTCGATGAAAATCGGAGTGATACTATTCCAGGCACCGATCCCTTACGAAACATGAACAGTTCATCAGGGATGAAACTGTACCACAATCTTTTAATACACAAGAACCACGTATGTCGGAGAGAGTCAGAAAACAACATGGGAGGTATGGGTTTCTGATCTTGACCGGCGTAAACACACACGTATAACGCAAGCGCACGTATCGTTCAAGTAGTATAAAAATATCAATCCCACGAGGACTTAATTTCTACTGTTTTTATTAATTATTGATACTATTTATTTACAAATATCTAATTGAGGGAGAAGAGAATGATTGCTTGATTGATTTGGTTGATTGTAGATTTGCTAAATAAATAAATAAATAAAAAGACAAAAGAAAATACTAAAGAAAATAACAAAAGACACAAAGATCTAGGGTTGTGAATCCTTCTAATATCTTTTAAAAGATGAAGTGATTATTTTATGTTTGTGTAATAAATCAGTTTACTAACCTGGAACACTAAATTATGCAAAAGCCTCTGTCGATGGTCAGACGCAAATACCCAGTTTAACCCAATTGAACCATATGTCTATGTCAACCAAATTATTTGGATTCATTAAGTTTAAGTTCCAATTATGGCTACCCCCGCCCGACAGGTATATGTCTATCCTTTAAGGAAATCTATTAAAGGGTTATTTTGGATGTCCGATTAAAGACAATCCCGTGAGCGTTGCTTTTGAAGGGTCTCTTCCAACGGTAAAGTGGCAAAAAGCGTTTTATCTCATTCAGTGCTCGTGCCACCTTTTTGCTCCTTGTTGTTCCAATGATTCCTGAAAAGAAAGAAAGAAAATCAGGAGGTCTCATATGGTGCTTGACTTGGAATGGGAGTTCCATTCTGTCAAGCTTCTGGGCGATATCTTTGATTTGTACTCCCCAAAACAGTGATGTTTCTCCTGAATGCTCTGGATCTTTATTAAGGTCATACATTTGCTCCTCCATTTGCTCTGCTTCTTGTTCCACCTTTTCTTCACAGATGTATTGTAAAATTTTTGTATTCAGCTCTTCATCTATCATCTGTGAGATATATGCTTCAAAATTGTCAACCTGAGGATGCAAAGATGTTTCTGACATTAGGTTTTCATTCTCTGATACGACTGGAATGGATGGTTCAGATAGATCTTCTTCAAACATCATGGTAAAGCATGCTCTAAGATCTTCATTTTGAGGATTGAAAGATTGATCCTCCGTTGGTGGTGCAGTTGGTACAAATAGATCAGCTTTATCCTCGTCAGAATCTGAATAATAAAAGTCAAATTGAGACTTTGCCGGTTCGGGCTCCTGAACTGATACCTCTGGTTGTTGATACTGCTCAGCCTCCTCCTATGTTGAAGTGTCATTGTGAAATGATTGGTACTCGAAGGCTTCATCAGTGTCACCTGAAACTGGTTCTTGAGGTATGTAGTTCTGGTTTTCTGTGAATTGTCTCATTTGATCTGTCATCCTCTGAATGAATTCTGATTTTCTCTGAATTTGTGTATCTAATTGAGCTTCCCATTCTTCGAGCCAATGTTTGAGCGTGTGAATCAACTGATCTTCCTCGGATGGTTCTGTTTGTTGATGAAGATCGTAGATGGATGGTGGATAAGATGGTTAATATGATGGCTCTTCGTACCTTGAATGATTCCAATAATTCTGCCACTCTGAAAGGTATATACATTGATCGCTCGGGTGGTTACCATCACATATTACACATCTCCCCATTTCGTTCTGTTGAGCAAATGTAGAATTGCTTGGTTCTGGCATCCAGTGATAATCATTGGGCTGGACAACAGGCCTCAGAAAACCGAACTGTTGCTCCTAGATTTGGGGTGTATCTTCTAATAAAGCTCGAAATCTTTCAATCTCCCAATATTGTTCCATTTTTCAACCACCTGAAATAAAAGAAAGAAATAAAAATTACAGATAAAAATAAAGAAAATTAGATACAAGTAAATTAGATAGCTTCAAAATTAATAACTCAAGAAAAACAAGTCCCCGGCAACGACCCCAATAACTTGATCGGCGTAAACACACACGTATAATGCAAACGCACGTATCGTTCAAGTAGTATAAAAATATCGATCCCACGAGGACTTAATTTCTACTGTTGTTATTAATTATTGATACTATTTATTTACAAATATCTAATTGAGGGAGAAGAGAATGATTGCTTGATTGATTTGGTTGATTGTAGATTTGCTAAATAAATAAATAAATAAAAAGACAAAAGAAAATACTAAAGAAAATAACAAAAGACACAAAGATCTAGGGTTGTGAATCCTTCTAATATCTTTTAAAAGATGAAGTGATTATTTTATGTTTGTGTCATAAATCAGTTTACTAACCTGGAACACTAAATTATGCAAAAGCCTCTGTCGATGGTCAGACGCAAATACCCAGTTTAACCCAATTGAACCATATGTCTATGTCAACCAAATTATCTGGAATCATTAAGTTTAAGTTCCAATTATGGCTACTCCCGCCCGACAGGTATTTGTCTATCCTTTAAGGAAATCTATTAAAGGGTTATCTATCCTCAAGGAAGATCGTGGGCTATTAAGTCTAAGGCTGAAACCTAAAATCCCTATGTCTAGTTCATTTTAGATTTACCACATCAATCTTATTAGTGATCAGACAACAAGAAGCATTAAGCTTAAGACTTAATAAGTAAACCTTTAAATTACCCAAACTATAAAATAATCTCTTATAAACCGGTGATATTAGAATTCATCACAACCCCAGATAACTAACACATAACTAGGGCTAGTAAAAACTTAAAAGTAAAAGACATAAAGTAAAAGCTGAAAAGTAAAATAAAATAAAATAAAATGCTAAGGTAAAAGGAATTACTTTTACTATTTACTATTTTAGATATCTCCCATAAAATAATATATAAACTTGTGATAATATTACCAACCGACCAATCTGGCGGTATCCTTTATTAGTCAGGTTTAAACCAGATTAAAATGAATTACCAACCGACCAATCTGGCGGTATCCTTTTTAAGTCAATATTTTAAATAGTGAATATATTATTTTTAAGGGAGATTAATCTAAATAGTAACAGTAAAAGAATTACCTTTCACCCTAGTTGGGGAAGTTACCTCCTCATAGTAAATAGTAAAAACTGTAAAAAGTAAAAAAGTAAATTACTATATTAACAAAACGTAATTAAAATTATTTTCAAAACTAAAAACTAAAAAAAACTAAAAACTAAAAGAAACTAGAGAGAGAAACTCTCTCTTTACATAGAATAGAAGAGAGAGAGTGGTACATCTAAAACTGAAATTTGAAGCTCTATTTGGTAGGCTTCCAGCGTCGCGACGCCAAGGCCTTTTGCGTCGCTACGCCAGCTTCTGTCGACGTGGTATGCTCTGGTTCGTCTGTTTGCAGATTCTGGATAAGCTGATAAGGTGACACGTGGCGAGGTAGTTGGGCTTCAATTATTGTGACACGTGGCGGCTTCTGATTGGTCGATGAGATTCTTATCCGCCACGTGTCAGATAAGGATTAGACACTCAATGATTGATGCTGACATGGCGGTGACGTGGCGACACATGGGAAAGAGACTTTCGGCACCGTAGGATTGCAACACGTGGCACTTCCTGATTGGCTGATGATGACGTGGCGGTGAAGTGGCAGTTTGACTTGGTCAACCTGGTGATGTGGCTGATGACGCGGCAATGACATGGAGTGACACGTGGCACACGTGGCGATGATGACTGTCGGCACCGTATGATGCTGACATGTGGCACGGCGCATGTTAGCAGATCGGCTGTGATGGTGACACGTGGCACGGCGCACGTTAGAAAAGTCAAACTTTTCTCATATTCTAATTTGGGCACCCGACGCACGTTAGCACTGTTCGGCGCACGTTAGGCGTCGCGATGCTGAAGGTCTTGGCGTCGCGACGCGGGAAGTTACCAAAATGCCCTTTTCTTCCAATTTTCACTATTTTGGCCCAAATCACCTCCAGATTGTCCTGAAACTTTATTTATCTACAAAATAACACAAAACACATCAAAATATTCACAAAACTCAAGAAACTATACAAAATATTAGGTTAAATGAGTGGGAAATAGTAATAGATTTACCACTTATCAGATCTCACCTCATGTAAATATTAATCTTATTGAGGAAGATGGACTGACTACGTATGAGGAAGTGATACAAGATATCGACTTCTTTTATGGAAAAGTGACATGAAGTCCGAAATGGATTCCATATACCAACCAAGTTTGGATACTGGTTGATATACCAGAAGGCATTGTGCCTATTGGTACTAAATGGGTCTTCAAGGAAGACAGACATGGATGGCAACATACGAACGTACAAAGCTAGGCTTGTACAGAAAGGGTATCGTCAACGATATAGTGTCGATTACGATGAAACTTTTTCAACTATTGCCATGATTAAATCCATTCGGAAAATGCTTGCTAATGCTGCATATTTCGATTATGAAATATGGAAACTAGACGTCAAAACCGCTTTCCTTAACGGAAACCTTTTGGAGGATGTTTGTATGCAACATCCTGACGGTTTTGTCATGCTAAAACATGCAAACAAGGTTTGCAAGTTAAATCGATCCATTTATGGATTGAAGCAAGCATTGAATTCATGGAACCATCGTTTTGATGTAATCATAATGGTATATGATTTAATTCAAAACGAAGATGATTCTTGTGTATATAATAGAGTTAGTGGGAGCACACTAACAATCATTGTCCTTATGTTGATGATGTATTGCTTCTCAACAATGACATTCCCATGCTATAATCGGTGAAAGCTTGACTTTCATAAAATTCTCCATGAAAAACCTGGGAGAAGCAGGCTTTATTCTAGGAATAAAGATCTACTGTGATAGATCTAGAAAGCTGCTGACACTCTCCCAGAGTTCATACGTTTTGATATGTACGCAACCTGATGTCTCATATGCTTTGAGCATATGCAGTCACAATCAGGCCCATCCAGATGATGGTCACTGGATTGAATAAAGAACATCCTTGAGTATATTGGATGAACTAAGGATGCTTTCTGAGAATATGGGGAAATGAGAACTTGAGGTGACTGGGTTCACCGCTGCAAGTTTCCAAACCGAGAAAGACGATTGTAAGTCACAATAAGGGTACATATTTTGTTTGAACAACGGAACAGTGAGTTGGAAATCTTCCAACCAAGGTATTGTTGCCGATTAAATAATAAAAGCGGAATATTGCTGCAGCTGAGGCATCTAAAGAAGCATTTTGGATCTATAAAATTCCTAATTGGATTAGGAGTAGTTCTATTAGCAGCTGAGCTAGGCTACAACATAGGCTAAGGAACCATGGTCTCATCAATGTTCCAAGTATGTACTTTAACTATTTCATCTGATTCATCAGATCATACATCGTAGAGATTTGATGATTGAATAAATCGCATCAGATGATAACCTTGAAAATCCGCTGACGAAAGCTATTTCTCAGCAGAATTTTGAGTGACCCGTACATAGTTCAGGTGTTGGACACTTGAGTGATTGGCTATAGGCCAAGTGGGAGATTGTTGGATAATTATGACCCATAGCATCACTATTTTGTAAAGAACGTGGTGTTCTTGTACAAAATTAACTATGTGAAAAAGGAAATTGCTCTTTTTTCATTTGTAATTAGATTACCTAGATATATAAATGATAAAAGTCCATATGATTAGTACCAGATTAATAATATATGAGACAATATTAATCCACGTAAGGTTTAATCATTAAATATCCCTAGTCGTAGTATTATAGAGACTGGACATCGATAATACGGAATAGGCTAGTATTACACTTGTGCGCGTTATGGAAGCTTAATGGCATAGTTCTCATATATTTGGGAATAGGCTACTTATGTAAGTGTGATATGAGGTTTTGTTTGCAGATGGTACGGGAACAGCTTCGCTCTGGATAGACCCCTCGGAGTCCCATTGGTAGTATGACTATGTGTCTATGGGAATCTGAATCAGGGTATTTGTATTTGGTCTTAACCTGAGACTTGCATCGCTAATACTTACGACAATCAGTATACTTTAGTTTTGGTCATCCGTGGCTTTAACAGGTTCTGTGTACGCCTCTTTTGAGTATACTGAGAATCGTAGTGTATTGGGTGTGATGTCAAGATGGAAGTATCACTTCAGTCATATGAAGATGATGATCACGCGGGGATACAGAACTGGTACTCTATAGTGCTATAGCCATCGGGAAAGTATGACTAGGTCATGACTTTCCGATCATAAAGAGACTAGTTGCTAGTGATCCGATATATGCTTCGTACGGGGCAGACACAACTCCAGCCCCAGACCTAGCATGTGACATCAGATATTGCATCGTAATATGCAATACTATGTATACTACGTCTGATATAGATTATATATTCCTTAAAAGAATATTTATGGAAAATTGGGTAGGCACGGTGTTTTGTTAGAAGCCAACCATGTCTTGTAAATTGGTGAGAACGTGGTACCGAGTACGCACGTGTTCGGATAGTCTGATGACCGAATTTACTGCTAACATATCCAAGGATCTCTTGGGTCGCCTCCCAAAGATTCACCGATGACATTTGACTCCAACAGAATTAATCTGAGATTAATTATGAGAGAGAGAAAATTAATCTGGGATTAATTCGACTAGAAGAGAGAGAACGCGATTAATTGGGAATTAATCGGTAAAATAAATTTAATAGTAAAATTAGATTTTTCTATTTAATTTATTAATTTGGGCTAAAATAATATATTGGATATATTAAATGAAATCGGATTTCAAAGTGGAATTAAAATTGGATTTTAATTCAAGCGAACAAATTAATTTAGAATTAATTCGTAAGCGACTTTCGTAATAATTTTGCTATGCATTATTATTTATTTAAATTAGATTTAATTATGTCGCAAAGGTAAATTCGTTTAGTTCGAAATTAAACGAACCCGTGCCCGAGCGAAGTTGCATGTTGATTTAGCCGACTTAAATTCGGAATTTAAAAGTTGTGGGACCCACTTCACTTACATCACTTGTTTGACTAATGATGTAAGTGGTTAGGCTTAAAATTTTGGATTTGATTTGTTGAGTGAAAAGCTTGGATTGCTTTTACAACACACTAACCAAATCCAACACTCAACCTCACTATATATTATTTAGTCAACTTTGGAAGTGTGTAGAATTCACTATTCACATCAACTCTTTCTTCTCCATTTTGCTCATTGTCATGAGCTTCATTGTCTCTCCCATGGAATTTTGTTGCAAAATTCAAGTAAGCTAGCACTTTAAGGAGTCAAAGGTGATAGGGAGACTCACCCATGAGTTTGGAACAACAAAGAGGGCTTGACGCTTCCATCATCCATGAAAAGTTTTGAATTTTTACCAATCTTTGTAAGTAATTTTCGCAACTTACTTTAGATTATTCACACACAAATCATTCCTTAGAGATCATTGGCATGTTTATGACACTAACAGAAACAACTTCATTCCATTTCACATCCAACTTTAAATGTTAGAGGCCACCCTGAGGGTTTTGTATCAACACATATACACGCCTTGTGACAAGTCACAAGTATAATACATTGTTTGATGTTTATAGACGTGTTGAATTGAGAAACTTAGTTTAATTCCAAAACATTATTAACACATTATATTCAAATTAAGTTCTTGATATAGAACATCGTAGGAACTACAATATTCTTTGATGAAGCAAATGAATACCAGCTAGATCCTAAAATCAATTAGTGGACCATTTTCTCAAGTTGTATTTACTTATGTTTTTGAATTGAAACTTACTTTTCTGCACTTAGAGCGTTAGCCAAGTTTATCTCAGACGTTTTATGAATAAAAATATTTTGAGCAATGTTTTAAAAAATGATGATTTATAAAACATGGTTTTGTGATTTTTGGAGGCATAGGGGAAAATCCACCTCAGATGTAGCTGGTACAGATATTGGAATTGATGGATATTGGAATTGACGGATGTAACATGTACACATGTAGAGCACGACTAGGGGACGACGATATGTAACGTCCCTAGATCCTATATTTCAGGGCTAGGGGGACGACAATACGTAACGCCCTTAGACCATAGATTCAGGGACAAGACAATGGCATGCATTGGGGGACGGCAATATCTAACGCCCCAAGACCACTAGTTCAGGCTTATGGGGGACGGCGATACGTAACGCCCCCATACATCAAGTTTTTTACAGATACTCAGAGACATGGTTTTCAGAATAATGGTTTTATAAAAGAGCTTTCAAAAGAAATAGTTTTATAAGAAATTCAAAATTTTATAGAAATAAAGGTTTCTGGAAAGTTTCACAGAAATAGAACCGATTTTCAGAAAAGAAAGAATTTTTAGAAAAAAATAGCTTTCTTGAAAGGTTTCAGTTTTAGAACAATGGATTTTATAAGTATTTCAGTTTTCCATTTTAAAACTGTTCACTCACTAGATCGTTCAAACGATCTAACCCCATACTCCCAGTTTCTTGTTTTACAGGTATACTCGGAGGACGAGCTCGAGAGGATGGATACCGATGGCAGTCACTAGGGATATTGAGTCTACCAGGTCAAATCAGAGATAGAGTTCGTTCAGAGTCAGAGTTAAGTCATACATCAGATGTATGTATAGTAAAGTTTATATGTGTAAGAGTTAGAAGTGTCCATGTCAATAGTATAAGTGTAATGATAGTGAGTATTGAGTTATGAGCATTGAGATATATTTTATGTTATTGAGTGGGGCGATGGTCTCTATGCATGATTATATGATTGAGATGAGAATAGTAGTATTAATCATAGTCAGAGGCTCAGGGTGATAGGACGACATATTCTCTGCCGGTAGGATGTTACAAATATAGTATCATAGCATGGTCTAGGGAGTCAGTGACTACAGTAGGTAGAGTGTTGGGGTCTTGTATACGTAGCGTGCCCGAGGTACTAGTATGTGAGGCATTACCTCTCCAGTATCCGATCATCGAGTACATCCTCAAGTTCTATAGACAGGTTAGTAAGAATTCCTAAGCTATTCGAATTTTCCTCCTTATGAAAATAACTATATTCTTTGTTCAAGTTGAAAATCATTTCGTAAATATCCTCAATGATTATGAGAAGTCCAAGATAAGTTATGAGAATAGATAGTAAGGTCCTGAGATTATTCACTCCAGTGAGTGAGGATAGAAAGCTATAAGAAAGCAACGCAAAATGCACAGATGCTTAAGCAATCAAGGGCAATAAGAAACAAAGATATGGAAATCAGAGAGATAATAAGAAAATGCCAGAACTTATAGTAGTAATAGGAACATAGTAAACCTGAGAAAGAACAAGATGTCGAGTAGATCCAAGTAAGATTTCTTCCTTCCTCGGAAATATTTTCAAACAGATTCAATAGCCTTTGAGTACCTCGTATAGATAGCAAGTTTCCCGAATCACGAAGGATAGTTAGAAAGGCAAAAGGAGCAAGAAATTTGGATTAGTCATGAGAGTTTACAATAGACATGAGATGTCACAAAGGATATGGAGATTCGAGATACCCAAACTCTGGCTCATAAACAAACAAAATGAATTTCATAAAGGAAGCTGATTAGTTCTTTTAGTTAGGAACTCGATATAGATACATCTCTAAGTCATCTAGATTTTGAACCTCTCAGTAATATCGGTTAATGAAGTTGTCCTGACAGAGCCTATCTCATACCTATCTTACATGAGTAATAGACTCCACCAGGAAACAGAATACCCGAACAAGGATTTCGACATCCGTTGAGATGTAGGGCGCGATTTTAGCGTTGGAAACTGTGATGATTTGCTGTTGGTTTTGGAGGGTTGTTCGGTGTTGTTAAAAATATCAAAACAGCATAAAACATAAGCATATCAGGCTGGACAGATTCAGCCAAAGAGGGAGAGAGCATAATTTTTTAAAGGTTGATCTCGGTGTCTAAAGACGTTTCCGCTGCACAATGAGTTGATTTTCGAATAGTTCATACTTCGGTTCCTACATAATTTACTCTGCTACATCAAAGGCACTTTATTTCATGATCTTCACTTATCGGCTCATTCTTTTCTTGAGGTATGTGCCTACTCTGATGCTAGTTGGGCGGATAACCTCACTGATCGACGTTCCACAATTGGTATTTGAATCTTCTTAGGCGATTCCTTTATTTCTTGGCGTCGTAAGAAATAATTTTTGGTTTCACACTCTAATACCGAATTTGAATATCGTGCAGTTACTGATGCTACTCAAGAAATCATTTGGCTTCGTTGGCTTATCCGTGACATGGGTACTCCTCATTCTAGTGCTTCATATCTCTATTATGACAACAAAAATATCATTTATATTGCGCATAATGATGTCTACCATGAGCGCACAAAACACATTGAAACTGATTGTCACTTCGTTTGTTAACATATCACTCAAGTCACTGTTCGATTTCATGAAATCTCCTCCGACGAGCAGCCTGCTGATATCATTACCAAACCTCAATTTCCAGGGCGATTTTGTAAGTTAGTTTCTAAACTCTAGCTTGCTTCTCTTCCACCGGCTTGAGTTTGGAGGGGGAGGGGGTGTTAATAAGGAAATCAATTAATACGGAATATTATCTTTCTGTTAAGGAAATAATATTTTCCTAATATAAAAGGAATTTCTTAAATTTCAATTCTTCTCCATATTTGTATGATTTCTTTACTAATTTAGTTTTCTGTATTACGTATATAAAAGCCATTACATTGTAATTATAATTCAAATTGAAATTCAAAACTTATTCAACTAAATCTCGGACAACATATTTGTTTTTCAAAAATCCCTTGTCAATTAGAGTTCAGGCTCCATCTTAATGGTGGTAGCATACGTCAATCATGCAAAAGAATCCAACTTTATAACTACGTGTATGGAGTAGTCGAAGCCAGATCAGGCATTAATTGCTGCCAAGTTCTCAATGGACCACCACTCATACACAATCGGACACTTCTTTTGCTCTCCCAGACAAACAATTATGCATTGATTTAAACGCAAAATATATATTGAATTTGAGAATATCATTATCATCAAAACAAATGTTGCCTCTTCAAAAACGGTAAGATATAACACTATTGAGGCACTACAACAAAATTGACTTTTAGTGGCGAAAGTTTTCGCCACTAAAGATCATTATTTCGCCACTAAAACTATTAGTGGCGAAATTATATTACGCCACTAATTCGCCACTAAAAGTGCGACACAAAAGGTATTAGTGGCGAAAATTTAATTCGCCACTAAAAATCCACCTTTAGTGGCGAAATGAATTTTTTCGCCACTGAAAGTGAACTTTTAGTGGCGAAAATTTTAGATTTATAATGGCAAAAACAAAAAGTTGACTTTTAGTGGCGAATTAAATTTTCGCCACAAAAAGTAAACTTTTAGTGGTACTAAAAGCCACTTTCAATTGTGAAATTCATTTTGCCTTTAAATGTAATTATTTTTAGTGACGAAATTAGGTAAATACTAAAAATGTACGTTGAATATTTATATTGGTTTCGTCTCACATCTAAATTTATATTCTATATTCAAACTACAAAAAAGTTATGGTGAAACGAAATCATTCATCGAATAAACTAACTTATCATTTGTCCACTACTTTTTCAGCCAACAAAATAGTTACCTGCATTTGTATGAAAATAATTATATCAGCATATATTAATCTCATATCAATAGAAAAATAAAAACTAATTATATGTAAAAAAAAAAAATATTAAAATTGATTTACTTTACAATCTTAAAATTGGTATCAACTCACACTTTCTCTGCAAAGTTATCGTTGGAGTTGATCCTGCAACTGCTCCATTCAAAGCCTTTTGATCTCTATAATATAAATGTAAATTCCGTAATAATAGTGCTATAGGCATCATATTATATATTTAATTAAAAACAAGTACATGTTACTCACGTTGCTCTCCACGCATATGAGACATATTCTTGTGCACCATTCACCGCAATATTACATATCTCGCAAGTGTACAACTCCTACAAATATGACCAATAAATATGACAATCAAATATATTTTAAAGAATTTTTCGTCATTTTGTTAATCAAAACATAACTTACAATATCACATTGAGTTGGACCAACATCATTTGGGACTGATTTCTTCTCATCAACAGACTTTGAAGAAGATGAACCAGACTGTAAATTTATTAAGCAAATATATCAAAACACAAGAATATAGAAATAGCAAAACACAAGAAGATGAACTAGAGGGAATCTATTAATAGAGTACTCATGAAAATATATAATGCACTTGACGCTGTCCGGTATAGAATTTGAAAATAAGGAATCTCACTCTAATCTAGCAATCTCAATCCACGAAAAGTCCATGTTAGTTGAACTGGTTTGGGTCCTCAGTTCTGGCGATGCTGCAGGTTGTTTGATAACAAGTACTCTGCAATTGAAGTTGCTTGCTATGTTGTGTGGGACATGGCCACTCTACACAATACGAAAACAAAACTGCTTTGAGTTCTGCCTACTTGTATAAATAAAATTCTCTTCTTGGTTACAGTAAGAAGTTCACATGAACCAATGCCTTTTCATTTATGTAAATAATTCATAGTTAAGATTTTGGTCTCTGAAGCTCACAGAAAATGATTACAGCTCATGTTTCCCATATCAATTTAGGACAATTGGACCTTTTGAATGGATTGGCAAGGAATTGAGTTTGAATTAACTACATGTATGATTCAAATCTAAAATGGGACATTAAAAAAATAAACACCACGTATAGTCTAATAAAGTTAATGATTTACAATCAAATGAGGGCACTTTTGGTCCAGGGCACCATTTGCTATTAACGAAGCTAACTAATTTCTTCTACCGTTTCTTAAGAATTCATTCAGCCACCAAACTAATATCTGCCATTGACAAATTTCTTAACCAAACCAAACCCCATAGAACTTTTTGGCTGATCATGAAGGCTGCAGCTATTTGAATTTCAATACAATTTCTAAAAGAATAATTTGATAATTATTTCAGATAGAGCACAATAACGTAAAAAAATCTAGATTGTCGACCCTATCTAGTTGGAAAATATTTGTTTGGTTTGGTTATTAGACAGTTGACTATTTAGCTCACTTAAGCATGATTAGTAATTAATTAAATCTCTTATCCACTTATATGAGTGAGATTCGAATCCCAAATTTATAATATACACCTAAAATATTTTACCAATTGAAGTATAGCGAACACCCTCAAACCAAAAGGCTTACCTCCAATTTTGATTAAAATGAATACAAACAAATTACGAATTAAAAAACTCACTTGTAAAGAAAGTTGTGATCATGGAGACCAACAACAAGAGCAGAAGCACCAATCTCCCTCATAAGAGCCACAATCTTGGTTCACTAAAAAAAATAATGAACTTTCCTTGTCAGCTAAAGCTTCACGACTAAATGGAGGATCATGCTCCAAGTATTCAAAAATAAGCTGGCCTGGAGGATTGCGAATCTCACTTTCTTCACTTGATGGGCCCACTCTCTTTCAACCAAAATCTACACAGGCAAAATCTGCAAACCAAATCAAGCAATTTATTCCTTGTGAGACGCCATTCATTGCCTTCACCATAAGCAGCAATGTTTTCCTTGTGTTTTAGTCGAAGCTTCTCAGTTGCTTTCTTAATAACCTCAAAGCCTCCATCATTCCTCATGGTCATGGATTTGGTGCTGAAACATTGTCAAATATTTTATGAGAGGATATAAAACTTCTATCTCAGTTATACATTTAACACGAAGAAAACTTCTATCTCTGTTATACATTGATTATTTACTAAATAACTTTCTCCAAGAGGTACCCTGATTCACAGCAAAAAAAAAGAAAAAAGTAAGAAACAGTATGTGGAATATAGCATGAAAATTTATTAAGATTAGAACCAATAAGAAATTTAAAGCAAATGTGGAATATGGAGTGATACAGTATAATCTACAACATGGAGTGATACATAAAGATGTCACTCTATATGTAAGAAACAATTGTTATAACAATGAGACTTGCAGACATGTCTCAATTTTCTTCAAGGAAATTATTAGCATAAAGTATCATTCTCAAGGTTTACAAAATTGTGAAAAGCAAAATGCAAAATGCAACCGGAGAACGAAATTTTAAGTCACATATGCATGGACAATATTTAAATTTGTAGTCTAACACAAAGCAAAATGCAAAATGGTTTCGTTTACTGTAATCGGGGTACCAGCCCCATTCCAATCACCATGTTCGGACAAAAATTTTAAAAGATACATACAGTCAATACGCAAAGGGAAAAACTATAGAACTTTGAATCAATATCAGGCCTCTAATGTTGCAATTCAATAGAGAATATAGGGTATTTTAACGAAGCAGAAAAATTTGAGAACGATCAAGGAGAATTAACCTGAATTAGCTTGGGCGAAGTCTTAGGGAAGAGTTGAAGTCCTGAGCCAATTTTTACCCCCCACTCCCTTTCAACCAAAATCCACAAAGGCAAAATCTGCAAACCAAATCAAAACCAACATTAACAAAAACCCACGAGCAAAATCAGAAATAAACAACAATCACCCATTTAAATCAAAGCCCTAACAAGTGAAACCCACTTAAATTTAACGACCCAAAATAAAAAAAAAAAAAACAAAATAAAAACAAAATAAAATGAGTAAATTAGAGAAATTCGAACCTGGGCGTTTCAACGTGATTCGTGAGAGTGTGAGAGAGCAATTAGAGCGAGAGTGAGAGAGATGAGTCCGAGGTAGAGAGTTTTGAGTCTTTGAGAGAGACAGAGCGATACCGAGAGATAGAGATGAGTCAGAGGCAGAGAGAAACCTTAAACCTTAGGGTTTCATTGAGGGAAGAGTTGAAATAGGTTAGGATTTTATTTTGATAAAGAAAAAATGGAGGATTAGGGTTTGTTAATGTTTAGGTTCACACAAATAATTTTGGAGAAGAAGGCCAGGTCTGTAAACGAAGAAAAATGAAAAAGCCGCGAAAATGAATGGGGAGAATGCGCCTATTTATTTTATCTATTAGTGGGGACATCATTTTTCGCCTCTAAATGTGAATTTTTAGTTGCGAAATTAGATTTTTTGGATTTCGCCACTAACTGTGAACTTTTCACCATAAAAAATCATTTTTCTTATAGTTAGGGGTTGTCTCTTCAAAAACTGTAAGATATGACACTTTTAAGGGTCTCCTCTTCAAAAAATGCAAGAGAATAATATTAGGAGAGGTGTGGGTTTTCGCATCTCAAACCCACACTTTTAA
Organism: Zanthoxylum bungeanum; assembly: GCA_019454045.1. Lineage (NCBI taxonomy): Eukaryota > Viridiplantae > Streptophyta > Magnoliopsida > Sapindales > Rutaceae > Zanthoxylum > Zanthoxylum bungeanum. The sequence continues at coordinate 179,950 of SKCR01024809.1, forward strand.
GATACTCTGATTGCTTTCATTTGCTCTAATCATCTTGTAGTTGTTCATTGATTTGAAGTTAATTATAAGACAAACAAATGACAAATTAAAAAAAAAAAGTAGAATGGAACCTTTGAAGTATTTTCCTGAAGGATGAAGCAAAGACAATGATGTTATTGGGGTGGGCTATTGTCATTTTCTCTCAATCTCCTTTATCTCTAATCAATGACTAGGATGTAGCCACATATTATAAAATAAATCTAATGGCTATAAATTTGACAACACATTAATGAAAAACATCAATAGCTTAGCCAAAAGCCAAGCCAAAATTAAAACTCATTTACTCAAGCCACGAATTTGTCAAACAGCAGCACTTTTTCTTTCTTATTTTCTCAGACTGCCCTTTTTCTCAAGCCATGAATTTGGCAAACCCGGCCCGTCCCCAAAAAAAAAAATTGAAGTTATGATAGGGCGTATATCTTTATTTTTTTTTTTGAAGTTATGCTAGGGCGCATATCTTTAATATTAAAGTTCTTCTTAAAACTTTTGCCTAAGATTTTCCCTTAACTCTCTGGTTTTGATCAAGCCTGATTCAAAAATTGTGATGGTTGTTTAGGGACTGAGTTTATTTAACTCTCTGTTTTTGTTTATGCTGCAATCCAGATGACAGATATGATTACAGTTCCATTTTGGTTCTATATTAATGCACTCACAATGCAAAGCCAGATGATATATTTTACCAAACAACAAGAATATCCTCCAAATGTTATATATTCATTTATTGTAATTGATGTACAAGGCGAATTTGACAACAATTCTCAACCATAATTAGCCTCACAAAATCAAACTGGTCTATGTAATTACAAAATTGGACCCAAAATTCGAATTAAAACATAACAAAACCCTTCTATAGAACAAGAACCAGAACATCAACAAACTTGATTTTGTAATTACATAATCAAATTGCTTTCTTAGCGTGTTCTAGAACCTTGCAAATGTACCAACTCCAGAACATGAACCGGAACATCAACCAACTCAACCAGAACAGTGAAATAGAACAGCGAAACAGAGTGGACCAGAATAAAAATCAGAAGAAAGAACAAATGAGTGAACCAAAACACCCAAAATACTAGACCAGAACCAGAAACACCCAGAAATAACAAATCAGTGAACCATCATTACCCAGAACCGACAGTAGACCAGAACCATCAATACCCAGAACCGACAGTGGACCACAACAAGAGCCAACAACACAACCCACCTACCAGGAGCCAATAAGCGAACCAGCAGCAGCCAACAGATGCAGAACCCCCCAACTCCTCACTCTCAAGAGCGAATCAAACCCATATTTTATGTCAAACCCGTTTTATCAATGGAAACAATCTCCACCTTCTTCGGTTTCCCCCCTGTTGGACAATTATGACCCATAGCATCACTATTTGTACAGAACATGGTGTTGTTGTACAAATTAACTATGTGACAAAGAAAATGCTCGTTTATCATTTGTAATTGGATTACCGGGATATAAATGATAAAAGTCCATATGATTAGTTCCGGACTAATAAGATATGAGACAATATTAATCCACTAAGGTTTAATCATTAAAAATCTCTAGTCGTAGTATTATCGAGAATGGACATCGATAATGCGGAATAGACTGGTATTGCACTTGTGCGCGTTGTGGGAGAATAACGGCATAGTTCTCATATATTTAAGTATTGGATACTTATGCAAGTGTGATAGGAGGTTGTGTTCACCGATGGTACCGGAACAGCTTCGCTCTGGATAGACCCATCGGAATTCCATTGGTAGTATGACTATGTGTCTATGGAAGTCCGAATCAGGGTAGGTGTATTTGGTCTTAACCTGAGACTTGCATCGCTAATACTTGCGACAATCAATATACTTTGGTTTTGGTCGTCTGGGGCTTTAACAGGTTCTATGTATGCCTCTTCTGGGTATATTGAGAATCGTAGTGTATTGGGTGTGATGTCAAGATGGAAGTATCACTTCAGTCATATGGAGATATTGATCACGTAGGATACGGAACTAATACTCTTATGTACTGCAGTCATCGGGATAATATGACTAGGTCATGTTTATCCGATTATAGATACTAGTTACCAGAGATCTGATATATGCTTCGTAGAGGGCAGACACAATTCCAGCCCCAGGCCTAGCATGTGACATCAGATACTGGATCGCAATACGCAATACTACGTATACTACGTCTGACATAGATTATATATTCCTTTAAGAATATTTTTGGAGAATTGGGTAGGCACGGTGCTTTGCTAGAAGCCAACCATGTCTTGTAAATCGGTAAGAATGTGGTACAAGGTACGCACGTATTCGGATATTCCGATGACCGGATTTACTGCCAACATATCCAGGGATCTCATGGGTCGCTTCCCGAAGATTCACCGATGACGTATGACTCGAACATAATTAATCTGGGATTAATTAGATGAGAGAGAAAATTAATCTAGGATTAATTACAGAGAATTTTATCTGGGATAAAATTCAATTAATGGAGAGAGAGCGATTAATTTAGAATTAATTGATTAAAATAATATATTCGATATATTAAATGAAATTAGATTTCATAACGGAATTAAAATTAGATTTTAATTCGGGCGAACGAGTTAATTTAGAATTAATTCACTAGCGACGTGCATGGTAATTTTGCTAGGCATAATATTTAATTAAATTTGATTTAATTACGTCGCAACGGAAAATTCATTAATTTGGAATTAGCGACCGAGCCCGGGAGTGTTTGCGGGCCCACTCAGATTTTGAATTCAAATGGGCCCACAAGTCACATCAAGTCACATCACTAGTCAATCATTCACCTTTATGGTGATGGAAGTTAGTGTAGGAAATGATGGAAACTTGATTTACACTCCAAGTTGGTGAGACATGATTGACTTTTATCAAATGTTAGATTTTTGGTATATGATTTTTATTTTTTTGAAAATGAAATACACAAGTCACAAAATTTCTTCTCATCCCTCTCCCTTGGCCGAAACTTGGCCATCTCTCTCCCTTGGATTTGGCTTGGCCGAATTCTTCACAAACCATGAAAGAACTGTTGCAATTTTTTTCTTAGAGCTAGCACTCAAAAGGAATCATATAAGGTGATAGAGAAATATTTCCCATTGAGCTTGGAATCAAGATCAAAGCTTGGAGCTTGGACTTCACCATTCAAAAGGAAGCTTGGAGACTTTCAAGGGAGCAAAAGTTTTGTTCTACACACATCCAACATCCGATCAAAGTGAGTATAATTTCCGCCATCTTACTTTGCGTATTCACACATTTCATATGCTTAATTGATCTTGGTTTGACCTAGAAAACCCAACAATGGTATCAAAGACTTGATTAAGCATGAAATTGAATTTAGGGTTCTTAAACTTTAATTTGGGATTTTGTGATTTGAGCATGATTTCTTCAAATTGATGATTTGGTTGAGGTTGGATGATGTTAAATTGGATTTGTACATTGTTGGAATTGTGAAAAATTGATATGATTAATTTTCCCCACTTTCTATGCCTTGGCCGAATGTGATACCCTAGGATAGCTCTTGGTGATTTTGAATTTTAGACCATTGGATGTGTTTAAAATACATGGTTAAATTGATTTGTGATTTAATTGGATTAAAATAAAAATTAATGAAAAATTACCATGATTGCCTTGAGCTATTGAAAGCATGTTGGATTGATTTTGCTTCAATTTGTGTTGGACATAAGTTGGTTAATTAATCATGATTAATTAATGTAATTGGTGTTTTGGAAATATTGATTTAACTAATTAATTATGGCTAATACACTTTAGTTAATTAAATTGTGTTATTAGGAATATTGGAATTTAATTAATTAGGCTTAATTTGGAATTGGGCTAAAATGTTGTATTTGGGCTTAATGGGCTTGGTTGGGCCAAGTTTGGTTTAGGATAATTGGTTGGATCCAATTGGGCCGAAAACCATTTCCATAAAGTCCAAATATGATAATTGGGCCTTTATAATTTAATTGGGCCTAATGGGCCAAAATTAATTTTATGGCAAAGGGTGATTCCTTATTGGGCTTTGGTTGCCAAAGTCAATGCCTTATAAATTAATTGAAAGCCCATTGGACTTTAATTAAATTGACATTGGATGTTAATTGGGCTTTGAGACCCGTTAAGATTAGATTTAGAATCTAAGTCGCAAAGGCTCATTAATAAAGTGTAATTATTTAATTTGGAATTAAATAAAGAATTAGTATTGAATACAAATTAAATTGGATTTAATATTGTAGTTTGATATAATTCAAGAATTCGTACTTTGAGTACTTATTTTTAAACGAGTTGGACTCGCGCAAATCAAATCGTTGTTTGAATATTGGATGGTCATTAATCAAAGATTAATTAATTGGATTAGATTGATTGATAACATGTTTTGTGTGAATACATGGATGTGATGTATGAATGATGTATATCGGATGGATATTAGATGGGTGAGGGCAATTTTGGAAATTGTTGTAATAAATTTAGAATTTATTAAATTGGACCTGCGTGTCCAGCTTATTACCTCTTGATTCTTTGTATTTCTCTTCTCACCTATTCCCCTCAATGTAAATGAGGTTTCTTTAGAAGTGTTATGTAATTGGGTAGAAGTAAGATTTGTGCTAATGTGAGAGAGGAAAGGAAGAGATTTGTTCTAGGAACAAATTGTATTATATATCCATCCGCATATCATTATTAATTTATTTATCGCGCCTTATTATGCTTTTAGAATGCATGTTTAAGGGTGTATGATAAGACCTAATCAAAGATAATTAATTGGTTTCCAATTACGTGAAAAACCCTCAACAAATATTAAGTGTTTTCCTTCCATTGAATGATTCATTCTCAAGATCCAAGATTGGCACTGGTTTGTTGGCCATATTCAATACCTTTTTCCATCGCGAATGTGTTTGAATCATGAAGGCTTTGTTCCATATCACATGTCTTGTCCAAGTTGTGATTTTTTGGCCAAAGTCAAGATCACTTCTTGTTCATCGACATCGATTACGAAGCTTTCCAAGGTCAATGGGTCCCGCTTAACTGGAATCATTAAGCTTGTTGTGCCAAAGCCAAGGCTTAGTTGATTCAGAGGAAAAAGGTTAGGGAATATATCGGATATATTGGCATATATTAGATATATGTTTCGGACTTGGATGTCCACCTACTGGATCTAGGAATTGGATGAGATCCAATTGATCTTAGAGATCTACCTAGTTAAATATCATACAGCTTGTTGGCCAAAGTCAAGGTTGTGTGTTAATTAACGGGATCTTAGCCCACTAGGAAACTAGGTTTCCCGAGTACTCAACAGAGGGTTAGAGGCTTGCCGAAAAATAGTGGGAGGCAAGTATTAAATTTTCAATTTCATTTAGATACTTGCCAATACGCGCTCATTTCATTTTTCGTCATTATTTAAATATATATTAGTTGGACTAATATTTAATTGTTGTTTTAAATTAAACAGCTAGACTGTATTCAAACTACTTCATTTATAGTTGATTATATAATTGGATTATAGTAATCAATATATTTGAATTTAACGAATCAAATTATAGTTGATTATATAGTTATACTATAGTAATCATTATATTCAATAGTACCTGAAATCGTTGATTAGATAGTTGGACTATAGCAATCAAGATAACTGAAAGATTAGCGTTTAGAACATAATCCTGGTTGAAAATATCTTTAAACGGCTTCAATTTTCAGATTGGGAATAAAACATCTGGATAGTCATGGGAACTGAGAAGTTATTCTATTTGATAGAGTGACACTTCGGGCCTAAGCCCGGAGTTGAGCAAATAGTGGAGCATGAGTTTTGGAAGACTCATGGTGATGATAACTTTAGTGCTCAATCATTTATGCTTGATGCAATGACACTTTAATTTCGTCGACAAAACTAAGGATTAGATCCTTATACCATGATGTTGAAATTAAAGGATCTTCATAGATTTATTCTTAGATCTTAGAAGTATAAATTGCAAAAGAAGCTATTTCGCTTGCGTATGTCAGAGGGTACATCTATCGAGCACTAGGTGTCGCAGATGATTGCTGACATCGATCAGCTAGGTTAGCTGGGCATTACCTACGTGGCCGAGACTACCAAAGATTTGATCTTATAGTCTCTACCCGATAGCTGGGGCAGGTTCATTATGAACCAAGAGTAAAATCTTGGAGAGTTGATGGCTATGCTCAAGGAGGCAGAGCCAGAGCTTCTAAAAGGGGCAAAGGCAAAATCATCACAGTCTTTTGGGAGACAAAAGACATATCCCAAGATGTCTGCCTAAACTGTGGCAAACGGAGTCACTGGAAGTGTGACTGCCGTATGGACAAGGCAGACATGAAGGAAGTGAAGGCGGGACAAGGCTCCGGCCTCAAGTATATTTGTCATAAACATGTTCACTATTAGTTTCAAAATTGGATTTTTGATACTAGATGTGGTACATAAATATGTACTGATGTGTAGAATCTGCTGATTAGCAGGAGACTGACTTCAGTTGAGATCTACCTGCGAGTCGGAAACGGGACAAGAGTCGTTGTTTTAACCGTAGAAACCTAAGTTTAGGAACTACCATTTGGGTATGTACTTAAATTAAGAAACTGTTATAATGTACCTAGTTTGACTAGAAACATTATCTCTATATCTAAGTTTAACCTGTTGCGGGTATACCTTTATATTTTAGAACACTAAGTGTTTTATTTTATAAATATGATATTGAGATAAGCACATTAGATGTGAATAACGGTATGTATATTTAGAACATAAATGAATCTCAAACATATAACATGACAAACAAATAGCTCAAACTGAATTAATCAGATGAGACTTATTTGTGGTATTGTTGTCTGAGACACATTAAAAAGACTCGTATATCCACACTTTCGAAGAGTGGGTACTAGGACGGATTTGATTCTAATCAAATGATGTCTACGAATCTAGTTTAATAGGCAAAGTGCCTAAAACACCTTTTACTTGGTAAAAGTGCAAGTGCCACCGATCTGTTAGCCCTCGTTCATAGTGACGTAAGTGGGCCCATGTCTAGCTAGGCTAGAGGTGGATTTGAACACTTCGTAACCTTTATGGATGTGGCATCGCGTTATGGTTATGTGTTTCTTTTGAAACACGAATCGAAACTTTTGATAAATTCAAAGAGTTTCGACACGAAGTATAAAAACAGACCGGCAAGAGTATTAAAACATCACGATTGGACCGTGATGAAAATACTTAAGCAATAAGTTTCTCAATTACTTGAAAGAGTATAGTATTCTTTCAATGTGGACTCGTCACGTAACACCTCAATTTGACGGTGTGTCCGAATAGAGAAGCCGAACTTCGTTGGACATAGTAAGGTTAATGATGAGTCACTCTGAGCTACCATTTTCCTTATAGGGATACACATTAAACAGTGCAATACTTATTTTGAATAAGGTTCCATGAAAATCTGTTTGACAGACTTCATATTAGATATGAACAGGAAAGAAACCGGGTTTTCTCATTCCTGAAGAATTGAGAATGATAGGCATATGTTTGGATGATACCAAACTAGAACCCAAATCGGATAAGTGCCTAATTTGTGGGTTATCCTAGGGTAACCAAAGTATAGTACTTATACAACTCACAAGAGAACAATGTAATTGTTGCTCGCCATGCGGTTTTCCTAAGAGGAATACCTATATGCAGTGGTAAATGGAAGGAAAGTAAAACTCGATGAAAATAAGAGTAATACTGTTCCAGGCACCGATTCCTTAATGGAACACAAACAGTTCATCAGAGATGAAATTGTACCACAATCTTCGAATACATAAGAACCACGTAAGTCGGAGAGAGTCAGAAAACAACCTGGGAGGTATGAGTTTCTGATCTCACCTCATAAAGATATCAATCTTATTGAGGAAGACAAACCTGCTACGTATGAGGAAGTGATACAAGGTATCGACTCCCTATTATGGCAAAGTGCCATGAAGTCCGAAATGGATTTCATGTATGCCAACCAAGTTTAGACACTGGTTGTTGTACCGAAATGCATTGTGCCTATTGGTACTATATGAGTCTTCAAGGAAGACATACATGGATGGCAACATACAAACGTACAAACTAGGCTTGTGGCGAAAAGCGTATCGTCATCAACATGGTGTCGATTACGATGAAACCTTTTATCTGTTGCCATGATTAAATCCATTTGGACAATTCTTACTAATGTTGCATATTTCATTTATGAAATATGGCACATGGTACGTCAAAACCACTTTCTTTAATCGGAAACCTTTTGGAGGATGTTTACAACATCCTGATGAATTTGTCATACCAAAACATGCAAACAAGGTTTGCAAGTTAATTCAATCCATTTATGGATTGAAGCAAGCATTGCGTTCTTGGAACCAGCGTTTTGACGTAATCATAATGGTTTATGATTTAATTCAAAACAAAAATGATTCTTGTGTATATAAGAAGGTTAGTGGGAGCGTACTGACAATGATTGTCCTATATAATGATGACATGTCATTTCTTGGAAATGACATTCCCATAATACAATCGGTGAAAACTTGGCTTTCATGAAAATTCTCCATAGAATACTTGGGAGAGACAACCTTTATTCTAGGAATAAGAATCTACTGGGATAGATCTAAATATTATTGGCACTCTCCGAGAACTCGTACATTGAAAGAAATGTACGCGACCTGGTGTCTCATATGTTTTGAGCATATAGAGTCACAATCAGGCCAATCCAAGTGATGGTCATTGGATTGATGTTAAGAACATCCATAAGTATCTTAGAAGAACTAAGGGTGCTTTCTTAAGCTATGGAGAAGGAGAACTTGAAGTGACTGGGTTCACCGCTGCAAGTTTCCAAACCGATAATAATGACTTTAAGTCGTTATAAAGGTACTATATAGTTTGAATAACGGAACAGTGAGCTGGAAATCTTCCAAGCAAGATACTGTTGCCGAATAAACAACAAAAGCGGAATATTACTGCAGCTGAGGCAGCAAAAGAAGCATTATGGATCTATATAATCCTAATTAGATTATGTATAGTTCTGTTAGCGGCTGAGCTAGGCTACAGCACAGGCTAAAGAATTAATGGTCTCATCAATGATCCAAATATGTACTTCAATTATTTCATCTGATTCGTCAGATCATACATCGTGGCGATGTGATGATCGAATAAATCGCATCAGATGATAACCATGCAAATCCGCTGACGAAAGTTGTTTCTCATCAGAAGTTTGAGCGACTCGTACATAGTTCAAGTGTAGGACACCTGAGTGATTGGCTATAAGTAAAGTGGGAGATTGTTGGATAATTATGACCCATAGCATCACTATTTGTACAGAACATGGTGTTGTTGTACAAATTAACTATGTGATAAAGGAAATTGCTCTTTTATCATTTGTAATTGGATTACCGGGATATATAAATGATAAAAGTCAATATGATTAGTTCCGGATTAATAAGATATGAGACAATATTAATCCACTAAGGTTTAATCATTAAAAATCCCTAGTCGTAGTATTATCGAGACTGGACATCGATAATGCGGAATAGACTGGTATTGCACTTGTGCGCGTTGTGGGAGCATAACGGCATAGTTCTCATATATTTAAGTATTGGATACTTATGCAAGTGTGATAGGAGGTTGTGTTCACCGATGGTACCGGAACAGCTTCGCTCTGGATAGACCCATCGGAATTCCATTGGTAGTATGACTTATATGTCTATGGAAGTCCGAATCAGGGTAGGTGTATTTGGTCTTAACCTGAGACTTGCATCGCTAATACTTGCGACAATCAATATACTTTGGTTTTGGTCGTCTGGGGCTTTAACAGGTTCTATGTATGCCTCTTCTGGGTATATTGAGAATCGTAGTGTATTGGGTGTGATGTCAAGATGGAAGTATCACTTCAGTCATATGGAGATATTGATCACGTAGGATACGGAACTAATACTCTTATGTACTGCAGTCATCGGGATAATATGACTAGGTCATGTTTATCCGATTATAGATACTAGTTACCAGAGATCTGATATATGCTTCGTAGAGGGCAGACACAATTCCAGCCCCAGGCCTAGCATGTGACATCATATACTGGATCGCAATACGCAATACTACGTATACTACGTCTGACATAGATTATATATTCCTTTAAGAATATTTTTGGAGAATTGGGTAGGCACGGTGCTTTGCTAGAAGCCAACCATGTCTTGTAAATCGGTAAGAATGTGGTACAAGGTACGCACGTATTCGGATATTCCGATGACCGGATTTACTGCCAACATATCCAGGGATCTCATGGGTCGCTTCCCGAAGATTCACCGATGACGTATGACTCGAACATAATTAATCTGGGATTAATTAGATGAGAGAGAAAATTAATCTAGGATTAATTACAGAGAATTTTATCTGGGATAAAATCAATTAATGGAGAGAGAGCGATTAATTTAGAATTAATTGATTAAAATAATATATTCGATATATTAAATGAAATTAGATTTCATAACGGAATTAAAATTAGATTTTAATTCGGGCGAACGAGTTAATTTAGAATTAATTCACTAGCGACGTGCATGGTAATTTTGCTAGGCATAATATTTAATTAAATTTGATTTAATTACGTCGCAACGGAAAATTCATTAATTTGGAATTAGCGACCGAGCCCGGGAGTGTTTGCGGGCCCACTCAGATTTTGAATTCAAATGGGCCCACAAGTCACATCAAGTCACATCACTAGTCAATCATTCACCTTTATGGTGATGGAAGTTAGTGTAGGAAATGATGGAACTTGATTTACACTCCAAGTTGGTGAGACATGATTGACTTTTATCAAATGTTGATTTTTGGTATATGATTTTTATTTTTTTGAAAATGAAATACACAAGTCACAAAATTTCTTCTTCTCCCTCTCCCTTGGCCGAAACTTGCCATCTCTCTCCCTTGGATTTGGCTTGGCCGAATTCTTCACAAACCATGAAAGAACTGTTGCAATTTTTTTCTTAGAGCTAGCACTCAAAAGGAATCATATAAGGTGATAGAGAAATATTTCCCATTGAGCTTGAATCAAGATCAAAGCTTGGAGCTTGGAACTTCACCATTCAAAAGGAGCTTGGAGACTTTTCAAGGGAGCAAAAGTTTTGTTCTACAACACATCCAACATCCGATCAAAGTGAGTATAATTTCCGCCATCTTACTTTGTGTATTCACACATTTCATATCTTAATTGATCTGGTTTGACCTAGAAAACCCAACACCCACATCGAAATCTGACCCGTAAACATCAAATCGGTTAGACACGACTACTGAAAGCCCCCGGGCTTGTTACTCTCCGTTGATCATGTCATCAGCATTAAAACTTATCCTCGATCCTTCAATAACATCGTCCTTGAGCTCTTTGATAGAATCACTTAGCGTTCTGGCAACAAAAGCAATCCCATTTTCTCTCACAATCACTGGCTTTTGTAGTGTACCTGTTGGAAAATGCTTATGAATAAGCATTTTGAGGCACAATTTCAAGCATGGTCCACTTCGTGTTAGTGGTTGTTATTGAATGATTCGGATACTCCTCCGTGAGTAGTTCGAAATGGTATATTCATATGCTTAAAATGGTGCTTGGGTGAATGAGAAATTGTTGCTCAAAGTTCACCCATTGGTGTTGGAAAATAAAGAAAAGTAAGCTTGTCCCATATGGGAAAGCTATAGAGGGAATATTATGCTTATATATGATTGCTCATATGTAGATGGGTAAGAGTTGTAAGGATAGAGGCTCTCTCTACGTGCGCGGGGGGGTGCAAATCAAAATCCGAACAAGCTTGGCTCGTGTGCGCCCGCGCATCCTGCGTACACGAATGCCGGACCAAATTGTGCGGGCTCGGCCCAGCCAATTTTTGCAAGCCTCTTCATTTTTTCCAAGCCTTTTGAAGTTCCATAACACTCAAATTAACTCTATTAATTAATTTAGTGGTTACTTCAAATGAAAGGTCTCCCACTAATGTTTTTTAATTGGTGTGTTTATTTTGTTTTAAGTAGTGAATTGTTTTCGTTTTTTCACAAGTGAGAAGCTAGAAAAAAATTTCTTTGCTGTTTTGTAGAAAGAGTTCGAATCATCTTGTTCGTTTGAAGCCGATTCTGGTGGTGCCCATTGTCGCTTTTTTTCCGTTGCATCCTGGGAAACAAACGTCTCACGTTCTACTGCACCATTTCGGTAGGGGACGAATTTGTTTTAAGGAGATTGTTGCCGCATCAACAAGCCTCGGAATTCTTGCACTGCCTTCGTTCCTGATCTGTTCTTCACTGCCTGCTGTTGTCCTGTCATTTTATTATTACTCTATTATTGTTGATTATTGTAACACCGTGTTTATTTACTGCTGTTACTGCTGTTCAAAATCATTTGTAAGAACACAGTAACCAAACAAATATATTGTAATAGTCTTAAAACAAATTCGACTCTGTGGATATGGAAAACAGTCCAAACACAGTAGATCCGAATATGGCAGCCTCTTCGGCTGGCCAGAATATTGTGGCAGCCCCCGTGGCTGGCCAAAGTGCAGTGGCAGCCTCTTCGGCTGGCCAACTTGCTTCAGCCTCTGGGCTTAATATGGCAGCCGCTGTGGCTAGCCAAGGTGTTACTGCCTCTGTGGCTAGACAACCTGTTGGACATGTGAGCCATGTCAATCCTGCTGCAGAAAAACCTGAAAAATTCAGTGGACAGAATTTTAAACGGTGGCAACAGAAAATGTTTTTCTACTTGACCACTTGAACCTTGCGAGGTTTCTAAAGGAAGATGCTCCTGAACCCGTGGAGGGTGAGATTGATATCCAAGTGATCAGTGCGATCGATGCTTGGAAACATTCTGAATTCCTATGTAGGAATTATGTGCTGAATGGGCTGAGTGATTCCTTGTACAGTGTGTATGCCGGGATGAAAACAGCAAAAGGGCTTTGGGAATCTTTAGACCGAAAATATAAAACTGAGGATGCCGGTACTAAGAAATTTGTCGTAGGCCGTTTCCTAGATTTTAAGATGATTGATTCCAAAACTGTGTTAAGTCAAGTACAAGAATTGCAAATTATTCTAGCAGAAATTCATGCTGAGGGGATGGTTTTAAGTGAAACATTCCAAGTAGCCTCGATAATTGAAAAACTACCACCTGGTTGGAAAGATTTCAAGAATTATCTAAAGCATAAGCGAAAAGAAATGAGCATTGAAGACTTGGTTCTTAAGCTTAGAATTGAGGAAGATTACAGAGTATCTGACAAGAGGGGAATAACTCATGAGGCCAAAGTAAATGTTGTTGAACATGGCCATAAGAACAAGAACCCAAGAAAAAAGGGTCAAAGATGGGCCCTCAAGGAGGAGTTTCCAAGAAATCCAAATTTCAAGGAAAATGCTTCAATTGTGACAAAATGGGTCACAAGTCTTCTGAGTGCAGACTGCCGAAGAAGAAAAAGAATCAAGAGGCTAATGTGATGGAAAACATGACTCAAGATGTTTCAGACATTAACCTTTCAGCTGTGGTTTCTGAGGTGAATCTGGTGGGTTCTAACCCAAGAGAGTGGTGGATTGACACTGGTGCCACTCGACATGTGTGCTCGGACAAGAGCATGTTTTTCTTCATTTGAGCCTACTGGTAATGGGGAAAAATTATACATGGGAAATTCAGCAACATCTGAGATTGAAGGTCAAGGCAAGGTGATTCTGAAGATGACCTCTGGGAAAGAGTTGACTTTGAACAACGTTCTGTATGTACCAGAAATACGGAAGAATCTTGTGTCTGGATCACTTCTGAACAAGCATGGATTCCGGATGGTGTTCGAGTCTGATAAAGTAGTTTTAACTAAAAATGGGATGTATGTGGGAAAAGGGTATGTAACTGATGGGCTCTTTAAGCTCAATGTAATGGTTGTTAAACCTAAGAATATCAATAAAGCTAGTTCTTCTGCTTATATTGTTGAGTACTCTAATCTATGGCATGGTAGATTAGGACATGTTAATTTTAATTCATTACGGAAATTAATTAACATGAACCACATTCCAAATTTTAAAATTGATAACAAACATAAGTGTGATACTTGTGTTGAGGCAAAACTAACTAGATCATCTTTTCATAGTATTGAAAGAAACTCTGAACCACTTGATCTTATTCATACCGATGTATGTGATTTTAATTCAATACAATCGAGAGGCGGTAATAAATATTTTATTACCTTTATTGATGATTGCACTAGATTTTGCTATGTGTATTTGATGAAAAGCAAGGACGAAGCTATAGAGAAATTTGTTCTCTATAAGAATGAAGTTGAGAATCAACTGAACAAAAGAATTAAGGAGTTGAGAAGTGATCGTGGTGGTGAGTATGTTTTCCCTTTTGAATCACTTTGTGAACAAAATGGAATCATACATCAAACCACAGCTCCTTATTCACCTCAATCCAATGGGATTGCAGAACGGAAGAATCGTACCTTGAAAGAGATGATGAACGCTATGTTAATCAGCTCTGGCTTACCTCAGAATATGTGGGGAGAAGCTGTTTTATCAGCTAATTACCTTTTAAATAAGGTACCACGGAAAGATGCAGGGAAAACTCCTTATGAGATGTGGAAAGGAAGAGCACCTTCCTACAAATTTCTACGAGTGTGGGGGTGTCTTGCCAAGGTAGTTATTCCTCCACCTAAAAAGGTGAAGATAGGACCAAAAACTGTTGATTGTATTTTCATAGGATATGCGCATAACAGTAATGCTTATCGATTTCTTGTGCATGAGTCTAATATACCAGATATTCACAAGAATACGATAATGGAGTCGAGGAATGCATCCTTTTTCGAACACGTTTTTCCTTGTAAAACTAATTCGAATTCAAATGTACACAAACGGGTACATGAGACTATCATTGAAGATAGTCAGGACCGAGAACAAATAAATGTTCCAGGAGGATCAACAAGTTGTTGAACTTGAACCAAGACGTAGCAAAAGAGCTAGAACGGAAAAATCATTTGGTCCAGATTTTTTGACATTTTTGCTAGAAAATGATCCTCAAAGCTATAACGAAGCTGTAAGGTCAGCTGATGGTGCTTTGTGGAAAGATGCCATCAATAGTGAAATTGAATCCATCTTACAAAATCACACCTGGGAGTTAGTGGATCTTCCTCCAGGATGTAAACCTTTAGGATCCAAGTGGATTTTCAAAAGAAAATGAAGGCAGATGGATCAATTGACAAGTACAAAGCAAGACTTGTAATTAAAGGTTACAGACAACGTGAAGGTCTTGATTACTTTGATACTTATTCTCCTGTAACGAGAATAAATTCCATAAGGATGATAATAGCGATTGCAGCTTTGCGCAATCTTGAGGTACATCAGATGGATGTGAAAACAGCCTTTCTAAATGGAGATTTAGATGAAGAAATTTACATGGAACAACCTGAAGGCTTTATAGCTCCAGGACAAGAAAAGAAAGTCTGTAAGTTGGTTAAATCCTTGTATGGATTAAAACAAGCTCCGAAACAGTGGCATAAAAAGTTTGATGACACCATGTTAGCAAATGGTTTCAAAATCAATGAGTGTGATAAATGCATTTATGTCAGAGAGACAGAAGTTGGCTATGTCATTTTATGTCTCTACGTTGATGACATATTGATTGTCGGGGAGTAATGTTAAAATGGTGAAATCTACCAAGAATATGCTGAAATCCAAGTTTGACATGAAAGACATGGGTCTAGCAGATGTCATTCTGGGAATAAAGGTCTCGAGAAGTCCTGATGGACTTATTCTTGATCAGTCGCACTATGTGGACAAGATTCTTGGTAAATTCAACAATGATGATTCTGCTGTGGCTAGAACTCCTTTAGATGTGAGTCTACACCTATCGAAGAATAGGGGAGATGGTATATCTCAAGTAGAATACTCTAGAGTGATCGGGAGTTTGATGTATCTATCGAGTTGTACAAGACCTGATATAGCCTGTACAGTAAACAAGCTCAGCAGATATACGAGTAATCCAGGGGTTGATCACTGGAAAGCAATAGTGAGAGTACTTAGGTACTTACGTTTTACTCGTAATTATGGGTTGCACTATCATAGATATCCAGCTGTAGTCGAAGGATACAGTGATGCTAATTGGATATCTGACATGAAAGACTCAAAGTCTACCAGTGGCTATGTGTTTACACTAGCAGGTGCAGCTATATCATGGAAATCCTCCAAACAGACGTGATAGCCAGATCTACAATGGAATCAGAATTCATTGCATTAGACAAGTGTGCTGAAGAAGCAGAATGGCTTCGAAATTTTCTAGAGGATATTCCAAGTTGGCCAAAGCCAGTGCCAGCAATTTGCATTCATTGCGATAGTCAATCTGCAATTGGAAGGGCACATAACAATATGTATAATGGTAAGTCTAGACATATTCGTCGTAGACACAATACCGTTAGACAATTACTCTCTACTGGAGTTATTTCGATTGACTATGTAAAGTCAAAGGATAACATTGCGGATCCGCTAACCAAAGGGTTAAATAGAGAGTTGGTTGTGAAATCATCGAGGGGAATGGGACTAAAGCCCATTAGATAAATGTTTATTACGAAGAAAACCCAACCTTGTTGACTGGAGATCCCAAGATCTAGGTTCAATGGGACAACCTACTCGTAAAAGACATAATTGTTTCACTGTGGGGGGTTTACCCTCTAGTCCATTCCTATGGTGAAATGAAATAGTGATGCTCGTATGGATTGAGGTTAAGCAAAGGCTTTTAATGATTCTTATGCGTCGGGAATCCGAGCAGAGTATTACGAGATGCTCTTAAATAAGAAATCACCTATGTGAGAGAGAAGTGGGGCCGCTTCAAAGGGAATTGTACGGGGCACAATTCTTAGAAACTCTTGCAGAACCAGGTTGATGTTCATGGCCAAAATGAGCATAACAATGAGAACTCAGATGTGTTAGGTAAAACATCTGTGTGATATATGTTCTCCATTTACATGAACGGCAGTACAGTTCAATGACATCGCGTCCACTGTCAGCCAGTAAATGAGATATATTTTCACAAGGGAAGGTTCAAAGGCTGAGGCCTACCTATCCTATGCAGGTGTTGAACCGTTGAACTCTTCTAGGTCAAAATAAAATGTTTTATAAAATAATTTTATTCGACGTTTTTCGCCAATTTCATTCATGTGGGGGATTGTTGGAAAATGCTTATGAATAAGCATTTTGAGGCACAATTTCAAGCATGGTCCACTTCGTGTTAGTGGTTGTTATTGAATGATTCGGATACTCCTCCGTGAGTAGTTCGAAATGATATATTCATATGCTTAAAATGGTGCTTGGGTGAATGAGAAATTGTTGCTCAAAGTTCACCCATTGGTGTTGGAAAATAAAGAAAAGTAAGCTTGTCCCATATGGGAAAGCTATAGATGAAATATTATGCTTATATATGATTGCTCATATGTAGATGGTTAAGAGTTGTAAGGATAGAGGCTCTCTCTACGTGCGCGGGGGGGGGGCAAATCAAAATCCGAACAAGCTTGGCTCGTGTGCGCCCGCGCATCCTGCGTACACGAATGCCGGACCAAATTGTGCGGCTCGGCCCAGCCAATTTTTGCAAGCCTCTTCATTTTTTCCAAGCCTTTTGAAGTTCCATAACACTCAAATTAACTCTATTAATTAATTTAGTGGTTACTTCAAATGAAAGGTCTCCCACTAATGTTTTTAATTGGTGTGTTTTTTTTGTTTTAAGTAGTGAATTGTTTTACGTTTTTTTCACAAGTGAGAAGCTAGAAAAAAATTACTTTGCTGTTTTCTGTAGAAAGAGTTCGAATACATCTTGGTTCGTTTTGAAGCCGATTTCTGGTGGTGCCCATTGTCGCTTGTTTCCGTTGCATCCTGGGAAACAAACGTCTCACGTTCTACTGCACCATTTCGGTAGGGGACGAATTTGTTTTAAGGAGATTGTTGCCGCATCAACAAGCCTCGGAATTCTTTGCACTGCCTTCGTTCCTGATCTGTTCTTCACTGCCTGCTGTTGTCCTGTCATTTTATTATTACTCTTGTATTGTTGATTATTGTAACAACCGTGTTGTATTTACTGCTGTTACTGCTGTTCAAAATCATTTGTAAGAACACAGTAACCAAACAAATTATTTGTAATAGTACCATGTCCACCAACGTTAACGCAGTTGCCAAAATAATTAACAGGAAGGGGAGGATTCAAACGACCCCTACAATCCGCTGCATGTAACTCGGCACCCCTTCTTTGCCAAAATCAGATATGATAGAGGGATAGATTTTGTTTGCTATTTGATAAGTAGGAAGTGAGCTGATTGATGAGTCTGAGAAAAAAATTTTTATTTTTGGCTTATAAGTGAGCTGAGAAAAAAGGTTTTATTTTTGGCTTATAAGTGAGCAATTTGGTTTGGCTTTTGGCTAAGCCACTTATGAAATTCATTAATTGTTGTCAAAGTAATAGCCATTAGATTGATTTTATGATATGTGGCAAAATCTTAATCATTAAAAGAAGATAAAGGAGATAAAAGCAAAAGGATGGTAGCCCATTGGGTTCACAGTCACAAATGATGCAGTGGAGCCATTTAGAATCACATGAATGTGAGCAAGTTGGCCTCACAATGTATGGGTAAGGTTTCTACTTTCAACGTTGACGTCGTTTAACAGGTAGTTTGGCAGTTAATAATAATGGATATTACCAATTGGCGTTTAGGAGGGAATATCGATTTGAAGTCGTCAGAAGAAACCAAAACAGTACAATCATCAGACGTGCTCGCATGGCGGAATCACTTTCACGACATGATTGCACTGTTACAAAAATTATTTATGAAGTAAAATTTTGTATATGGTGTTATGGATCATAATTCATGAGTTTGCATAAAATATAATCTCAATCCTTTGATGAACATATATCAAGATCTGATCATAAAGGGGATGAAAATTAGTGATAAACAATAATTTGGTGATGGATTTGTTCTGGGACAAGCCTAAATATGGGATTAGTACATGGTTTATTCAATGGTTTTGTAACAAATAGTATCAGACCTCTACGATGAAATCGTGTGATGCATGAGATAAAATATGTATTGAAGTGTCTTGTAAAGACTAATTGAATTAGTGTATTAATTAAGTATAAGATCAGTTTGTAATTTATTAACATTTTATACTCTCTTCTTACAATCCAAATTTTTAAGATACATTTTATGTAATTGATTTGATAATGATAAGATTAATGTATGATTTATTTTGTAATTATAAGTAGAAAATTTTATGTAATTATCTAAGATAATTTTGTTATAATCCTTATCACATTGATTATTGTTCACGGCGGATTTCGGTCTCAGGGCAATATGTGAATATTATCCTGGGACAATCTTCACTCAATAGTGAATTTGTTTGGTTATGGGGGAACCAAAAGCAAATTTGGCAAAAGACAGATAATACGCCAATCGACAAAGAGATTTAACGTGGTTTGGCGGATCAGATCCAACATACGTCCACGGGCACAAAACGGATGATACTTTATTACTGAAATATGTTTCTCTGCTCTGTTTTTTGTTTACAAGTCTGATGGTAATGATATTGATGCCTCTCACGTATACTTTCTCCTTCTATTTATACTAGTAAAGAAATCAGATTCATTTTCTTATAAGGATTCCTAGTTTAAAACTACATTCACTTCCCATATCCTATTAGGACACTGACTCATTCACTTCTCATATCCTATTAGGACGCTGACTCTTTTACTTCCCATGAAAATAAGATAACTTATCTTCTTATCCGTAAGAATAAGATGTCTTATCTTGTAGAGCATATCCCGCCGATTTCCCGGTCTTCATGAGGTCGGTTCTTTTGAACTGGGAATGCTGCTGTCGATCTGATAATACCCGGTCATCCAATCTTATGTGGTCGGGTTTACAGATCATAATTGCTCGGCCCCTAACTCATGTGGTCGGGTCAGTATTAATGATCTCGATCAATCAAGGGAGTTTACCCTTTTTACCCATGTTGTATTGCTTAAATATCATAGGACCTGAAAATACCACCAACATCTGTCCCCTAGTTCTCGGTTCCAACAAGTGTACGAGTTGGTGCCGGAACTATATAAAAGAGTGGTACGGCTGATGAACAGGTGGCCGATCTTCGAAGGAGAAAATTCGTCGGCCTATACTTATCTCATCCTCAGTCTGACTTAGGTGTTCGGCCTGTCTTTCTTTCTCCCGAAGCAAAATTCCTTTAATGCCCTTCTGTAAACCGCCCCTCGAGACGCGCAACCGTCACATCCTCTTAAATGCCCATCAGATCACTTCTAGGGTTTAACGGGAGCCTGCCACTTGTCAACCATCCATCGTTCTCCCGCCAAAAGCAAAACAATTCGACCGCCATTGCCAACTTAAAAGACGCCCAATCTCAGCCATCCATCCAATTCTGAAAGATCATTTTTTTTAAAAATGACACGTGGTGTATATCTGATGCTTTTGTTCAATCCAACGGCCACAAGTGCACCGAACAGACTATAACAAAACGGAGTAAACACTGTTGCCTTCTTTCACGAACTCTTCGATCCTTCCCAACCGCGAGAACTCTTCTCTTTCAACTGTGTCCAGTGAACTCGAAGAACAACCAAATCATACCGAGCAATCTCCAATCTCTCCGAAAGAAACAAGTAAGTCTTCTGAACGACCTCCCAGCTTTGCTTTTCATGAGTTGCGAATCCTGCTCTTTTTTCTGTGTGTTTTGGCTTTGTGTTGCTAGAGAGAGATTTATGGCTTGACTGATGTTGTTAGGGCATTTAGAACCCATAAGCTTAGCTTCAAAAATTAGCTATAGACTGACCTCCCCCTTTTTTCTTTTATTTCTTGGATATCATGGATGTCTGACACCAGGTCTTCCTCTGCAAACCCCGCTAAACCTTCGACTCCCCCGGCTGAAGAGCTCTCTTCGAGCTCGGGGGCGCCAAGCATAGAGAACCTTGATACTACCCCACCCATTCCGAAATTGAAAAAATACTTACCATCAGAGAATTCCTCGGAATGACCCAGAGCCCGGTGATTTAGACTGCTCGGCTTTGGACATGGACCGTCCTTCCAAGATAACTGAAGACGACCTAGCACTGCTCCGGCAGCAATATGACATTCCGATATATATCGCTCTTGAAGTCCCCGGGCCAATGGATCGTGCTAGTCAACCCGATGAGGGTTCGGTGGCTCTTCTCCCGGCTTTCTTTGAGTGTGGACTTCTGCTGCCAATTCAACGTTATTTCGCCTAGATGCTAGCCGAGATGGAGATCACCCCTTGCCAATTAAGCCTGAATAGCTGGAGGATTTTGGCCGGGCTATATGTGATCTGGAGTCGGGCGGGGCTCGGCGAACCCTGCCTCGAAGAAGCGAAGAGGTTGTATCGACTGAAGGCCAACCCAAGAACGCACCATGGTTGGTACTACCTTTCTGCCTATGCTGACTCGTCAAACATCATCGGCAAACTCCCCCACTCCAACAAAAACTTCAAAGATTTATGGTTCTGGGCCACAGGAGATTGGGGACGGGTCCTGAGATCATACGAAGATGAGGTTTCCGTCCCGGATATCTTTAGAGCGGGAGGTTAGGAATCTAACCCTTAGTATTAGTGCTTTTGATTTTATGATAGGATTTTAACTTCTTTGACTCTTCCCAGCTTATTGGAGGGATGCTCCCAAGGTCTCTTATCAGGTCTGGGCGCGAGTACGCTGGACTCGGCGATACGCCGACCATTGAAAGCAATTGGTTAATGATGCCGCCTTTGTCGAGTCGGGCCTGATTCGGACTGCTCCTCCGAAGGTCCCGGGGCAGATAGGTAGATTATTACTAACTTTCTAACCAATCCCCTTGTGTGCTTAGCTTGATGATGATTTGAATTTTCTCAGATTCTGGACTGACCACTCTTTTTGCCTTTGTTTTTTTTTTTTTTTTTGCAGGTATGTCAAAAAGGCCAAAATACCTGGATCAACTGGCTAACGCAATAAAGAAAACCGGCCAGGTTGGGGCCGGGCCCTCTCGAAAACGGCCGGCGACTGCTGAGGCCAGAAATGTGACCGAAGAGACAGCCCCGTCAGCTACCCAAAGCTTATCTCCCCCTTCCAGGGTATCACCAACAGTCTCCGCCCGACCTGCCAGCCCATCAAAACCTACCAGAAAAAAGAGGTGTTTGTTCGGGGCGGAAGAAGCCGAGCTGACTTGGAAGGCGGAGGAGGAACAAATCCTGAGTAAGAGACGGCCAGTTCGGAAGGAGAAGAAAGTGCCAGAGGGTTCTTCCAGAAAGGGGAAATTTGCTATTATTCTCGGTTCAGAGGACCTCGGTCAGGACATCAGGGAGGCCACTTCTCACATGGTGCCGGCATTCAATGAACTAGCTGAAGCGGTCCCTCTGGTGAATATTCCAAGATATGAAGATCTTTCTCCCGAGGATGTGGTTACAGGGCTGTGCTCCCAGATGGCCAAGGTAGCCACATTTCCCCCGTTCTCATTATGAGTCCATGACTTCAACCTGTTTTCTGATCTTTCTATTTCTTCTCGGTAGGCGACCTACCTGGCGGCCAAGAACAAGGATCTCCTCCTGAGCCTTTTATCCGAGGGTGGCCAAGCCCAGAGGCTCCAGAACCGATTTACTGAAATGGAGGCCGAGCTGGCCCGTAAAGAAGAAAACATAAAAAATCTGGAGCTGGCTGCCGTTGAGGCCCATACCACAAATAAAGCTCTCAGGGTCGTCGCCTCTCTAGAGAGGAAAAATGATGATGCTGCCAAGAAAGACTTGGAGGCTGCCCAGGCCGACAATAAGATCCTACAGGTGGAAGTGCGCAGCGTTGAGTCCAAGCTGCGGGCCAAAGATGAAGAGCTGGTACGGGCCCGGGATGAGCTTATGAGGAAGGAAGCTGAGATGGAGGTCGAGAGAGACGCAATTCGTCTTGAGAGGTCGGGGATTGCGCTGAGATTATTCTGATGGTGTTGCCCGACCTGGATATGAGGCATATCCATGCGGCCATTCGCTTTTGCAAAGGGGACATCTCAGAAGAGGAGTTTAAAAAATGGCTACCCTCTTCTCCCGAAGAGGTGATGGATCCCGATCCCATTTCGATCGCCCTGGCTCCTGAAGAGGACCGACCTGAGGCTCCTTCTCCTGAAGAGTACCGGCCTGAGGCTTCTGCTCCGGCCTCTGAAGCTATAATTGTTGGGGCCTCTCAGGTTGTCAACATGGAAGCCACCATCACTCCTCTCGAGGTCGAGCCAATCCACCCGCCGTCTGAGCCTGCCGAGGAAGAGCCAACTGCCCCTGCGCGGGCTGATCTGTAAGGAGTAACCCGAACGGGGCCTTGTGTAATTCTGAACAAATTTTATTCTCCTTGTAATAACTCGTTTTATGATCATATTTATGTGAATATTTTCATATATTTCTATTCCACTTTTCTTTTTTGGTCCTTCATAACTTGCCCCGGTTGCTCTCCCAAGAACGACCACTCGAGGCCCGACTCTTAGCTAGGAGAAACACTTGGCTTACTGGGGGAATGTTGCGTCCCCAGTCCGAAAAGACAGACTCAGTGGGACGTAACCCGACCCCGAGGTGAAATGAATACTTGGTACTGGGGGAATGTTACGTCCCCATACCAAAGAGCTGACTCGGTGGGCCATAATCCGACCCCGAGCTGATAGAAATACTTGGCTCTGGGGGAATGTTACGTCCCCAGACCAAAAAGCTGACTCGGTGGGCTATAGCCTGACCCCGAGCTGATAGAAACCATAATGGCCTCGGTGGAACGAATCCAACCCCGAGCCGAATAACCGAGTGGTCTCGGTGGAACGAATCCTACCCCGAGCCGATTAACCAAATGGCCTCGGCGGAACGAATCCAGCCATGAGCCGATTAACCAAGTGGCCTCGGCGGAACGAATCCAGCCCCGAGCTGATTAATCCTTGGGACTTATTCAGAAGAGAGGTGAATCAACCTTTGAAGCCCTATCGGGTTTGGCATGGGCGTCCCCTTGCCAGACCAGCGAAAATCAAAAAACAAAACTTTGGAAAATAAAATCAAAAAATGGGAGTGACTCGAAATGAAACATTTTACAAGTGTAAATAACAGCACGGATTCCTCAAAACAGCGTCCTGTTTGAGGTCTCCAAAACAAAATTCTGAATCTTTCAATTCAGAGTCCCGGCGAACCAGGATTTGGATCAAAGAGCGTTTAGAATGGTCAAGGCACATCCTCTATACTTCAGGTCGCCATGGAGCCTGTGTATTGTTTAAGGGCTCCTCCTTACAATGCTGGAGTAAGCATACGCTACGAGGGCACAATCTCTCCCTGTGTTATACTTCTCACGGATCTGAAGGATCAAATAGGTAGGGATCAAAGAGTGTCTGGAGCATTAAGGGAGTGTTCCTTCTTATGCTCGGTAACACTGGAGCAAGAAAACGTCACGAGGGTATAATCCATCCTCGTGCTATGCTTCTCACGGATCCGTTGGTCAGACAAATCGTACGGGAACATTTTCCCATAGTTGTATTGTTGGACAATTATGACCCATAGCGTCACTATTTGTACAGATCATGGTGTTGTTGTACAAATTAACTATGTGACAAAGGAGATTGCACTCTTATCATTTGTGATTAGATCACCTAGATGTATAAATGATGAGAGGTCCCTATGATTTGTTCCTGGACGGAGAATGATATGAGACAGTATCAGTCCATGTAGGATAAATCATTAAATATCCATAGTCAGAGTATTATCGAGATTGGACATCGATAAATACGTAAAAGACTAGTATTACACTTGTGCGCATTTGTGAGGGCACAACGACATAGTTCTCATATATTTGGGTATAGGATACTCATGCAAGTGTAATAGGAGGTTGTGTTTTACCGATGGTACGGGAAACAGCTTCGCTCTGGATATACCCCACGCGGAATCCCATTGGTAGTATGACTATGTGTCTATGGGAGTCTGCAATCAGGGTAGGTGTATTTGGTCTTAACCTGAGACTTGCACCGCTAATACTTATGACAATCAATATACTTTTGTTGAGGTCGTCCAGGGCTTTAACAGGTTCTGTGTACGCCGATGCTGGGTATATTGAGAATCGTAGAGTGTTGGGTGTGATGTTAAGACGGAAGTATCACTCCAGTCATATGGAGATGATGGTCACATAGGATACGGAACTTGTTCTCTTAAATGCTCGAGCTATCGGGATATTATGACTAGGTCATGTATATCCGATTATAGAGACTAGTTACCAGACATCTGATATGTGCTTCATACGGGGCAGACACAATTCCAGCCTCAGGCCTTGCACGTGATCATCCGATGCTGGATCGAAATACGCAATACTATGGTATACTACGCTTGATATAGATCACATATTCCTATAAGGATATTTCTGGAAAATTGGGCAGGCATGGCGCTTTGCTAGAAGTCAACCTTGTCTTATAAATTGGTACAAACGTAGTACGAGGTACTTACGTGTTCGGATAGTTCGACGACCGTATTTACTGCCAACATATCCGGGGATCTCATGGGTCGTTTCCTGAAGATTCACCGATGATGTATGACTCGCACTTTATTAATCTGGGATTAATTAGAAGAGAGAGAAAATTAATCTGGGATTAATTACGGAGATATTTTATCTGGGATAAAATATTAATTAAAGAGAGAGAACGATTAATTTGGAATTAATCGATAAAATAATATATTCGATATATTATGCGAAGTTGGATTTCGACGCGGAATTAAAATTAGATTTTAATTCGAGCGAACGAATTAATTTAGAATTAATTCGTTAGCGACGTGAATAATGATTTCGCTAGGCGTAATCATTTAATTACGACGCAATGGAAAATTCGTTAATTTAGAATTAGCGAACCCGAGCCCGGGATTATTTATGAGCGCATTCGCATTTCGAATTCGAGTGTAGCACGCAAGTCAAATCAAGCATCAAGTCGCTAGTCACATCAAGCGTCAAATCACATGTCACTTTGAGTGATGTGACAATTTGATTGATTGATTTGAGTGATTGATGTGGTAGTTGAAAAGCATTAAAGGCATTTGCTTTTTGACTTTTGCTTTTTGATTTTTTAATAAATGAAAAATGATTTATGTATTTGTTTTGTTGTTAGAAAATAAAATAAATATATATAATACATTTCTTTTATTTCCTCTCTCTCTCCATACGGTTTTAAGGGAAACCATTCTTCCCTCTCTTTTCTCTCTCGGCTTTGAGCCGTTTTTCATCATCTTCTCTTCTCAAATTTATGGTTTGACCGAACAAAAGGAAGAAGAAGAAGTGCTAGCACACACTTGAGTGATACAAAGGTGATAGGGCAGTGAACACATAAGCATGGAATCGTTTTGGAGCTTGAAGCTTGGAGCTTCAATGGAGGTCTTCAATGGCCGATTTTGGAGGAGCCAAAACAGACCAAAACCGAGCAGTCCCTGCAGTTCTAGGAGGCCAACACCGCGAGTTTGAGAAGCTTGAAGACTCATGTTCATCGCGTTGCAAGATCCGTTCAATGTGAGTATGTATTCTGCTTTACTCCTTTGTGTATTCATGCGAATTTCTTGCTTGATTTCATGATCTTGGGACCTAATTAGAAACCAACATGTATTTCCCAAACCGGGCAGGCCGTCCATCTTACGGGGGCACTCCCTCCCCGCGATTATCATCTCGAATTATCCTTTATTAATACAAGTTATAGGGTTGTTATGCTTCAGCTTCGGGGGTTCGACTCTGCGTGCTCCATTATGTGCCTCATCCCTTGATGCAGTCTTGATCCTAAAAATGGAATGAGTTAGGTTGGAGCTCTTCTACCCGGGGTTTTTTATGGTAGCACCTTTGATTGATATGTCAAAAGTTTGGTGCCTTTCCTGACCCCAAATCATCCCTCCGTGTCGAGTATGTCCCCGGAATACTGAATATGACTTTCAAGTCTGATTTGGAAAAAGCGAGTGAAGATTTTCTTAACTGAAAAAAGAAAATTTTATTCATATTTGGGGACCTACTGCCCTTCCTACAACTCTCTGCGGGATATTTTGGGAGAGGGTTTATTTGATCTCCTAACCCCTGTCGGGTTGTTTAGAAAAAGAAATAAAGAAAAACCTATTGGAAGTATTTCCTCAAAATCTCGGCGTTCCAAGGCTTTTTTAGCCGTGTGCTGTCCAGCTGTTCCAAAGTATAGGCACCCGGCCTTACTGCTTCCACAATTCTATAGGGCCCTTCCCACTTGGCACCTAGCGAACCTTCCTCCGACCTTCGAGTGTTCAAGGTGACCCTTCGTAAAACCAAGTCTCCTGGAAGGAAAACACTGGTCCGAACTTTTTTATTGTAGAAACAAGCCATCCTTTGTTGATAGACTGATGTCTTCATAGCCGACTTCTCCCTATTTTCTTCGATCAGGTCGAGATGACTTTTGATGAGTTCTTCATTCTGTCCGTCTTTATAATGCTGGACCCGGTAGGTAGTCATTCTGATCTCTGCTGGAATAACCGCCTCGCATCCGTATGATAAAACGGAGTGTCCCCTGTGGAATCCTTATAGGTCGTCTGGTGTGCCCACAACACCTCTGGTAACTCCTCGACCCATAAGCTCTTGCAGGCTCCTAGCCGAGCTTTAAGAATGGATTTGATGGTTTTGTTTGTCGCCTCTACCTGCCCGTTAGACTTGGGATGGGCAGGTGAGGCGAATCTTAAGGCGATCTGGAGGTCTTCACAGAGCTTCCTAGAACCTTTGCTATCGAACTAATTTCCATAATCGGTGATGACAGCCCGAGGAATTCCGAACCTGCAGATAATATTCTTTCTCAAGAACTCCGTAGCTTTCTTCTCTGTGATTGTGGATAGGGGTTCGGCTTCCACCCACTTGGTGAAATAATCTATGGCAACAATGGCGTATTTCGCTTGCCCTCGCCCCTTCAGCATCGGTCCGATGATATCCAGCCCCCACTGGGCGAACGGCCAAGGGCTAGACATGGTGGTCAACTGTTCTGCGGGCTGGTGGTGAATATTGGCATTCTTCTGGCATCCCTCACATTTCCGGGCTACCCTCACACCGTCCTGATGCATGGTCGGCCTATAAAACCCTTGCCTTAAAAATTTAAAGGCAATTGATTGTCCTCCGGCGTGACTCCCACAGATTCCCGCATGAATTTCCCTGAGCACATAGTCAGCCTCATCTTCGGCTAAATATCTCATAAGGGGTACCGTATAGCCCCTTCGGTATAGCACCCATTTGATCATGGAGAACTTGGTGCTTTTGAATTTCAGTTTCCTGGCTTCCTTTTTATCTTCAAGTGTCTCCCCGGTCTCCAGATATCTTCTGATTGGTTGCATCCATGAAGATTTGTTTTCCATACCCAATACTTCTACCTCGAGCCCTCCTACGCTTTTTTCTCGGAGGCAGATTAGAGGGACTATTCTATCTAGGGTTTTCCGCCCTGATTGAAGATGTGAGCCGTGCTAAAGAGTCTGCCTCACAGTTGTTTTCCCGGCCAATTTGCTCAAAGCGCACATTCCCCATTTTCCCCACCAACTTTTTTACCTCAGCTAAATAGGCTATCATACTCGGCTCCCTGGCTTGGAATTCTCCTTTCAGCTGCTGAACAGCCAGCTGGGAGTCGCTCCTTACAACTACGTCACGGACGCCCATCACCGTGCATAACCTTAAACCGGCTAAAATTGACTCATACTCTGCCTCATTATTTGTGGCCTCGAAGGCGAACATCATTTCTTCACCTTTGCCGTTTTTCAATACGATTCCGGCCTCATTACCTTGTGAGCTGGCAGATCCGTCTACTGACACCTCCCATTTGTCTTCCCCCATGGTCAGAATTTGGGGTTCTATGAATTCAGCAACAAAGTCTGCCAGGGCCTGCCCTTTTACCGCTGCCATTGGGAGGTAAGAAATGTCGTGTTCACTCAACTCTACCGACCACTTCATTAACCTGCCCGAGACTTCTGGTTTTTACAGAATCTTCCTTAAAGGATATCGGTATAAACCCCAAAAGGATGGGCCTGGAAGTAGGTCGTAACTTCCGGGCCGCAGTGATTAACGACAAGGCGACCAGCTCATGTGCTGGATATATGGTCTCAGCATCTAGTAAAGCTTTGCTAACATAATACACTGGCATTTGAACCTTATCGGCCTCTTGCACTAATACCGAACTTACTGCGTGCTCCGAAACAGCTAAATATAAGTATAAGGTCTCACCTGGGGACGGCTTTGCTAGACGTGGGGGCTGCGTGAGGTATTTTTTTAACTGTAGGAAGGCCTCCTCGCATTCTGGCGTCCAGTTGACTTCCTTTTTGTTGCCTTCTTGACGATTTTGAAGAAGGGGTGGCACTTGTCGGTTGCTCGGGAAATTAATCGATTGAGCGCGGCCATCATACCGATCAGGCTTTGCACCTCTTTTATCGTCCTGGGAGATTTTAAGTCCAGGACGGCTTGGATTTTCTGCGGATTTGCTTCTATGCCTCGAGAGCTTACCATATAGCCCAAAAACTTTCCCGATGCCACTCCGAAAGCACACTTATCCGGGTTGAGCTTTAAATTATGATTCCTCAGCAATTCAAAGGTTTTCTTCAGATCGGCCACATGACACCCTGGCTCCTTAGACATTGTTATCATATCATCAACATATACCAGCATCGATGTGCCGATGAGTGGCTTGAAAATCTTGTTCACCAGCCTCTGAAAGGTTGCTCCCGTGTTTTTCAATCTGAAGGGCATTACTTTATAACAGTAAAGCCCCTGATCGGTAACAAAGGTCGTCTTTTCCTCGTCTTCAGGATGCATCTTGAATTGGTTATATCCCGAGAAGGCATCCATGAAGCTTAGCAGTCCCTGGCAGGCCGTTGAATCCACCAACTGATCTACGTTTAGTAGTGGGAAGCTGTCTTTTGGGCACGCTTTGTTGAGGTCGGTGAAATCCACACATATCCTCCATTTTCCATTGGATTTCTTTACTAATACCACATTTGATACCCACTCCGGGTATTTCACTTCTCTGATGAAACCAGATTTCAACAGTTTTTCTACCTCGGCAGCCATTGCCCTGCACCGTTCCTGGTTAAAGGTTCTCATTTTTTGCTTGACCGGTTTGTGTGATGGGCTTACTGCCAAACGGTGATTGATGAACTACGGATCGATCCCGGCATGTCGTCGTTTCCCCATGCAAAGATGTCCGGGTACTCCTTCAGACAATTCAGCAGATCCTGCTTCAGGACCTCGTCTAAGTCTCCCCCTATTTTTACATTCTTTCCAGGTCCGAAAAGTTCCATCACCTCTAATTCTTCGACTGCCCCTAGCCGGGCGGCTTTCTTTGGCCGAGGACCCGGATCTGTACTTGCTTCTTCCTCGTCTTCGTTCCCTTGTCTTTTCCGGGTACCTGTTTCAATGCAAAGGGTTTCCCTTGAGAGGGTGGCGAAACAGCTCCGAGCCATCTTCTGGCTTCCGCACACAATTCCAATCCCTTCTCGGGTAGGGAATTTCAATTTTGAGTAATAGCAAGACATTACAGCCTTTGTCTTCATCATAAAAGGCCGGCCAACAATGACTTGGTAACTGCTCATGCAATCCACCACCGTGAAATTTATCATAATCGTCCGAGTCCGGGGAAGGGTTCCGATTGTCATTGCCAATTGTATCTTTCCCAATGGAATGACCGTCGAGCCCCCGAAGCCGTATAGAGGAGTCCCATCGTCGGTTAGGGTCGCATACTCCACCCCGAGGCTGTCCAAAGCCTCCTTCGAAATTATATCCGCTGCACTCCCAGGGTCCACTAAGATTATGTCTACCTCAGAACACCGATTGTCGTCTTAATTATCAACGCATCATCATGGGGGAAACTCACCCCTCGAGCATCCTCATCCGTGAACATTATCGGTACTGATCGACCACATTGTATTCCCGAGGCCCGCTCTGTTTCTAACACTTTCGACCCCTAAGTCCGGCTCTAATTTTTCCTTGACCGGTTAGAGTCCCCGGCAAGTGTTTTTCCTCTACGATAACATTCACCCGTCAGCCATGTGCTCTATACCTGACCGACATAACTTCATCGTTAATGTAAGTGTTCAAATACCCATTCCGTGCCAGGTCTTCCATTTGCTCCCGTAGGTCTTGGCATCCGTCCGTTGTATGCCCCCGAAGATTATGATGCACGCAATAGGATTTATTATTCCTCCTGTCTGGCGGGAATCTCATGAGGTCAGGTTCTATCAAAAGACCTCTTCCATGGATTTCCATGAAGATTTGCCCCAGTGGTTTATTCAGAGGAATGTATGCATCTTCCCCGGTCACATGGTTCACCTGGGTTGAGATTCTCTTTTCCTGGTCATCCCGAGGTACCGGCTTGAATTCCCTTCGCCTCGGGGGTGGTTTTTTGAATTCCATGTCTGGCCTGCGAGGAGCTTCTGCCCTCGTCGTTCTCTCCCTGATAGTTGTCCCTCTCCGGGTGATTCTCTCCTCATCTTCCAACAAAACAAATTTCCGGGCTGTTTCCAGAGCGGTGGCATAATCCGGTGTACTCTGGATCCTCAGGTGAGTCCACAGCTTTCCGATCTTTAAGGCTCCATTCAAACTCTCCAAGGCCTCGAGCGACTCATATCCTCCGACCTCGAGCACCATGCTATGATACCGCTCAATGAAAGCCTTTAGGGGTTCGTCGTCCCTCTGTTTTATGAGCCTTAATTCCCCAATTGTCTTCTTCGGGACGCAGACCCCTTTGAAGTGCCGAACAAATGACTTTCTGAGTTGCGCGAAGCTTCCGATGCTCCATGGGGCTAGACTTCTTAACCATAGAATGGCAGACCCCCCCAAGGTTAGAGGGAATATTTTGCAAACGGCATCCCCTACTACTCCTTGGACCTCCATCAACATGACAAAACTCTCAATATGGGATTTTGGATCAGTGTGGCCTTTGTAGGGCGTCATGGACGACATGTTGAATCGCCTTGGGAATTTTGCCGACCTTATTTTTTCTATGAATGGAGATTCAACCTCGCCATCCCGAGTATCTCCCGTGTCCGTTTTGAGGTTCGCTCCCCACTTGGCCATTTCTTTTCTTAACCAAGATTTTATACTGCTATCTGTGTTACCGCGCCACCTCCTGTTGCCTTCTTTGCGCCTGTCACCCCAGGTACGGCGTTCCTCATGGCTTGAGATTTCCCGTTCAGTTTCACCATCCTTCTTATCTCCCCTTCTGGTGACGCGGGGGCCATCATAGGAAGAATCTGGCCACTGTCTCCCCTCTTCTTCTTCCCAGGTATCCTCCGTTTGTAAATCTTTTTCTACCACTACGGACCTCATCCCGTAGGGACCCTTCCTCCTCGGTTCATCGTTATCACTCACATCTGCGACCCTTTTTCCTTCCGTTATTTCGCCTCTCCTCCGACTGGCTCCGGCTTCAAGCCTCTCATTATTCGTCTCTTCTATCCTCTCCAATCTGTTCATCATGGATTTCAACAGTATTTGATTTCCCTCCCTATCTTTCCTCATATTTTCCTCTATTTTCTCCATCTATTCTGCTGTTGAACTCCCCGACGACTGGCGATTTCCACCTTCTGCCATTGTCTTAATACGCAAGCTGCTTTTCGTTGAGTTCCCCACAGACGGCGCCAACTGTTGACGGCGGATTTCGGTCTCAGGGCAATATGGGAATATTACCCCGGGATAATCTTCCCTCAATAGTGAATTTGTTTGGTTATGGGGGAAACAAAAGCAAATTTGGCAAAAGACAGATAATACGTCAATCGACAAAGAGATTTAACATGGTTCGGCGGATCAGATCCAACCTACGTCCACGGGCATAAAACATATGATACTTTATTACTGAAACGTCAATCAGATCCAACCTACGTCCACAGGCATAAAACGTCAATCTGTTTTTTGTTTACAAGTCTGATGGTAATGATATTGATGCCTCTCACGTATACCTTCCCCTTCTATTTATACTAGTAAAGAAATCAGATTCCTTTTCTTATAAGGATTCCAAGTTTAAAACTACATTCACTTCTCATATCCTATTAGGACACTGACTCATTCACTTCTCATATCCTATTAGGACGCTGACTCTTTTACTTCCCATGAAAATATGATAACTTATCTTCTTATCCGTAAGAATAAGATGTCTTATCTTCTGGAGCATATCTCACCGATTTCCCGGTCTTCATGAGGTCGGTCATGATGGTCTTTTGAACTGAGAATGATGCTGCTGTCGATCTGATAATGTCCGGTCATCTGATCTTATGTGGTCGGGTTACAGATCATAATTGCTCGGCCCCTAACTCATGTGGTCGGGTCGGTATTAATGATCTCGCTCAATCAAGGGAGTTTACCCTTTTTACCCCTGCCGTATTGCTTAAATATCATAGGACCTGAAAATACCACCAACAATTATAAAAAAAATATCGCCACCATAAGCAATTTACGGTTGTCAAAATATTTACAGGTTAGTAACAACAATTATAATGAGAATTTTACTGGAAGCTACTAAATTAATTTTTATATCACCATTTCTAATAATATAATCTAACTACTTTCACCTTTCTTCTTAATAATAAGATGAGAAACTTTGAAAATGAATGTTCTGTATCATTCGTGATTTCATTTCATTTCTTTATTTTGATATAAATCCGAAGGAATTCGAGAATCTCCTTGATTATGCGCAGATTTGGCACAATAAATCAAAAAGTTGTGGCTGCCTTTAATTGATGGTTTGTTTACTTTTTGTCTCAAATTTGAATTCGGATATCAACTTAATTGAATTAAATAATTTTTTTTATAATATTTTATCCCACACCATAATAAATAATCAAAATTTAATTATATTAAATCAATCTCAATGGTTAAATTTATCATGATGATTTTCAACTAACTCTAATAAATATTACTATTTAAACTTAAATTTTTCAATATAAAAAAAATAAAATAAAAAATTTAAATTTAAATTTTATCTAACGTTTATCTTAAAAATAATCCGACAAAATTTTCTAGTGATCACCCAAATTAATATTAATAAATATATTGCTAATCATAAATCATAATATACACGTGTAGCTACACAACTCGCACATAATTATTACCCTTTTCAAAAGTCAAAACCAATGAAGCCCCTTCTAGTCTCCTCTCCATTGCTCTATTTTTTGGAGGCCCTCTCGGGAACCTTCTGTGAACCCTCAAATCCACCATTGGATCATTACATAGGGACACGTGTATGGCACAAATCCAAGAAATCTGGAAAACAAACGGTAAATCTTTATTCAATTTTCATAAATTTCGCCCTCATTTTCGCTCCACTAAATGCTTATTTAAACTCCCTCTCTCCAGACTCCACTTCACCATTGCAGCAAGAACCCAAAGCTCCAAAAGCCCTCTCTAACAAGCTCTCTCTTCAAAGCCCTTCCTATTTCAAACATGGCTCCCCCTGAACTCGTTCAAACTGCTGTGAGACCGACCGGGTTTGGGTTGAAACCCGCGAGCTTACCCAGCAGAGCTTACGTTACGTTCTTAGCTGGTAATGGAGACTATGTCAAAGGCGTTGTTGGGTTGGCCAAAGGATTAAGAAAGGTTAAAACTGCGTACCCATTAGTGGTTGCCGTTTTGCCTGATGTGCCTGATGAGCACCGCAAGATCTTGCAGTCTCAGGGTTGTATTGTCAGAGAAATCGAACCCGTTTACCCGCCCGAGAACCAGACCCAATTCGCCATGGCCTATTACGTCATCAACTATTCCAAGCTCCGTATTTGGGAAGTACGTTTTTTCTGTTACACGTGGTCATTTTATGTCCCACAGGCCACAATAGTGGATTTATATGTGGATGTAATTTTTTTTTATTATTATTTAACAAGCTTTTTCATCTGACCAGTACTTTCTTTAAATGACGTGTGTGTTTTTGTGTTTCTGACATTTTTGTTCTTACATGTGGTG
This sequence comes from Zanthoxylum bungeanum, assembly GCA_019454045.1. Lineage (NCBI taxonomy): Eukaryota > Viridiplantae > Streptophyta > Magnoliopsida > Sapindales > Rutaceae > Zanthoxylum > Zanthoxylum bungeanum. The sequence continues at coordinate 214,896 of SKCR01024809.1, forward strand.
TTGTTAATTTTTCATGCAGTTCGTGGAGTACAGTAAGATGATATACTTGGACGGAGACATTCAAGTTTATGAAAATATTGACCATCTATTTGACTTACCAGATGGGAATTTCTACGCTGTGATGGATTGTTTCTGCGAGAAAACATGGAGCCATACTCAACAGTACAAGATTGGTTACTGCCAGCAAAGCCCTGACAGAGTGAAGTGGCCTGCTGAATTGGGAGAGCCACCATCACTCTACTTCAACGCTGGCATGTTTGTGTTTGAGCCTAGCATCTCTACGTATCATGATCTCTTGAACACTCTCAAAATTACCCCTCCTACATCTTTCGCTGAGCAGGACTTTTTGAATATGTATTTCAAGAACATTTACAAGCCAATTCCACTTGTTTACAATCTTGTCCTTGCCATGTTGTGGCGTCATCCTGAGAATGTTGAGCTTGACAAAGTCAAAGTTGTTCACTACTGTGCAGCAGTACGTAATTAAACTGATTCGAATGTGCATTTCGAGGCATTAATTTTTCATGATCTTATATGTTGGGTGCTAAATATTGTTGTGGTTATGTTTTGTTGAACAGGGGTCGAAGCCATGGAGGTATACGGGAAGGGAAGAGAATATGCAGAGAGAGGACATTAAGATGCTGATGAAGAAATGGTGGGACATTTACAATGATGGGTCATTGGATTACGAGAATTCTTCTGCTACTGCTGCTGCTGGTGAAGCTGAGCCTGTGAACTTGCAGCCATTCATTACTGCTCTTGCCAATGCTGGCGCTGTGAATTATGTGACTGCACCATCAGCTGCTTAAGGGAAAGAGAATATGCTTTTCGTTTTTCTGGACACTAAAGTCCAGCATGAGCCAATTATGGGTTGCTGTTAATATGTGTTTTAAAGTTGTTCAACTGTAATATTTTGAACAATGGTATATACGTGCTTTTAAACAAATATTCGCTTCTAATCTTGTGTTAGTTCTTGATATTGTTTAGATTTAGTTGTTAAGAGATCATGGGGGGCTGAAGTTGTCACTTAAATAAAGTGAAATTAAGAATAATTTTTAGTCAAAAAGTTTTGTCTATCATATAATAATTAAGAGGCGTAGTCTATTATAATATTAACAATAAAATAAAGTAATGAGATATAAATTTAACATTGGAGAATTCTTAATGTGAAATAAATATTTACGAATAAGTGTAGAAGGATTTCGTAGATGATTTGATTGAGAATGAAATGAAGAAAATAATGAAATAAATTCTCTATTTATAGACATGAGATCCACTATGTAAATAATGAATTTTAATTTTATTTATTATTTTATTTTTTCCATGTGGAACCTACTCATATAATTAATTTATTTATTTTTAATCTCCTTTTGATGTATTTGATTTTAATAATTCTCCCACTTGGAAACTTGATTGAGAACCAATCAGTTTCCACACCATCTGTTCTATTTTGTCGTCTTCAATCTGCTAGGTTTTACTAAGCCATAAGAGGATCTACACCATATAAATTTATCTGTATTGATAGGCTTGGTCATTATATCTGTAAGGTTCTTGATAGGCTTGGTCATTATATCTGTAAGGTTCTCATTAGTATGTACCTCAATAAGTCCACACTACCTTCTTCCACTACTTCACGAACAAAAGAGTATTGTACCCCTATATATTTTGTTATTGAATGAAAAGATGAATTCTTTGCAATATACAAAGCACTACTGTCACAAAACAATGAAATTTTCTCTTGTTTATGCCCGAGCTGCTCCAATAATCTTTGAAACCAAATAGCTTTCATGCAGGCTTGTGTAGCTGACATGTATTCAGCATTTGTTGTAGACAAAGCCACAACACTCTGTAACTTGGATACCCAGCTCATTGCTCCTCCTGCAAGTACAAACACATAAACCTGTAGTGGATTTTCTTTTCCAATAATCTTTGAAACCAAATAGCTTCATTGCAGGCTTGTGTAGCTTTCATGTATTCAGATTTTATTGTAGACAAAGCCACAACACTTTGTAACTTCGATACCCAGCTCACTGCTCCTCCTGAAAAGTACAAACACATAACCTGTAGTGGATTTTCTTTTGTCAAGATCTCTTGTAAAATCTAAATCCATGTAGCCTCTGATAACTAATTCTGATTCTCCATAACATAATGCAACATCTGAGGTTCATTTGATATATCTAAGGATTCTCTTAACAACATTTCAATGCTCTCTACTATGATTCACCATAAAACGATTAACTACTATCACTGCTTGTGAAATGTCCGGTCTTGTAGGAATCAGGACGTAATTAAGCTTCCCACTACTAATGCATACGGTACTCGCGACATCTTATTCCTCTCAGCTTCATTGATAAGACACATAAATGAGGATAAATACATAAATGAGGATAACTTGAAATTAACAGGAAGTGAGGTAGAAATTGGCTTACAATCTTCCATATTGAATCGCCGTAAGATTTTCTTCAAGTAATTTTTATGATAAAGCCAAATCTTCCTGCTATTTCTGTCTCGGTATATTTGCATTCCTATAATCTTGTTTGCTTCCAGATCCTTCATGTCAAACTCCCTATCTAATTGTGCCTTTAATTCTTAGATGTGATCTTTGTTAGGGTCTGCTACCAACATATCATCCACATATAACAGAAAAATAATAAAGTCATTATTTCCAAACCTATTGTAATATGTACAATGATATGAACTGAGTCTGTTGTACTAAGGCAAATAATGAAAGAATCAAATCTCTTATACCAATATCTCGACGCCTGTTTAAGAGCATATATAGATTTTTTTTCAACCTACAAATCAAGTTTTCTTTGCTTATTTTAGCAAAACTTTCTGGTTAGAGCATATAAATTTCTTCTTCAAGTTCTCCATGAAGAAATACAGTTTTTACATCCAACTGTTTTAGATGAAGGTTATAAGTAGCACACATAGCGATGACTATTCTGATTGTTGTAAGTCGAACCACCGGAGAAAGTATCTCTTTCAAATCAATCCATTCTTTATAAGCATATCATTTTACCACCAATCCTACACGATACCGCTCCACTTGATCATTGTTATCTGGCTTGATCTCGCAGACCCATTTATTACCAATGGCTTTTCTTGCACATGGTAATGGTATCAGATCTCATGTATTGTCTCTGTGCAAAGCTTCCATTTATTCTTGCATTTCTGTCATCCACAAAGATGTATTTAAGCCATTTGTATCTTCATGGAAATTTGATGGCTCTCTATCTTCTATTAGAAGACAGTATGCAATGTTACTCTTCGTAACATACTATGAGTGCCAACCTGGAGGTATTCTCTCTCGAGTTGATCGATGAACTTCAGGAGCTTCAAACTTGATTGGTTTTGGTATCTCGTGCTCTGGTGTTGCTTCAGAAGAATCTGAATTTTCTTGTTTTGGATTATTTTCCACCAATATTATTGTAGACTCTGTACTTTCTTTTGAAATGTTATAATTTCCTTCTTTTTGCAGTTGATCTTCTGCAAATATCACATACTTGCTGATGATGATCTTGTGGGTAGTGGGATCCCAAGCGATACCCCTTTACTCCATCAACATAACCCAAGAAAATATATTTTCTAGATTTCAGATCTATCTTTGTTCTTTCTTGAGCGTTGTACATCACGTATATAGGACAATCAAAAATTTGAAGAGATGAGTAATCAGTTGTCTTTCCGCTCCACATCTTCATTGGTGTCTTCAAATCATTTGTTGTTGATGGAGATCTATTTATAACATAACATATTGTATGAACCACTTCTGCCCAAAAACACTTTGGTATACTAGGTGTGCTGAGCATAACTCTTACTCTTTCCAACAACGTACTATTCATCCTTTCTGCCATACCATTTTATTGAGAAGTATATGGTGTGGTAGTTTGCCTTTTGATGCATTTTTTTTGACAATATGCATCAAAATTCTCACTACAATATTCTCCTCTATTATATGTCCTTAAACACTTGATTTTCTTTACGGTTTCTACTTCAATTTGTTTGTGCTTTGAAATTTTTGAAAACTGACATCATATGACTTGTTTTTGATCGGGTAAACCCAACATTTTCTAAAAAAGTCATCAATAAATGATACAAAATATTTTATTTTCCCCATAGATTAAACTGATGCTTCCTAAATATCAGAGTGAATCAATTCTAAAATTGTTTTACTCCGAGCACTTGACTTGTTGAATTTTAATCTGTTTTACTTACTTGTAACACAATGCTCACAAAATGGTAGACTAACCACTTTCAAGCCTAGGAGTAGCTTTTGATTGACGAAAATCTTCATTTTCTGACATGTGGCATAATTTCTGATGCCACAACATAGAGGGTTCCTCTCCATAATCCAATGATGCCACCGATCCAGTTGCTTTCTGAATCGAGTCTCCCAATAGCATATACAAGTTTGCTGATATTTTTTCAGCTTTCAAGACTACAAGTGTTATTTTCACCATATTTAATACCCCATTTTCAACAATAATCTTGTATCCGCGATCACCTAACTGTCCAACTGACAGAATATTTTTCTTCATTCCCACAACATGTCAAACATCTTGTATAGTGTGGATAGTACCTTTGTACATCTTTACTTTGATGGCTCAAATCCGAGCAATTTTCAAGGCATGATCATTGCCTAGAAAAACCGATCCTCTAGAGACAGATTCATAATGGCAGGACCATTCTCTCCTAAAGGTCATGTGCAATGTTGTTATAGAATCAACCAACCATACATCACTTAGTTATTTTATGCTATCATTAGACACCATTGCTACTTCATTGTAAAGTGAGTCACCTTCTTCAAAAGTACTTGCAACACTTCCCTAAGATTTTGTTACAACATCAGCTTTTTCTTTACCTTTTTTCAGATTCCAACTATCATTCTTAACGTGCCATTTCTTGCCACAATTGTAGCATTTAACATTCTTCTTACTTTTTGATTTCGATCTACCATGATTTTGACTCCCACTTGAGCTACGTTCCGTTGATTTCCTTATTGTCATCGACAACACTTCTGCTTGTTGTGAACTAGATGATCTGTCTTACTTAGTTTTGCACCAAGACTCATCTTCCAGAGCAGCTATTGCAACTTCGTCAAAGACTAGATTGCCAGTGACAATATCACTTGTCAAGTTGATGATAAGTTGATCATACAAATCAAGTAGACTTTGAAGTAGAATCTCGGCACGTTCATTTATAGATATACTATAATTCAACACAGTGGGTTGGGAAAATAATGTATTCAAGTTTTGATGTGATCCGTCATAGATGTGGAATCACTCATACGAAGAGTGTAAAGTGTCATCTTGAAGAAGATCTTATTTTATAATGACTTGACCTCATACAATTTGGTAAGTGCATCCCAAATCTCTTTTACAGTCCTCTTCTTTGCAACACTAGATAACACAAAATCTGCTAAGGCTAAATACAAGTTGCCTATAACATTGCCATCCATATCCTTCCATTTTTCATCAGTCATTTCATTTGTCTCTCACCAATTGCCTCTAAGCAATTAGATTTTCTCAAGATTGTTTTTATTTTAAGTTTTCATAAGGAAAAGTTGCTCATGTTAAACTTCTCAATTTCGAACTTTCCTGCCATGTTTCCGATGAAGATCAGCTTCTCACTTAAACTGGCCTTTATTATTTCACCGGGAATAGTACCGTACACAATACCGTATACGCGAATAGTATTTATACATGAATAGTACTCTATCGTATATATGAACAATCTCCGTGAATAGTAACCATGAACTTGAAGCGCTGATACCATTGTTAAGAGATCGTTAGCTGAAGGTGACATGCAAATAAAGTAAAATTGAGAACAACTGTTAGTTGAGGAGGTTTTGCCTACCATATAACAATACAATAATAATTAGGAGGCATAGCCTACCATAATATTAACAATAAAATAAAATTTTGAGACATAAATTTAACGTGGTAAAACCTTCAATGTGAGGGAAACATGTACAGACAAATATAAAAGGATTTCACTATAGTGAAAAGAATTTTACAACTCTCTAAACACAAGAAGTGAACAATCTCACACGTTCTTATAATATGAGAGTTACAACTCTTTCACAACTCTTAACAAGAAATAATATTTTTCTCTCTTAGAATATAGAGGATTTGGTTGAAAATTGAATGAAAAAAATAATGAAATAAAACCTCTATTTATATATATCAGATTCACTGTACAAATAACAAATTTTAATTTTTTTATTATTTTCTTTTTTACAAGTGGAACCCACCCACATTTATTTTTAATCTCCTTTCGGTGGTGGCTTTGACTTTAACATCTATGGACTATTAAGCTTGATTAAAGAAAAATTGTACGGCGGTATGGTGTCTCCAGTTTGCTTTATTTTTAAGACGAACGAGTTTCTTGATTCAGTAATGGAGAAAAACTGATAACATGAAAGAGCAAGGAAACTTTAGTGTGGTCCTCAAAAGTAAAGTACCTGTTTAGTTTTTCCTTTTTACTAGTTATACGAGTTTAATGAACTAAATTTTCTTTTACTTCTATGAAGAGTTGAAAAGAAGTTTGTGTGAGAGAGATTTTATAAACCTCCCCCAAATCTTATCTAAAACAACTCTCATTTAAAGAAGTGAACAAAGAAGGCCCATCACCTCTATTTGATGAAGAACACAAGACAAGGACTCTCAAAAGAACCATTCTGAAACTACAAGTAACAAATCTCGATGTTCGCATAAGAGAACAAACACGATAAAATAGGCAACAAAGCTACTACAAGGAGAGAACAAAGAACACCGAGTGATCGTAACTCTGTCTTTCAGCAGTTGCTACGACCCAAAACTCAGAATTTAGCTTTCTATGCCTGCAATTGTACAACAAAAAGATTGTGTAAATAAATGACAAAAAATTATCCCGCAATACAACTGCTCAAATCTGCAACAACTGTGTTAACTATGGGTTGGTGAGATTACCTTGTTTGCAATGTTGTTTGAGAGCCAGTCAAGTCCCTCGTACAGCCCTTCACCAGAAGTTGCACATGTGCTCTGGATATACCTGCAACATGTGATAAACACAGGGTTAGTCCTACACCCTCACATGCTCGCAGAGAGAGAAAGAAGACGATTTATCATACCAGTGGCGCTGGCGAAGAGAGTGAAGGCCAAGCTTATCAGTTATCTCAGCAGCATTCATTGCATTTGGAAGATCTTGCTTGTTAGCAAATACAAGTAGCACAGCATCCCTCAATTCATCCTGACAATGCAACAATCAAGACACTAAACGACCTTTCCAAATTCCGATAAACAATGAAGAATTCCATAAAATAAACATTCTGCAACTGTGGCTATTGCTTCTTTTAGTGGGAATAGATTACCTCATTCAACATTCTGTGCAACTCATCCCTAGCTTCAACCACACGGTCACGATCATTACTGTCAACCACAAAGATGAGTCCTTGGGTGTTTTGGAAATAATGTCTCCACAATGGTCGGATCTGGATTAACAAAATTATAGACGTCAGAAGTTAGAACAATATGAGGAAACAGAATCACACCAACACAACTAGGCTAAGACTGCAATGGCATCAAGTCTTTCAAATGATTTTGACAGAACTAAAAGAATGCATGCCAAAGAGGCCTTGCTTTGAAAATCACATGAGGCAAAACAACATAAAGCTTCAATCTATTGTCAATCGGCTTGAAGAGATGGATTGTTATAAGTCGGGGCAAAACCCACATGTATAATTCCAACGGCAGAAATGTACATCTAATTAAAAGCACTAAAATGGGAACAGAGCTGCACCCTAGGACGGACTGACTTAAAGAACAGAAAGATCAGGGGAAAGATTGAATCTTGGAAGAGTGACCCACTTTATACCCATCTGCCTATACGGGGCAAAGTCCTCACTTTAGATTTAGGAAGAAATCCCGACTTGGGAGCTAAGCTTGGATCAGAGGTGGGCGGACCTTTACTCTTACTAAATTATATTTCATATTTGTGCAACCGCTCTAACTTCTATTAAGCATGATATTTCAGTAATATGCATCCATTATAAGAACATTAACATACATGTCGATGCAGTAGCCTATCGAGTCATTCAATTGCCTATATTTACCAAGCAAAACTATGGAGTAAGTAAACAAGTTAGCTTATGTATGGCTTAGATACTTCTGCCAAATGCTGATGGAAGATCATCAAAACAGCACTAGCATCCAAGGGCACTCCCTTATCGAAAAAGTAGATCAACACATATATGAAGTAAAATCTGATAAGTTAGAATGTGCAATGACTCATCTTCAAATTTTATTTCAAAACACGCAATATCTTAGTGAGGGAAAAAAACAAAATGGTACTTGGTGGTGACTAGTGAGGGGGAAACAATTATATCATCTGAATAAAACATACCCTGCAGCTAGATCAAGCTTAATATATTAAAATAAATCATACATACCTTATCTTGACCCCCGACATCCCAGACAGTAAAGCTGATGTTCTTATATTCAACAGTCTCCACGTTAAATCCTGACGGAACAATAGATAACAACAATTGAGCTCAATGGAAACACACAAATTCACCTTGTGATTCAACTAAAACTAGGATTAATTATGTGATGCTAGCTAATCCTTGAAAGTAATTTAGATTAATGAATCTACAGTGATGTTGAACTTACCAATGGTAGGAATGGTGGTGACGATCTCTCCGAGCTTAAGCTTGTACAGAATAGTAGTCTTACCAGCTGCATCAAGACCTACCATGAGAATTCTCATCTCTTTCTTAGCAAAAAGCCTGCTGAAAAGCTTAGTGAAAGACAGCCCCATTTTTCACAACTGCAAACACCAATCAATCCAAAGATCAGACCTAATTCAATAACACCTCATAAAAAAATGCAATTATCTAATTGCAATAATTAGATCTAATTAAACAAATGCTGATCCAAATCAAATTAACCTAGTATCATTAACTAACAATTTAAGAATGAAATTAAATCTGAATTAAATTATATCAAACATTTAAGAATTAAAATACATCTAAATCTGACGAATCAACATACAATTTCGATAATTCAAACTCATGTAAGGTCATAAATGATGAGATCACAGACAAAATATTTCCGATTCGAAAATGACTAACAAATTTAACAAATGCAGATCAAGGAATTACAAAAGCCAGATCAGACAAAAATATCTAGAAAGATTAAAGAAATAAAAAAAAAATAAAAAGGGGAAAGATCAGGAGATCAAGTAGGAAGCAAAAAGGACTTGCCTGAGGGAAAAGAGAGTTCAATATTTACACGGTTACGACGCAATTTGTTTTTTATAGAACCAAACAGCTTTTTTGACGCCGTCATTGTTTTTTACTGCATGCATGGTAGACGGGGCCATAGTAACCATGCTATGCAATACCCATGTTTTTCAGCCGTTGGATCAAACTTAATAAGATCCAACGGTTGAGATTTAAGAATTCATTAAATACATAATAAACATGTAATATTTTTAATGTAATTTTAACTATTAAATATATAATTAAACCAATAAATATGAAACCTTTTAAAATATGAAATTTCTAATCGTTAACCTACAATTTTGACCATAACCATGCAATTGCCACAATCAATAAATATGAAACATTTTAAAACATGAAATTTCTAATTATTGTATATGCAACCTTAACCATTAAAGATGTAACTAATACTAATAAATATGAAATATTTTTTAATATGAAACTTTCAACCATTAAAATGTTATTTTAACCATCGACATGGAATTAACAAGCATTAACATGTAATTTTCTAATGCTTTGTAAAATGAATATGCAATAACACCATTAAACACATAATTTTAACCAATAAAAATGTAACTGAAACCAAATATTCTCGAACGTAAAACTTATAACTATTAACATGTAATTTTAACCATTGAGTAATAATATACAACCAAAACAAAGCTTTATAAAACGAACATGCAACTGAAACTATTGAACATGTAATTTTAACCATTACACATGCAACCAAATCAATAAATATGAAATTTTTTATAACATGAAACTTCTAACCATTAACATACGACTTTAACCATTAACATACAACTTTAACTATTACACATGCAATCAAACCAATAAATATGAAACCTTCTAGAAAATGAAATTTCTAACCATACATATAAAACTTTGACCATTAATATGCAGTTATCGCAACTAATAAATTTGAAACCTTCTAAAACATGAAACTTCTAACAATTGAACATGTAACTTTAACCATCGCACATGCAATCAAACCAAACATATATGAAATTTTTAACCATTAACATGTAATTTTGACTATTAACATGCAATTACTGCAACCGATAAATATGAAACCTTCTAGAATATGAAATTTCTAACCACTGAACATGAAATTTTAACCATTAAACATGCAATTGATACCTATATATGAAATATTTGCTAACATGAAACTTTAAATCATTAACATGCTACTTTAATGATTGACCTTCAATTATCAACCATTGACCTTCAATTATTGAGCATTAACATGCAACATTTAGATACTTTGTAAATTGAACATGCAACTAAAACCATTAAATATGTAACTTTAACTATTAAACATGCAGCTGATACCAATAAATATGAAACGTTCAACTATTAACAAGCAACTTTTACCATTAAACCTACAATTTAACAATTTACAATTTAACAATTATATATTATATATAAATATAAATATTTTAATATTATTTTTATTTAAAGGAACAACCGGCTTTACAACCGGTTGTCCCTTTATTTTTTTTTTTTTAATTTTTTACCCATTGTTTGACTGCCACTTGGCAACAAAACAATGGCCAAAAGTAAAGGCCATTATTTGCCCTTGTAGATACAAAGGGTATTGTAGTAGTGGCCATGGTAGATTATGGTGATGAGATTGTTTGTTTTAATTTAAGGTTTTCAAAAATGACAAGTGTTTGTAACGCCTTTATTTGATACATTGAGTAGGTTATCTAGATTAGATTCATCTTAAGCAGTTAAAAGATCTTTAGCAGTTAGAACCTTGGTTGGTTAACAAGGTGATTTTATTAAGAAGGTCGATTGAAGATGAATGATCGTTAGTCTATATATCTATATCTTTATTCAAATTGTAAAAAAGGCTAGCACAAGAGAAATACCGCCTAAATCTTTAGGCCTGAAGCTATCCATGGGCAAGCGTAAGGCTCCCATGAGGAGAAATACTACAATAAAAAGTTGTGTGATAAAAAAAAATTTAAAAAAAATTTGATAGAGCCATTATGCATTATGCTTAATCGTCACACATAGAAATCTTAAGATGTACACGTTAGTTTGATCCATTAGATAAGTTAATTTAATTAAAGACTGTTGACGGCTGATTTTGGTCTCAGGGCAATATGAGAATATTACTCCCGAGACAATCCTCCCTCAATAGTGAATTTGTTTGGTTATGGGGGACCAAAAGCAAACTTAGCAAAAGACAGATAAATACGCCAATCGACAAAGAGATTTAACGTGGTTCGGCGGATCTTGGTCCGACCTACGTCCACGGGCACAAAAATGATGATATTTTTTATTACTCAAACACGTTTCTCGGCTCTGCTTCTAGTTTTTTACAAGTCTGATGGTAATGATTCTGATCCTGATATTGGTCTCTTTCTATTCTCCCCCCTTAAGCATACTCTACCCTCATATTTATAATATTGCAGAAATCAGATTCCTTCTTTTACAAGGGTTTCCTAGTTGAAGCAATTTCCCTTTCCCATAAGGATTCCTAGTCAAAAACTACATTCACTTCCTTTATCATACTAGGACATTGACTTACTAGTTTACCCCATGAAAGTAGGATAACTTATTATCTATCTTGTATGGATATAATGTCTTATCTTCCCGAACATGTCTTGCCTATGCTCGGTTTTCACGAGGTCGGTCTTCATGTGGTCGGTCATAATAGTCTTTTGTATGCTGCTGTCGACCTGATAATTGCCCGATCATCTTGAACTCAAGTGCTCGGTCACTACCGTAAAGTTCCCGGCCTCTTACTGTTGACTCTTTAGTGGTCGGTCGACATTAATAATCTTGACTGAGAAATGAATTACCTTTTTTACCCCTGTCGTGCTGCTTAAATAACATAGTGCCTGAAAACACACCATCAATATTTGTCCCCTAGTTCTCGGTTCCAACGAGTATGCAAGTTGGTGCCGGGAACTATATAAAGTTGGTGTGATGATCGCCTTGCTGGTGGTCGCTCCAGAAATCACAGAGAAATTGCCTTCGCCATCAACTAAGTCTTCTGTTTCTATCTTCATATCCTCGGTTATTGGAGATGCTGACCCTATTCAGAATGATTCCCACCTCAAAGCAAATTGCTTACTTGGGTCGTTCCATCAGGAGATGAAGTTCCTCTTGTTGTCCAAACTAAAATGACTCCTCCTCTATAATATCTGTACCAGAGATTTAGAGGTCCTGTCCCATGACTGATCCAATCTTGATTGTGAGGAGAAAATTTTGCCTCTGAGCTAACGATGATGTGCTCGGTGGCATGTGATCCTGTCTCGAGCTGTGAGAGATGCTCGGACATGGGGGAATGTTACGTCCCCAGTTCGAAGGACTGACTCGGTGGGACGCAACTCAACCCCGAATGAAGAAAGGCACTTGGACCTGGGGGAATGTTACGTCTCCAGTCCGAAGGGCTGATTCGGTGGGACGTAACCCGACCCCGAATGAAGAGAGGAACTTGGACCTGGGGGAATGTTACGTCCCCAGTCCGAAGGGCTGACTCGGTGGGACGTACCCCGACCCCGAGCTGAGAAAGGCACTTGGACCTGGGGGAATGTTACGTCCCCAGTCCGAAGGAGCCGATTCGGTGGGACGTAACCCGACCCCGAGCTGAAACAAACATCGATCTCGGCGGTACAAGAGCAGACCCGAGCCGGAAAGAAAACATTTGACCTTGACGGAACGAATCCAGCCTTGAGTCGATTAACCAAGCGGCCTCAGCGGAATGAATCCAGCCCCGAGCCGATTAATCAAGTGGCCTCGGCGGAACGAATCCAGCCCCGAGCCGATTAATCAAGTGGCCTCGGCGGAACGAATCCAGCCCTGAGCCGATTAATCAAGTGGGACTTATTCAGAAGGGAAGTGAATCAACCTTTTGAAACCCTACCGAATCTGGCAAGGGCGTCCCCTTACCAGACCAGTGAAAAACAAAAACAAATCTCTGGAAAATAAAATTAACAGGCGGGGGCGACTTATCGCTTATCCCAAAACAAAACGTTTCGCAAGTATAAACACAACACGGATGCCTCAAAACAGCGTCCTGTCCGAGGTCTCCAAAACATAATTCTGAATCTTTCAATTCAGTGTCCCGGCGAACCAGGATTTGGATCAGAGAGCGTTTAAAATGGTAAGGACACATCCTCTATACGTCGGGTCGCTGTGGAGCCTGTGTATTGTGTGAGAGCTCCTCCTTACCATGCTGGAGCAGACATATGCTACAGGGGTACAACGCCTCCCCGTGCTGCGCCTCTCTTGGATCCAAATGATGAATGGATCAAAGAGTGTCCGAGATACTAATGGCACATTCCTCCTTAGGTCCGGCATCACTGGAGCTAGCAATCATCACGGGGGCATCATCTCTCCCCGTGCTATGCTTTCTCACGGATCCATTACATCGGGTAAGTGAGGATCAAAGAGTGTTTCGAATCATTAAGGGCATATTCCTCCTTATGTTCGGTAACACTGGAGCAAGCAATCGCCACGGGGGTATCATCCTTCCCTGTGCTATGCTTCTCACGGATCCTATGCATCGAGTATGTCCCTGAATATTCTGAGGACCCAGAGCTAAAGAGACATTGGTTCTGGGGGAATGTTCCGTCCCCAGGCCAATAAGCACGACTCGGTGGGACGTAACCCGACCCCTGAATCGAATAGTATAGCAGCCTCGGCGGAACGAGATCCAGCCTCGAGCCGATGAAGAGGCCTCGGCGGAACGAACTCTAGCCCCGAGCCAATTTTTGAAGTGGCCTCGGCGGAACGAACTCCAGCCCCGAGCCGATTGTTGAAGTGGCCTCGGCGGAACGGACTCCAGCCCCGAGCCGATTGTTGAAGTGGCCTCGGCGGAACGAACTCCAGCCCCGAGCCGATTGTTGAAGTAGCCTCGGCGCCTACTGTCATCTGTAATGGGCGTTGAGTATGTCCCTCATTTTTTTTATATGGCTTCCAACTTTGTTTTAAGAAAGCGGATGGAAAAAATTTTTCTTTTGAAAAGAGAAGGTTTTATTCATATTTGGGGATATACTACCCTCCTTACAGTTCTTCTGCGGGATATTTCGAGAAAAAGCTTTATATTTGGCTCATTTGTGGGCATTGTTGGTACTGACCGACCACCTTGTAATCCCGGGGCCTGTTCCGTTTCTAGCACGTCTGACTCCCGAGCTCTGTTATAGTTTTTCCTTGACCGATTAGAATCTCTGGTCAGTGCTATGTGTCTTCTGCCTAGTCGCCATAACTTCATGGTCAATGTATTTATTTAAATATCCATTCCGCGCCAGGTCTTCAATCTGTTCCCGCAAATCTTTGCACCCATCTGTTGCGTGTCCCCTCAGATTATGATGTACACAATAGGCTTTTTGATTTCTCTTATCAGGGGGGAATCTCCTGAGGTCAGGTTCTATTAAAAGGCCTTTTCCTTTGATCTCCATGATGATCTGCCCTGGTGGCTTGCTCAGGGGAATATATGCTTCTTCTCGGACTACGTGGTTTACTTGGGTCGGGACTCATCTTTCCTGGTCGCTCCGAGGCATTGGTTTGAATTCCTTGTGTCTCGGGAGGAGTTTTCTGAACTCCCTATCTGGCTGGTGGGGGGCCTCTGCCCTTGTCGTCCTTTCTTTGACGGTTGTCCCCTTCCGGGAGATTTTTTCTTCGTTTTCTAATGAGACGAACTTTCGGGCCACCTCCAGGGCGGTTGCATAGTCTGGGGTGCCTTGGATTCTTAGGTGGGTCCATAGTCTTCCGACTTTTAAGGCTTCTTTCAGGCTTTCCAAGGCCTCGAGAGACTCATACCCCCCCGACTTCGAGCACCATGTTATGATACCTCTCAATAAAGGTTTTTAGGGGCTCGTCGTCTTCTGTTTCATGAGTCTTAACTCTCTGATTGTCTTTTTAGGGACGCATGCCCCTTTGAAGTGCCGCAAAAATGATTTTTTGAGTTGTGCGAGGTTGCCAATGCTCCTAGGAGCTAGACTTCTATACCATAGAATGGCGGATCCAGCCAAGGTTAGGGGCAATACCTTGCACACGGCATCCTCTGTCACTCCTTGGACCTCCATCAATAGTACAAAGCTCTCAATATGGGATTTTGGATCGATATGGCCTTTGTAGGGCGTCATGGTCGGCATGTTGAACCTTTTCGGGAATTTTACTGATTTTATTTCTTCTGTGAGGGGGGATTCCTCTTTTTCATCTCGGGCGTCTCATGTACCTGTTTTGAGGCTTGCCCCCCACTTAGCCATCTCTTTCTTTAACCAAGATTTTACCTCGCTATTTGGGCCGCCATGTCGCCTTCTGCGCTCTTCTTCATGTCTGTTGCCACAGGTGCGGTGTTCCTCACGCCTTGGGATCTCCCGAACAGTCTCGTCGTACTCTGTGCCTCCTCTTTTAGTGTAGTGGAGACTATCATAAGAGGAATCTGTCGAAAGTCTCTCTTCTTCTTCTTCCATGTGTCCTCTGCTTGTGAATCTTTTTCCACAACTATGGATTTTATCCCGTAAGGCCCCCTCCTCCTAGGTCCATCGTCCTTACTTGTATCCACAACCCTCTTTCCATCTGTTATCTCTCATCTTCTTTGATTAGCTCTGGTTTCAGGCTTCTCGCGGTTTCCCCCTTCCATTCTCTCCAGTCGGTCCATCATGGTTTTTAGGAGGGCCTGACTATCCTCCATGTCATTCCTTATGCTTTCTTCTATCTTCTTCATCCAATCTGTGGCCGGATTCCCCGACGATTGGTGATTTCCGCCTTCTGCCATCGTCTTACTACGCGAACTGCTTTTTGTTGATTCCCCAAAGACGGCGCCAACTGTTGACGGCTGATTTTGGTCTCAGGGCAATATGAGAATATTACTCCCGAGACAATCCTCCCTCAATAGTGAATTTATTTGGTTATGGGGGACCAAAAGTAAACTTAACAAAAGACAGATAAATACGCCAATCGACAAAGAGATTTAACGTGGTTCGGCGGATCTTGGTCCGACCTACGTCCACGGGCACAAAAAGGATGATACTTTTTATTATTCAAACACGTTTCTCGGCTCTGCTTCTGGTTTTTTACAAGTCTGATGGTAATGATTCTGATCCTGATATTGATTCTCTTTCTATTCTCCCCCCTTAAGCATACTCTACCCTCATATTTATAATAGTGCAGAAATCAGATTCCTTCTTTTACAAGGTGTGGGAACACAGGAAATCTGGGGCGACGCATGCTGTTCCTAGGCTCGCGGCCTAGTTGGGAGTACGGAGTAGCCACGGGGGACTAAACCGGAGAGTAATGGAGTCGCCACCCGGTGTGAACCGGGACAAAGATTTAAGGCCGCACTCACCCCTCGCAAGGGAAGACCTCAAACCGTTGGGTTCGGAATGGTCCCTTACTTATGTCACTTGTAATAAAAGGATTTATGTAATAATTTAACCAGGCTTAAATAACATTTATTTCCAAAAATATCATGCTTCTAAATTCATATGCATACATCAACAAGTTCATCACAACATGCAACATCACATGGCAATCTCATGAACATATTTCAATCCTATGATATGGAAAACTAAGAACAACATAATCATGCTTGAGTACTATCTCATGAACCTATTAACCAAATAACATGCTAACAGCCTAATCATGCTTGAATACAATCCCAAGAACACATAGAATGGATAAATGCAGGAATACAAATAATACGGTTGGCTATATAACACAAGAAAGATCAACCAAGAGGTAATTATGCATGAATATGATAAGACAGACTCAGTTCAGTGTGTGCGCGTTCGTGTAGCGTTCGTAAACGCGTTCGAACGGTAAACAGAAGGTTCGCGTTCGTATGGCGTTTGATAACGCGTTCGAACGGAAATGAAACAGAATGCTCGCGTTCATATGGCGTTTGATAACGCGTTCGAACGGAAATGAAACAGAATGCTCACGTTCGCATGGCGTTCGTGAACGCGTTCGAACGGAAATGAGACCTGATGCATGATAAGGCAAAAATGCTTGCGCGTTCGAGTTGCGTTCGTAAACGCGTTCGAACGGGAACATACCTGATGCATGAAATGGGACGCAATACATAAACAACAAAATAAAGGGGCGCGGCGAAGTACTGTCGTAAATGTGGCCTTTTGGGGCTCTTGATCTCTCAAAGAGAGGACCTTTAGACCAACATACTAAGCCCATGCGCGTCACATCACATCATGCATACAAACATAAAGACAATCATATTATTCTAAGTATGTCCGATTGAACGTGTCTTGCATCCAACCGAACACACATCAACCGGCGCGGCAAAGCATCGTGGTAAAGGGCTTTAACCCCTCCCCATAGGGGATCTTTCATTCCACTTACTAAGCCCATGCGCTCGATTGAGTCATGCATAAATAAGCAACATGCATAATTTAAGTGACGAAAAATAAATAAATAAAAGCAACACAAAACAAGAGAATGTGCCGTTTACTCAAGTGGTACGTGGAGTTGTATCCCAAGTACAGACCGCACTACCGTCCATTCGGATTCGGCTACGGAATTTACGTCTGGGTTTCCATCCTATATACCACAAGAGACGACACTCTTCCATTTCATTCAAGCCACAACATGCATCCATAAACGACTCTCATGCGAATAGAATTCAATAATAATAAAAATAAACGAATATAAACTAATGAAAAGGTACCCTCAGGTCTAACCTTTTAAATCACCTCTCGGATGTACGGTACACGATCGTCAGAAGGGTGGATGCTCCGCAACTCTCCCGGTTCACTGGTTCACTGTTCTCGTTCGTTGTCTTACTGTTTTGAGTCGTCGTTCTCCGTCTTTTGCTATTGTTTCCTTGTGGTTTCGCTGCCGTTTCCTCTTTATCTTTTGCTTACTGTTTTTGGGTGTGTTCTTCCTGTAATTTTCTTGTGTGTTGTGTATGAGCTAGGGACTAGGGACTAGGTTGAGAAGGTTGGTGAAGGTTCTTTTTATAGGCAAAGGGTTGGGCTTGACAAGGAAAGTGATTTGGCTAATTAAAGAGGGATTTGATTTGGTGTTGGACAAGAAAGTAAGGGATTTGATTTGGTTTGGTTTAGGAATACAATATTTTAAGTTAGGAATAATATATTGGTTGATTGATTTTAACTTGGTATGATTATATTTTTGATTTAGTATGTGATTTGTTTAAATTAGGCATGATTTTAGTTTAAGTTGGTAATTGCTTATT
The DNA here is from genome assembly GCA_019454045.1 of Zanthoxylum bungeanum. Taxonomy (NCBI): domain Eukaryota; kingdom Viridiplantae; phylum Streptophyta; class Magnoliopsida; order Sapindales; family Rutaceae; genus Zanthoxylum; species Zanthoxylum bungeanum. Next base: position 233,327 of record SKCR01024809.1, read on the forward strand.
TTATGTTTGGTATATGTTTTATTTAATTATTTAATTATTTAATTATTATCTTATTTAGTTAATGTTTTAATTAATATTTATTTATTTAAATTGGGATGTGTTTTATGGGCTTTGGGGGGCTAATTGGGCTGGATGTGAGGCTAGCAGCAAAACCAAATTACCGACACCGTTCGAACGCTTCCTCGAACGTGGCACGAACGCCCGCAATCCATTTGACGTTCGAACGTAAACACGAACGCAGCACTAACGAAAACAGTGAACCTTGTTTATTCTGAATTTCCCCTTCCGATGTCCGTTTCCCGTGACCTCCGTGACTTAAAAGGTAGTGTCTCCAAAATGAGACTCATCATAGGGACTTATATGTAAAAATGCAGTGCCTACAGTCGCCCCCACTTTGATGGGACTTGTGTAATGTGCAACAGTGACAATCCTATCAAAGTTATGCAATGCATTTCTACTTACCTGGCTCGCCAGCTGCCACTTGACTTACCATGTGTTGAGTTGATTTGGGTGGTGAGGTGCTGTGACCCCTGGTTCATTCTCGAACCGTGTTGTGATGTGGTCCATTCCCGAACCGTTGCCGTAAGGTGGTCCATTCCCGAACCGTTACTGTAAGGTGGTTTATTCCCGAACCGTTACTGTGAGGTGGTCCATTCCCGAACCGTTACTGTGAGATGTCCATTCCCGAACTGTTACTGTGAGGTGTTCATTCCCGAACTGTTATCATGAGGTGGTCCATTCCCGAACCGTTACTGTGAGGTGTCCATTCTCGAACTGTTACTGTAAGGTGGTCCATTCCCGAACCGTTACTGTGAGGTGGTTCATTCCCGAACCGTGCTTCCATTTCTTGGAGTGCCATTCCCGGCTTGTTCATTCCTGAACTGTATTTCCATTCTTGGAGTGCCATTCCCAGCTTGTTCATTCTCGAACTGTGTTTCCATTCTTGGAGTGCCATTCCCGGCTTGTTCATTCTCGAACTGTGTTTCCATTCTTGGAGTGCCATTCCCGGCTTGTTCATTCTCGAACTGTCCATTCCCGGACTATATCTCCATTCTCGGAGTGCCATTCTCGGCAGAACTGATCTGATGTAATATGGGCCTCGCCCCCAGAATGCCATACCCGGCAATGCTGATACTGATGTAATGTGGGCCTCGACCCTGGGACTCATTCCCAAACTGTGTTTGATGTGGGCCTCGACCCTGTGACTTATCCCCAAAACTGATTGCTGAAGTGGGCCTCGGCCCCAACTGCTACTGGCATGGGCCTCGCCCCCAGATTGATGCTGATGTGGGCCTCGACCCTCGAGATTCATCCCGAGCTGTGTTTGATGTGGGCCTCGGCCCTCGGGATTCATCCCAAACTGATACTGGTGTGGGCCTCGGCCCTGGGACTCATCCCCAAAACTAATAGTGATGTGGGCCTTGACCCTGGGAGTTATCCCCAAAACTGATACTGATTCGGGCCTCGACCCTCTGCGATTCATTCTCGAAAACTGCTGATATTGTACGGTTACTGCTTCTGGTTGGCTTGTATTTGACGCTTTCTCTTTTTCTCATTTGAAACCTGTTATTAGAAAACAGAACAAACACAAAAAGGATGCGAATATGTTATGTGTATGCATGCATGCATGATTGGGTTTCCTATCCCGTCGGGTTAGGTCTTCTGTCAATTCTCCTGGTGACTGCTTAGCCTTCTCTTCCTCAGACAAGCTATCTCTTCAATCTGTCTACGTTGATCGGCTCGGTGAACTAATTCCCTTCCAAGTCTAATATCTTCACTGGCTCTATTTCCCAATTTCTGAATGTCTATCTTATCTTTTCTGTTTGCTTATTTCGAAGGTTCCCCGTGTTCATCACTGGATTCTATAGTACCAAGGTTGAATACTTTTCTCAAATATACTCATATTGCAGAAGAGCTTCAGCGAAATGAACGTCTTTATTATTGTTGAGGAAAATAGTTCGAAAAAGTAACAAAATCAATGCCATTAAAAAAAACTGGATCAAATAGACTAGGAGGAACATCTCCATCATCCGCAGCACTGCCTTCTTCCTCGGCCTATGGTTCTTCACTGTCATCCATGTGAGGAGCTTGGTGGTTGAGGGTTTCTTTTCATGGGTTGGGTATTTTATGGGAATCTATGAGATCTTGAATTTCATGCCTGAGGCGGGTGCAGTTGTCGGTGTCATGGCCATGTAGCTGGTGGAAGTGACAATAAAGGTTCACATTTATGTGTGGTGGTGGGGGGTGCGGAAGTGGCTTGCCTTCTAAGGGTTTCAAGATTCCTTGTCCCTGTAACTTTTCAAATACCTTCGACAAAGGTCTACCAAGGTCGGAGAATTGTCGGTTCCTGATGGCAGCAACCTCGACAGTAGCGGGCTTAGTCTCAGAATACCCCCCAAGAGTCCGCCTATTCTGGCCATAGGACTTTCTATTTTCAGCCTCTTCTTCCTCAATATCCATGACAGTTTCCCTCAACTGTCGAAAATCAGAAATCATTGAAGTCATCCTCCTCAGCTTACTATAAATAGAGGACTTGGTGCCCTTGATGATCATTTTGATTTGGTCCTTCTCTGAGGGCCGAGTCTGTATTTTCAAAAGCTGGCTTCTCCAGCGATCCACATACTCCTTGAAGCTTTCTTCCGGCTTCTGCTTAGTGTTCTCCAAATCACGGAGTGACAAGTCAATTTCCAAGTCTGTAACATACTGCTTCAGAAAAGCATCAGCTAGTTCCTTCCAATCTTCCTTAACCTTCTTCTCAAGGCTATGATACCAAACCACAGGTGCCCCCTCGAGTGACATCCCAAACATCTTTTGGACTTAGCGCTGTGATAGGCCCATTGAACTCATGACTGAGACATATTGCTGCAGATGGACCCTCGGGTCTCCGTTCCCATTAAACTTGGCCATGTCCGGCATTTTAAACTGAGTTGGCAGCTGTTATCCGAAGGTCATGCCTCATAATCTAACAACTCTTCATGTTTACCCCTCATTTTGCGGGTAACTATTTCAACCTGATCCCAAAGCTTTCGAAATTCTGCCTGAGACCCAATCACTTTGCCTGTTGCATACTCTGCTATGTCATCATCAGAAATGGGGATATCATCCCCCAACCCATTCGGAGGCTCCCCGCGCCTCACATTCTCAGAATTTCCCCCAGCACGGGGCACAGCCATATTTGCCATGGCAGTGTCATGGCTTGCAACTGTTCGGTGACCTTGGCGAGACTGTTTTCCAACTGATCCATACGGGATACCTCAATATCTGATTCAATCATGTCTGTTCTCAGTATTTTGGTGAGTCTTCCCTTTTCCCTAACCCAACGGGATCTATGATGGCTTTCAGAACACAAGGGTTAACATGATGTATGTATGCATGGGGTGCATGAGGTGTATATAACATATATAACATATTAAATCAATTATAACTCTCAAGCAAATCGGCCCGTTATCATTTTAGAATCCTTCGGGCTAATTGTCATAGGAGTGAACCCATCCCAGTTTAAATGGCCCAATGAGTTCACATCTCATGACAAGGTGCCCGACTAAACCCAAATGGTAACGTTCCGAACACAATCACAAGTAGCCCATCAATCACTTAGAAGCTTTTGGCCCAATAGTCATGAAATACGTTCTTGTCCCGGTTTAAATGGCCCAACAAGCCCATATCCCATGATAAATGGTCCAAATGGATCCAAACAACGATGTTCCCAAACACAAGCATAAAGAAAGATGATGCAAACATGACATAATAATTTCTACAATAATGGCCCATCAACATTTCAGAAGCTTTTGGCCTAATAGTCATAAGGTGTGAACTTGCCCCAGTTTAAATTGCCCAACAAGCCCGCATTTCTGACAATAGTCCAACTGCATCCAAATGAGGATGGTCCACAAGCACATATCCAAGGAAATAATTGTTACTTTAGCCAACCCGGTTTATGGGTGGGTTAGCAAGAGTATAGACAAAGGCTCTCACCGGCGAAGGATGGCCCACGACTAGGTCTCCCCACTCAAGGGTTCGAGCAACCAAGTGAGCGCACCCTTTTTTATACACTAAGGTACATGCCAATGAGCTATGGTGTGTGACTGACTGTCAAATGGATTTCCCGTTGTGAATCCCCCAGAGGGAAGGTGGAGCGAGGCTCACTTAAATACCCAAGCCTCTTAGGCTCTTATCGCTTGTTGTCAGGAATAAACAACGAGTCCTCCAAATTAGTCCATCACAATAGGCTACGAGTAGATGGCTATCTAGGTGCCTTCACAGCTTTTCCTTCTAGAAAGGTAGTGAATGAAGGAAGACACCAAACCATTACCTAGCCTAAAAATGCTTTGATTAAACCCTCACTTTATCCACTATAGACACGGTCAATTAAACATAAATCCAAACATCACAAGACAATATTTCGGGGCCGATTCTCTATCCCCAGTGGAGTCGCCAGACTGTGGGAACACAGGAAATCTGGGGCGACGCATGCTATTCCTAGGCTCGCGGCCTAGTTGGGAGTACGGAGTAGCCACGGGGGACTAAACCAGAGAGTAATGGAGTCGCCACCCGGTGTGAACCGGGACAAATATTTAAGGCCGCACTCACCCCTCGCAAGGGAAGACCTCAAACCGTTGGGTTCGGAATGGTCCCTTACTTATGTCACTTGTAATAAAAGGATTTATGTAATAATTTAACCAGGCTTGAATAACATTTATTTCCAAAAATATCATGCTTCTAAATTCATATGCATACATCAACAAGTTCATCACAACATGCAACATCACATGGCAATCTCATGAACATATTTCAATCCTATGATATGGAAAACTAAGAACAACATAATCATGCTTGAGTACTATCTCATGAACCTATTAACCAAATAACATGCTAACAGCCTAATCATGCTTGAATACAATCCCAAGAACACATAGAATGGATAAATGCAGGAACAAATAATACGGTTGGCTATATAACACAAGAAAGATCAACCAAGAGGTAATTATGCATGAATATGATAAGACAGACTCAGTTCAGTGTGTGCGCGTTCGTGTAGCGTTCGTAAACGCGTTCGAACGGTAAACAGAAGGTTCGCGTTCGTATGGTGTTTGATAACGCGTTCGAACAGAAATGAAACAGAATGCTCGCGTTCATATGGCGTTTGATAACGCGTTCGAATGGAAATGAAACAGAATGCTCACGTTCGCATGGCGTTCGTGAACGTGTTCGAACGGAAATGAGACCTGATGCATGATAAGGCAAAAATGCTTGCGCGTTCGAGTTGCGTTCGTAAACGCGTTCGAACGGGAACAGACCTGATGCATGAAATGGGACGCAATACATAAACAACAAAATAAAGGGGCGCGGCGAAGTACTGCCGTAAAGGTGGCCTTTTGGGGCTCTTGATCTCTCAAAGAGAGGACCTTTAGACCAACATACTAAGCCCATGCGCGTCACATCACATCATGCATACAAACATAAAGACAATCATATTATTCTAAGTATGTCCGATTGAACGTGTCTTGCATCCAACCGAACACACATCAACCGGCGCGGCAAAGCATCGTGGTAAAGGGCTTTAACCCCTCCCCATAGGGGATCTTTCATTCCACTTACTAAGCCCATGCGCTCGATTGAGTCATGCATAAATAAGCAACATGCATAATTTAAGTGACGAAAAATAAATAAATAAAAGCAACACAAAACAAGAGAATGTGCCGTTTACTCAAGTGGTACGTGGAGTTGTATCCCAAGTACAGACCGCACTACCGTCCATTCGGATTCGGCTACGGAATTTACGTCTGGGTTTCCATCCTATATACCACAAGAGACGACACTCTTCCATTTCATTCAAGCCACAACATGCATCCATAAACGACTCTCATGCGAATAGAATTCAATAATAATAAAAATAAATGAATATAAACTAATGAAAAGGTACCCTCAGGTCTAACCTTTTAAATCACCTCTCGGATGTACGGTACACGATCATCAGAAGGGTGGATGCTCCGTAACTCTCCCGGTTCACTGGTTCACTGTTCTCATTCGTTGTCTTACTGTTTTGAGTCGTCGTTCTCCGTCTTTTGCTATTGTTTCCTTGTGGTTTCGCTGCCGTTTCCTCTTTATCTTTTGCTTACTGTTTTTGGGTGTGTTCTTCCTGTAATTTTCTTGTGTGTTGTGTATGAGCTAGGGACTAGGGACTAGGGTTGAGAAGGTTGGTGAAGGGTTCTTTTTATAGGCAAAGGGTTGGGCTTGACAAGGAAAGGGATTTGGCTAATTAAAGAGGGATTTGATTTGGTGTTGGACAAGGAAAGCAAGGGATTTGATTTGGTTTGGTTTAGGAATACAATATTTTAAGTTAGGAATAATATATTGGTTGATTGATTTTAACTTGGTATGATTATATTTTTGATTTAGTATGTGATTTGTTTAAATTAGGCATGATTTTAGTTTAAGTTGGTAATTGCTTATTTTATGTTTGGTATTGTTTTATTTAATTATTTAATTATTTAATTATTTAATTATTATCTTATTTAGTTAATGTTTTAATTAATATTTATTTATTTAAATTGGGATGTGTTTTATGGGCTTTGGGGGGCTAATTGGGCTGGATGTGAGGCTAGCAGCAAAACCAGAATTACCGACACCGTTCGAACGCTTCCTCGAACGCGGCACGAACGCCCGCAATCCATTTGATGTTCAAACGTAAACACGAACGCAGCACTAACGAAAACAGTGAACCTTGTTTATTCTGAATTTCCCCTTCCGATGTCCGTTTCCCGTGACCTCCGTGACTTAAAAGGTAGTGTCTCCAAAATGAGACTCATCATAGGGACTTATGTGTAAAAATGCAGTGCCTACACAAGGGTTTCCTAGTTGAAACAATTTCCCTTTCCCATAAGGATTCCTAGTCAAAAACTACCTTAACTTACTTTATCATACTAGGACATTGACTTACTAGTTTACCCCATTAAAGTAGGATAACTTATTATCTTATCTTGTATGGATAGAATGTTTTATCTTCCCGAACATGTCTTGCCCTATGCTCGGTTTTCACGAGGTCGGTCTTCATGTGGATGGTCATAATAGTCTTTTGTACTGAGAATGCTGTTGTCGACCTGATAATTGCCCGGTCATCTTGAACTCAAGTGCTCGGTCACAAACCGTAAAGTTCCCGGCCTCTTACTGTTGACTCTTTAGTGGTCGGGTCGACATTAATAATCTTGACTGAGAAGTGAATTACCTTTTTTACCTCTGTCGTGCTGCTTAAATAATATAGTGCCTGAAAACACCATCAACAAAGACAAACTGGCACATGATCTTCGCGCAAACACTTTGACTCTGATTTAAATGAGTTATTCAAGACTTCAAATTTGTGGTTTAAATCAAGTACTGTGAAAATTTATTTAACTTCGTTATTGATTATTCTTCGAGGACACATCTATGGAAACTAATTAGGACTCCATTGTTAGATAATTATGACCCATAGCGTCACTATTTGTAAAAGACATTGTGGATTTTGTACAAATGAACTATGTGACAATGAAAATTGCTATTTTATCATTTTGTAATTAGATTACTTGAATATAAAAATGATAAAAGTCCTTATGATTAGTTCCGGATTATAAGATATGAGACAGTATCAATCCGCTAAAAGTTAATCATTAAATATCCATAGTCGTAGTATTATCGAGATTGGACATCAATAATGCGTAATAGACTAGTATTACACTTGTGCGCGTTATGGAAGTGTAACGATATAGTTCTCATATATTTGGGTATTGGATACTCATGCAAGTGTAATATGAGGTTCTGTTTACCGATGGTACGAGAACAGCTTCGCTCTGGATAGACCCCGCGAAATCCCATTGGTAGTATGACTATGTGTCTATGGGAATCCGCATCAGGGTAGGTGTATTTTGGCTTAACCTGAGACTTGCATCGCTAATACTTACGACAATCAGTACGATTTGGTTTTGGTCGTCCAGGGCTTTAACAGGTTCTGTGTACGCCTCTTCTGGATTTATTGAGAATCGTAGTGTATTAGGTGTGATGTCAAGATGGAAGTATCACTTCAGTCATATGGAGATGATGATCACACAGGGATACAGAACTGGTACTCTATTATGTTGCAACTATCGAGATAATATGACAAGGTCATGATTATCCGATTAAAGAGACTAGTTGCTAGTGATCCGATATATGCTTCGTACGTGGCAGACACTATTCCAGCCCCAGACCTAGCATGTGACATATGATACTGGATTGTAATACACAATACTTAATATACTACGCCTGTTATAGATTATATATTCATTAAAGAATATTTCTGGAGAATTGGGTAGGCACGGTGCTTTGCTAGAAGCCAACCATGTCTTGTAAATCGGTAAGAACGTGGTACCGGGTAGACCTGGCTAAGGTTCCGGTTCGGAACCGGAAAAGAACCGGTTGGAACCAGACAGTTCCGGTTCCAACCGGTTCCAGAACCGAACCAGAACCTAACCGTTTTAAATTTATAAAATATATATATGTATATATATTTTATTTTTTAGATAAGAATTTTATTTGTAATTTAATGTAATTATGTAATGTAATAAATTCAAATTCAGAATTTTAAATTATATTGATTTATCAATCTCAAATTTTTTTATTTTCAATAAAGCAAAAAAAAAAAAAACGGTTGGAATCGGAACCGAACGGTTCGGTTCCGGTTTCGGTTCTGGTTCCACTTTTGTGTGGAACAGGAACCGAACTGGAATTAACCGATTCGGGTCCGGTTCGGAACCGAACCGAACCGTCGGCCTGGTATAATACCGGGTACGCACGTGTTTGGATAGTCCGACGACCGAATTTACTGCCAACATGTCCAGGGATCTCATGGGTCGCTTCCCGAAGATTCACCAATGACGTTTGACTCGAACATAATTAATCTAGGATTAATTATGAGAGAGAGAAAATTAATCTAGGATTAATTACGGTAAGAATTTATCTGTGATAAAATTCGATTAGAAGAGAGAGAACGATTAATTGGAATTAATCGATTAAATAATATATTCGATATATTAATTGAAATTAGATTTCGACGTGAAATTAAAATTGGATTTTAATTCTGGCGAACGAATTAATTTAGAATTAATTCGCGAGCGACTTTCATAATAATTTTGCGAAACATTATTATTTAATTAAATTTGATTTAATTACGTCGCAACGAAAAATTCGTTAATTCGGAATTAACGAACCCCAGCCCGAAATGTGTTTAGTGGGCCCACTTGTATTTTGAATTTAAAGTGGGGCCCATAAGTCACATCACTAGTCAACTACTTACTTTATGGTGATGGAAGTTAGTGAAGACTTTGATGTTAGCTTGTTTCTTATACTATCATTATTTTTAATTGATGTGTAAGACCTTTACCAACTTTGGAAGATTTGGTAATTGATTTATTGATTTTTGGTGTTGGTTTCTATTAAGGTCCCAAGATCATAAACAAGCATGAAATATGTGCGAATACAAATCGAAGAAGTTGCGGAATACTCACATCGATCGGTTGAGCGACGCAGAGGCAAAAAAATCTGATTCTGCCCACTGGTACATGCGGCAGTGAGCTGCTCACTGGTTCCACCATTTGCGCCCATTTGGATCATCTTCGTCAAGCTCCGGGCTTCGTCGAACGATTCCCGGCTCATTGGTAGACTTCCCTATCACCTTCGCATGTCTCGTAAGTGTGCTAGCACTTGTGATTTTGCCACAAAATCCCACTCTTGCTTCCCTTCTTGCTCGGCATTTCCCAGAAAACCAGTGAAGAATTTAGCCACCAAGGGCATGAGAGAGAGGAGAGAAAGAGAGAAGAGAGAATATAGAGTTGTGTTTGGTTAAAGAAAATTGTGTATCTAATACCAATTTTGAATTTCCAAAATTCAATTACCAATTTTCTCTTTCCAAAAGTCAAACATTAATGCCAACCACCACATCCATCAACTCACATCAAGTTGTCAAGTCATATCACTCAAAGTGACAAGTGATTTGACGCTTGAAGTGACGCTAGATGCGACTAGCGATTTGACGCTTGATTTGACTTGCGTGCCGCATTCGAATTTGAAATGCGAATGCACTAGCAAATAATCTCGGGCTCGGGTTCGCTAATTCCAAATTAACGAATTTTCCGTTGCGTCGTAATTAAATGATTACGCCTAGCGAAGGCACTATTCACGTCGCTAACGAATTAATTCTAAATTAATTCGTTCGCCAGAATTAAAATCTAATTTTAATTCCGCGTCGAAATCTAATTTCGTTTAATATATCAAATATATTAATTTCTCGATTAATTCCAAATTAATCGTTATCCCTCTTTAATTGATATTTTATCTCAGATAAAATATCTCTGCAATTAATCCCAGATTAATTTTCTCTCTCTTCTAATTAATCCCAGATTAATTTAGAGTGCCAGTCATACGTCATCGGTGAATCTTTGGGAAGCGACCCATGAGATACCCTGATATGTTGGCAGTAAATTCGGTCGTCAGACTATCTGAATACGTAAGTACCTCGTACTATGTTTATACCGATTTACAAGACAAGGTTGGCCTCTAGCAAAGCGCCATGCCTACCCAATTCTCCGGAAATATCCTTACAGGAATAAAAGATCTATATCAGGCGTAGTATACGTAGTATTGCGTATTTATGTCCAGTATCAGATGACCACGTGCTAGGCCTGGGGCTGGAATTGTGTCTGCCCCGTACGAAGCACATGTCAGATGTCTGATAACCAGTCTCTATAATTGGATAAACATGACCTTGTCATTTAATCCCGATGACTGTAGTACTTAAGAGTACTAGTACCGTATCCTACGTGACCATCATCTCCATATGACTGGAGTGACACTTCCGTCTTGACATCACACCTAACACACTACGATTCTCAATATACCCAGCATTGTCGTACACAGAACATATTAAAGCCCTGGACGACCGCAACCAAAGTATATTGATTGTCGCAAGTATTAACGGTGCAAGTCTCAGGTTAAGACCAAATACACCTACCTTGATTTCGGACTTCCATAGACACATAGTCATACTACCAATGGAATTCCGAGGGGGTCTATCCAGAGCGAAGCTGTTTCCCGTACCATCGGTAAAACACAACCTCCTATTACACTTGCATGAGTATCCTATACCCAAATATATGATAACTATGCTGTTGTGCCCTCACAACGCGCACAAGTGCAATACTAGTCTTTTACGCATTTATCTATGTCTAATCTCGACAATGCTCTGACTAGGGATATTTAATGATTTATCCTTCGTGGACTGATACTGTCTCATATCATTCTCTGTCCAGGAACAAATCACAGAGACCTCCTATCATTTATACATCTAGGTGATCTAGTCACAAATGATAAGAGTGCAATCTCCTTTGTCACATAGTTAATTTGTACAACAACACCATGATCTGTACAAATAGTGATGCTATGGGTCATAATTGTCCAACAATATCCCACTTGGCCTATAGCTAGTCACTCGAGTGTCTTACACCCGAAGTATGTACGGTTGGCTCAAACTGCTGAGAAAAGGCTTTCGTCAGCGGATTTGCATGATTATTCATCTGATGCGATTTATTCGATCATCACATCGCCACGATGTATGATCCGAACGAATCAGATGAATATCGAAGTATTTATCTGGATCGTTGATGAGACTATTAATTAGCCTGTGCTGAAGCCTAGCTCAGCTGCTAACAGAACTATATCTAATCTAATTAGATTTTGTATCAACCCAGAAGGTTTCTATTGCTGCCTCAGCTGCAGCAATAACCCGCATTTTGTTTATTAGGTAACAGTATCTTGCTTGGAAGATTTCCAGCTCATTGTACCGTTATTCAAACTGTATAGTACCGTTTGCGACTTATAGTCGTTATTTCGGTTTAGGAAACTTGCAGTAGTGATCCCAGTCACTTCAAGTTCTCTTTCTCCACAGATTAAGACAGCATCCTTAGATCTCTAAGATACTAACGGATGTTCTTAATATCAATCCAGTGACTATCACTTGGATTGGCATGTGTGATAACCCATATGCTCAAAGCGTATGAGACACCAGGTCGCGTACATTTTTCAATGTATGGTTTCTCGGAGAGTTTTCATGAAAGCTAAGTTTTCACCGATTGTATTATGAGAATATCATTTCCAAGAAATGACATATTATCATTATTTTATAGGACAGCCACTGTCAGTGCGCTCCTACTAACCCTCTTATATACACAAGAATCATTTTCGTTTTGAATTAAATCATAAACATTATGATTACATCAAAACAATAATTCCAAGAACCTATGCTTGCTTCAATCCAAACATGGATCGAATAACCTGCAAACCTTGTTTGCTAGTTTTGGTACGTCAAAACCGACATGTTGTTGTAAACATCCTCCTAAAGGTTTCCTTTTCAGGAAAGCGATTTTCCCGTTAAGCTGACATATTTCATAAATGAAACATGCAGCTTTAGCAAGCATTATCCAAATGGATTTACCGTGGCAACAGGTAAAAGGTTGAATCGTAATCAACACAATGTTGATAACGATACCTTTCTGTTAAAAGCCTAGCTTAGAACGTTGGTATGTTACCTTCCATGTATGTCTTCCTTGAAGACCTATATAGTACTAATAGGCACAATGCCTTGCGATACATCAACTAGTATCCAAACTTGTTGATATACATGGAATCCATTTCGGATTCATGACACTTTGTCATAATAGGGAGTCGATACCTTGTATCACTTCCTCATATGTAGTCAGTTGGTATACCTCAATAAGATTGACATCTTTATTAGGTGAGATCAGAAACCCATACCCCAGGTTGTTTTCTGATTCTCTCAGACATACGTGGTTCTTGTGTATTCGAAGATTATTGGTGTAGTTCCATCCTTGATGAACTATTTGTGTTCCATTAAGGATTCGGTGTCTGAAACAGTATCACTCCGATTTTCATCGAGTTATACTATCCTCCACTTACCACTGCATATCGGTATTCCTTTTAGGAAAACCGCATGGCGAGCAACAATCTAATTGTTCTCTAGTGAGATGCATAAGCACTATGCTTATGGTTTCCCTAGGATAACCTACAATTGGCACTTATCCTATTTGGGTTTTAGTTTGGTATCATCCAAACATATGCCTAGCATACCCAAATATACAGGAATGAGAAACCCGATTTCTTTCCTGTTCATATCTAATATGAAATCTGTCAAACAGATTTTTATGGAACCTTATTCAAAATAAGTTCTGCACTGTAATGCTTATCCGTTGAAGGAAATGGTAGCTCAGAACGACTCATGATTACCTTATCATGTCCAACAAAATTCGGTTACTCAGTTCGGACACACCGTCAAACTGACGTGTTCCGGGAGGAGTCCTCATTGAAAGAATACTATACTCTTTCAAGTATATTAGAAACTTATGCTTAAGTATTTTCCATTACGGTCTTACCGTGACAGGTTAATACTTTAGCCGATCCGTTTATCTATTTCGTGTTGAAACTTTATCAGTTTCCGATTTGTGTTCTTCAAAAGAAACACATAACCATACGAGATGCCACATCCGTAAAGGTCACGAAATATTCATATCCACCTCTAGCCTAGCTAGACATGGGCCCACTTGCTTCACTATGAACTAGGGCTAACAAATCGGTGGCTTTTACACTTTTACCAAGTAAATAGTGTTTTAGGCACTTTGCCGAATAAATTAGATTCGTAGACTTTTTTTTATTGGAATCAAATTAGTCCGAGTACCCACTCTTTGAAAGTGTGGATATATGAGTCTTGTTTAATTGTGTCCCAGACAACAATGCCACAATATGTTTCTTCTGATCAAATCAGTTTGAGCTATTTGTTTGTCATGTTATATGTTTGAGATATTTTATATTCAAAATATAAATTCTGTTATCACATCTAATGTGTTTATCTCATATCATCCTTTATATAATAAAACACTTTAGCGTTCTAGAATATAAAGGTTCACCCACACGCGGGTTAAACACTGATATAAATATAATGTATCTAGTCAAACTAGTTACATTATAACATTTCCTAATCCTGCTCATAGAAGATTCTGAACATCAATATATATTTATGTACCACACTAAGTATTTAAAATAATTTTAATACTAGTTGTGAACATAATCTTGACAAACATATTTGAAGTCAGAGCCTTGCTCGTTCTTCAATTCCTTCATGTCTACTTTGTCCAAACGGCAGTCACGCTTCAGCGATCCCGTTTGCCACATTTAAGCAGACATTTTGGGATATGTCATTTATCTTCCCAGAAGATTATAATGATTTTGCCTTTGCCCCTTTTAACATTCCAGAAGCCTTTGGCCAAGCCTTGGCCTTCTAGAATATCGAAGTAAGGTGCGCCTTGCGCTACTTGCCTTATTGCAAACTTTGACTTTATCTCCTTGAGAATAGTCATTAACTCTCCAAGAGTTATTATTGCAATTTTAGTACTTCTAAAATCTAAGTATAGATTTATGAAGATCCTTCAATTTCTTTATCATACTTTTAAGGATCTAATCCTTAGTTCTGATTCAGAAATTAAGAGAGTCTACTGCGTGGAAGTATAATGGATTAAGCACTAAAGTTATCATCACATGAATCTTCCAAGATTATGCTCTACTATTTGCTTAACTCCAGGCTTAGGCATAATATGTTATTTTATCGAATAAGTAACTTATTATATTCCAGGACCATCCTGATGAAATTTATTCCCAATTGAAAAATTAAACCATTTAAAACATTTTCCTTATGATTATGTTTTAAATGTCAATCTTTCAATTATATCTGATTTTAATAGTCCAACTATTTAATCAACGATTTATGTACTATTTATTATAATGATTACAATAGTCCAACTATTAATCAACTAATTTAATTGAATAGATTTAAATAATATAATGATTACTATAATCCAATTATAAAATCAACTATAAATGAATTGTTTGAATATAGTCCAACTATTAATTAAAACAACGTTTAAATATTAGTCCAACTAACATTTAATTTATTTGACGAATGATATTTGTGTTGAGCGCATATGGAAAGTAATTAAACGAATATTGCAAATTCAATTATTGCCTCATACTATTTTTTGGCGAGCCTCTAACCCTCTGTCGAGTACTCGGGAAACCGTGTTTCCTAGTGGGCTAGGATCCTGTTAAATATCACACAATCTTGACTTTGGCCAACAAATTGTATGATAATTAACTAGGTAGACCTCTAAGATCGATTGGATCCAATCCAATTCCTAGATCCGGTAGGGGGACATCCAAGTCCGAAACACATATCTTATATATGCCAATACATCCAATGTATTACCTAACATTTTTCCTCTGAATCAACTAAGCCTTGGCTTTGGCACAACAAACTTAGTGATCCCAGTTAAGCGCGACCTATTGACCATGGGAAGCTTCGTAATCAATGTCGATGGACAAGAAGTGGTGTTGACTTTGGCCAACAAACCACAACTTGGACAAGACACCAATATGGAACAAAGCCTTCGTGATTCAAACACATCCTCGACGGACAAAGGCCTTGACTTTGGCCAACAAGCCAATGCCAGTCTCGGATCTTGAGTGAGAATCACTCAATGGAAGGAAAGAGGCTTAATATTTTGCGAGGGTTTTTCGAGTGCAAATTGGCAACCAATTTATTATCTTTGTTAAGGTCTCATCATCATACACCCTTAAACATGCATTTTAAACACATAATAAAGCGCGTATAATAAAATAATAATGATATGCGGATGGATACTTTACACATTGATCCTAGATCAAATCTCTCCATTTCTCTCTCCCGCTAACACAAGTATTACTTCTACCCGTTACACTACACTTCTAAAGAAACCTCATTTACATTGAGGGGAATAAGTGAGAAGAGAATACAAAGAATAAGGAGGTGATAAGGCTGGACACGCAGGTCCAATTTAATAAATTAAATTTATTACAATAATTTCTAAAATTGTCCCACCCATCTAATATCCATCCGATATACATTATTCATGCATCGCAACCATGTATTCACACAAGCATGTTATCAATCAATCTAATCAAATTAATTAATCTGATAATTAGTGATTATCCAATGTTCAAACAACGATTTGATTTTGCTCGAGTCAAATTCATTTTTGCGAATAAGTACTCAAAGTACGAATTCTCGAATTAAATTAAACTACATCATTAAATCCAATTTAATATGCATTCAATTCTAATTCACTATTTAATTTCAAATTAAATACTACACTTTATTAACGAACTTTTACGACTTAAATTCCATATTTAATCGTTACGGGTCTCAAAGCCCGATTAACGTCCAACATCAATTTAATTAAAGTCCAATGGGCTTTTAATTAATTTCTTGAGGGGGGACTTTTGGTCAACTCGGGTCAAACCGAATAACCAAAATCCAATCCGGGAATTACCCCATAAGCCCAGAAATTAATTTTAGCCCATTAGGCCCAATTAAACTTTAAAGGTCCATTAAGTCGCATTTGGGCTTTATGGATGCGGTTTTGGGCCAATTGGATCCAATCCATTTGGCCTAAACCAAACTTTGTACAACAAAGCCCAACAAGCCCAATTACAACACAAAAGCCAAATCCAATTTTAAGGGCCAACATAATTAAACACAAAAATCCAATTTCACATTTAATTAATCTAAAGTGTATATCATGATTAATCACCCAAATTAACATTTCTAAACATTAATTTATACAATTAATCATGCTCATTTTCATCAGCACATGTCCAACACATTTTGATAAAATCAAACCCATAATACATGCTCAAAGTCTCGGCCAAGTGGGGGATTTCCAAATCAATTCGGTTTCAATCAAATTAAATCCGCAATCAACATTTCCCGAATGATTCTAACTCATCCAATGAATCAAAAATCAAAAAATCCAAGACTAAATAGGGCACTTCTCATTCGGCCAAGCCTACTCAATTTGGGGAAAAATGTTACAAAAACAATTTCATGAAATTGATCCAATCATATTCAATTAAACATGTATTAAGCATACTCAAACATCCAATTCATTCAAATCATGCTCAAAACAAATAACCAAAATTTTAAGCCCTAACTTTTTCATGCTCAAACCTTTTGCTAGATACCATTGTTGGTTCTATATTAAGGTCCCAAGATCATAAACAAGCATATGAAATATGTGCGAATACAAATCGAAGAAGTTGCGGAATACTCACATCGATCGTTTGAGCGACGCGGAGGCAACAAAATATGATTTTGCCCACTGGTACATGCGGCAGTGAGCTAATCACTGGTTCCACCATTTGCGCCCATTTGGATCATCTTCGTCAAGCTCCGGGCTTCGTCGAACGATTCCCGGCTCATGGGTAGACTTCCCTATCACCTTCGCATGTCTCGTAAGTGTGCTAGCACTTGTGATTTTGCCACAAAATCCCACTTTTGCTTCCCTTCTTGCTCGGCATTTCCCAGAAAACCAGTGAAGAATTTAGCACCAAGGGCGTGAGAGAGAGAGAGAGAAAGAGAGAGAGAGAGTTGTGTTTGGTTAAAGAAAATGTGTATCTAATACCAATTTTGAATTTCCAAAATTCAATTGCCAATTTTCTCTTACCAAAAGTCAAGCATAATGCCAACCACCATATCCATCAACTCACATCAAGTTATCAAGTCACATCACTCAAAGTGACAAGTGATTTGACGCTTGAAGTGACGCTAGATGCGACTAGCGATTTGACACTTGATTTGACTTGCGTGCCGCATTCGAATTCGAAATGCGAATGCGCTCGTAAATAATCTCGGGCTCGGGTTGCTAATTCCAAATTAACGAATTTTCCGTTGCGTCGTAATTAAATGATTACGCCTAGCGAAGTCACTATTCACGTCGCTAACAAATTAATTCTAAATTAATTCGTTCGCCCGAATTAAAATCTAATTTTAATTCCGCGTCGAAATCCAATTTTGTTTAATATATCAAATATATTAATTTCTCGATTAATTCCAAATTAATCGTTATCTCTCTTTAATTGATATTTTATCCCAGATAAAATATCTCCGCAATTCATCCCAGATTAATTTTCTCTCTCTTCTAATTAATCCCAGATTAATTTAGAGTGCGAGTCATACGTCATCGGTGAATCTTTGGGAAGCGACCCATGAGATCCCCAGATATGTTGGCAGTAAATTCGGTCGTCGAACTATCCGAACACGTAAGTACCTCGTACTACGTTTATACCGATTTACAAGACAAGGTTGGCCTCTAGCAAAGCGCCATGCCTACCCAATTCTCCGGAAATATCCTTACAGGAATAAAGGATCTATATCAGGCGTAGTATACGTAGTATTGCGTATTTCTGTCCAATATCGGATGATCAGGTGCTAGGCCTGGGGCTGGAATTGTGTCTGCCCCGTACGAATCACATGTCGGATGTCTGTTAACTAGTCTCTATAATCGGATAAACATGACCTTGTCATTTTATCCCGATGACTGTAGTACTAAGAGTACTAGTACCGTATCCTACATGACCATCATCTCCATATGACTGGAGTGAGTGACACTTCCGTCTTGACATCACACCCAACACACTACGATTCTCAATATACCCAACATTGGCGTACACATAACCTGTTAAAGCCCTGGACGACCGCAACAAAAGTATATTGATTGTCGCAAGTATTAGCGGTGCAAGTCTCAGGTTAAGACCAAATACACCTACCCTGATTCGGACTTCCATAGACACATAGTCATACTACCAATGGAATTCCGAGGGGGTCTATCCAGAGCGAAGCTGTTTCCCGTACCATCGGTAAAACACAACCTCCTATTACATTTGCATGAGGATCCTATACCCAAATATATGATAACTATTCTGTTGTGCCCTTACAACGCGCACAAGTGCAATACTAGTCTTTTACGCATTTATCGATGTCCAATCTCGACAATTCTCTGACTAGGGATATTTAATGATTTATCCTTCGTGGACTGATACTGTCTCATATCATTCTCCGTCCAGGAAGAAATCACAGGGACCTCCTATCATTTATACATCTAGCCGGAACTTTCCCCCTCTCTTTCTTTAAGATTGCCGAGAGTTGCTTCTATTGATTGGGAAATTTTGTAGCAAAATTTCCTAATCTAGCTCTTAAAAAGAAGTCTACAAAGGTGATATGGAAACTTTCCCATTGAGTTTGGAATTCAAAGATAAAGTTTGGAGCTCAACATACAATCAATGGAGAGCTTGGAGCACTTCTCAAAGGAGGGAAATTTTTTTTGTTATCTCCACATCCATATTGCCGACCAATGTAAGTATTTTTTCCGCAATCTTACTTTGATTATTCACACAATTTATGCTTAATAGATCCTTGGCATGTTCTAGGAGAACCCAACAATGGTATCATAAGCCAAATTAAGAATGAAATGAATTAGGGTTCATAAACTTGAATTTGGGTATTTTTGCTTGGAGCATGATTTCGTCAAATTGATTGTCTGAGTATGCTTAGATTATGATAACTTAGAGTTATGCATGATTAATTTTGAGAAAAAAATGGTTAGATAATTTTTCCGAAATTGGATAGCATGGCCGAATACTTAGAGCCCTAATGTCATGGAGATTTTTGATTTTTTAGATCATTGAATGTGTTTAAAATGCATGAATATATTGATTTGTGATTTAATTGGATTGAAATCAAAATCGGATATAAAATCCCCAAAATTCCGTGTGAGATAGAGAAGCATGTTATGACTTGATTTTGTTTCAATTGTGTTGGACATATATTGAATATAATAAAGCATGATTAATTAATTAAATTGGTGTTTTGGAAATGTTAATTTAACTAATTAATTATGGCTATACACTTTATTTAAAAAATTGTGATATTTGGAATATTAGAATTTAATTAATTACGCTTCAATTTGGAATTGGGCTAAAATGTTGTTATATTTGGGCCTAATGGGCTTGGTTGGGCCAAGTTGGTTTAGGACAATTGGATTGGATCCAAATTGGGCCTAAAACCATTCCATAAAGTCCAAATATAATTAATGGGCCTTTTAAATATTTAATTGGGCCTAATGGGCCGAAATTAATTTTATGACAAATAGGGTGATTCCTTTATTGGGCCTTGGCATTTGGGTTTGAGCCATATTGGCCAAAGCCCATGCCTTATGAATTAATTAAAAGCCCATTGGACTTTAATTAAATTGACATTGGATGTTAATTGGGCCTTTGAGACCCATTAAGATTAGATTTAGAATCTAAGTCATGATTATACAATTAATCATGCTCATTTTCATCAGCACATGTCCAACACATTTTGATTAAAATCAAACCCATAATTACATGCTCAAAGTCTCGGCCAAGTGGGATTTTCCAAATCAATTCGGTTTCAATCAAATTAAATCCGCAATCAACATTTCCCGAATGATTCTAACTCATCCAATGAATCAAAAATCAAAAAATCCAAGACTAAATAGGGCACTTCTCATTCGGCCAAGCCTACTCAATTTGGGGAAAAATGTTACAAAAACAAATTCATGAAATTGATCCAATCAATATTCAATTAAACATGTATTAAGCATACTCAAACATCCAATTCATTCAAATCATGCTCAAATACAAATTACCCAAATTTTAAGCCCTAAACTTTTTCATGCTCAAACCTTGCTATGATACCATTGTTGGTTTCTATTAAGGTCCCAAGATCATAAACAAGCATGAAATATGTGCGAATACAAATCGAAGAAGTTGCGGAATACTCACATCGATCGTTTGAGCGACGCGGAGGCAACAAAATATGATTTTGCCCACTGGTACATGCGGCAGTGAGCTAATCACTGGTTCCACCATTTGCGCCCATTTGGATCATCTTCGTCAAGCTCCGGGCTTCGTCGAACGATTCCCGGCTCATGGGTAGACTTCCCTATCACCTTCGCATGTCTCGTAAGTGTGCTAGCACTTGTGATTTTGCCACAAAATCCCACTTTTGCTTCCCTTCTTGCTCGGCATTTCCCAGAAAACCAGTGAAGAATTTAGCCACCAAGGGCGTGAGAGAGAGGAGAGAAAGAGAGAAGAGAGAGTTGTGTTTTGGTTAAAGAAAATTGTGTATCTAATACCAATTTTGAATTTCCAAAATTCAATTGCCAATTTTCTCTTACCAAAAGTCAAGCATTAATGCCAACCACCATATCCATCAACTCACATCAAGTTATCAAGTCACATCACTCAAAGTGACAAGTGATTTGACGCTTGAAGTGACGCTAGATGCGACTAGCGATTTGACACTTGATTTGACTTGCGTGCCGCATTCGAATTCGAAATGCGAATGCGCTCGTAAATAATCTCGGGCTCGGGTTTGCTAATTCCAAATTAACGAATTTTCCGTTGCGTCGTAATTAAATGATTACGCCTAGCGAAGTCACTATTCACGTCGCTAACGAATTAATTCTAAATTAATTCGTTCGCCCGAATTAAAATCTAATTTTAATTCCGCGTCGAAATCCAATTTTTTTAATATATCAATATATTAATTTCTCGATTAATTCCAAATTAATCGTTATCTCTCTTTAATTGATATTTTATCCCAGATAAAATATCTCCGCAATTCATCCCAGATTAATTTTCTCTCTCTTCTAATTAATCCAGATTAATTTAGAGTGCGAGTCATACGTCATCGGTGAATCTTTGGGAAGCGACCCATGAGATCCCCAATATGTTGGCAGTAAATTCGGTCGTCGAACTATCCGAACACGTAAGTACCTCGTACTACGTTTATACCGATTTACAAGACAAGGTTGGCCTCTAGCAAAGCGCCATGCCTACCCAATTCTCCGGAAATATCCTTACAGGAATAAAGGATCTATATCAGGCGTAGTATACGTAGTATTGCGTATTTCTGTCCAATATCGATGATCAGGTGCTAGGCCTGGGGCTGGAATTGTGTCTGCCCCGTACGAATCACATGTCGGATGTCTGTTAACTAGTCTCTATAATCGGATAAACATGACCTTGTCATTTTATCCCGATGACTGTAGTACTTAAGAGTACTAGTACCGTATCCTACATGACCATCATCTCCATATGACTGGAGTGACACTTCCGTCTTGACATCACACCCAACACACTACGATTCTCAATATACCCAACATTGGCGTACACAGAACCTGTTAAAGCCCTGGACGACCGCAACAAAAGTATATTGATTGTCGCAAGTATTAGCGGTGCAAGTCTCAGGTTAAGACCAAACACCTACCCTGATTTCGGACTTCCATAGACACATAGTCATACTACCAATGGAATTCCGAGGGGGTCTATCCAGAGCGAAGCTGTTTCCCGTACCATCGGTAAAACACAACCTCCTATTACATTTGCATGAGGATCCTATACCCAAATATATGATAACTATTCGGTGTGCCCTTACAACGCGCACAAGTGCAATACTAGTCTTTTAACGCATTTATCGATGTCCAATCTCGACAATTCTCTGACTAGGGATATTTAATGATTTATCCTTCGTGGACTGATACTGTCTCATATCATTCTCCGTCCAGGAAGAAATCACAGGGACCTCCTATCATTTATACATCTAGCCGGAACTTTCCCCCTCTCTTTCTTTAAGATTGCCGAGAGTTGCTTCTATTGATTGGGAAATTTTGTAGCAAAATTTCCTAATCTAGCTCTTAAAAAGAAGTCTACAAAGGTGATATGGAAACTTTCCCATTGAGTTTGGAATTCAAAGATAAAGTTTGGAGCTCAACATACAATCAATGGAGAGCTTGGAGCACTTCTCAAAGGAGGGAAATTTTTTTTGTTATCTCCACATCCATATTGCCGACCAATTAAGTATTTTTTCCGCAATCTTACTACTTTGATTATTCACACAATTTATGCTTAATAGATCCTTGGCATGTTCTAGGAGAACCCAACAATGGTATCATAAGCCAAATTAAGAATGAAATGAATTAGGGTTCATAAACTTGAATTTGGGTATTTTTGCTTGGAGCATGATTTCGTCAAATTGATTGTCTGAGTATGCTTAGATTATGATAACTTAGAGTTATGCATGATTAATTTTGAGAAAAAAATGGTTAGATAATTTTTCCGAAATTGGATAGCATGGCCGAATACTTAGAGCCCTAATGTCATGGAGATTTTTGATTTTTTAGATCATTGAATGTGTTTAAATGCATGAATATATTGATTTGTGATTTAATTGGATTGAAATCAAAATCGGATATAAAATCCCCAAAATTCCGTGAGATAGAGAAGCATGTTATGACTTGATTTTGTTTCAATTGTGTTGGACATATATTGAATATAATAAAGCATGATTAATTAATTAAATTGGTGTTTTGGAAATGTTAATTTAACTAATTAATTATGGCTATACACTTTATTTAAAAAAATTGTGATATTTGGAATATTAGAATTTAATTAATTACGCTTCAATTTGGAATTGGGCTAAAATTGTTATATTTGGGCCTAATGGGCTTGGTTGGGCCAAGTTGGTTTAGGACAATTGGATTGGATCCAAATTGGGCCTAAAACCATTCCATAAAGTCCAAATATAATTAATGGGCCTTTAAATATTTAATTGGGCCTAATGGGCCGAAATTAATTTTATGACAAATAGGGTGATTCCTTTATTGGGCCTTGGCATTTGGGTTTGAGCCATATTGGCCAAAGCCCATGCCTTATGAATTAATTAAAAGCCCATTGGACTTTAATTAAATTGACATTGGATGTTAATTGGGCCTTTGAGACCCATTAAGATTAGATTTAGAATCTAAGTCATAAAGGCACATTAATAAAGTGTAATTATTTAATTTGGAATTAAATATGAATTAGTATTGAATACAAATTAAATTGGATTTAAAATTATAATTCGATATAATTCAAGAATACGCACTTTGAGTACTCATTCTTAAACGAGTTGGACTCGCGCAAATCAAATCTTTGTTTGAACATTGGATGATCACTTAATTCAAAGATTAATTAATTGGATTAGATTGATTGAATAACATGCTTTGTGCGAATACATGAATGTATTGTATGAATAATGTATATCAGATGGATATTAGATGGGTGAGGGAAATTTTGGAAATTATTGTAATAAATTTAGAATTTATTAAATTGGACCTGCGTGTCCAGCCTTAATCTCTTGACTCTTTGTAATTCTCTTCTCACCAATTCCCCTCAATGTAAATGAGGTTTCTTTAATGTATTATGTAATTGGGTAGAAGTTAGAATAGTGCTAGCCGGGGAGAGGAAATGAAGAGATTTATTCTAGGAACAATTTGTTTAATATCCATCTGCATATCGTTATTATATTAATTCGCGCCTTATTATGCTTTTAGAATGCATGCTTAAGGGTGTATGATGAGACCTAATCAAAGATAATAAAATGGTTGCCAATTTACGCGAAAAATCCTCAAACTAATATTAAGCGAATTCCATCCATTGAGTGGTTCTCTCTCAAGATCCACGATTGGCATTGGTTTGTTGGCCAAAGTCAAGATCAATATCCATCGCGGATGTGTTTGAACCACGAAAGTTTTGTTCCATATCGCATGTCTTGGGCAAGTTGTGATTTGTTGGCCAAAGTCAAGGTCACTTCTTGTTCATCGACGTGGATTATGAAGCTTTCCCACTGTCAATGGGTCCCGTTTAACTGGAATCATTAAGCTTGTTAAGCCAAAGCCAAGGCTTAGTTGATTCAGAGGAAAATGTTAGGAAAATATATTGGATATATTGGCATATATATTGTATATATGTTTCGGACTTGGAGGTCCACCTACCGGATCTAGGAATTGGATGAGATCCAATTGATCTTAGAGATCTGCCTAGTTAAATATCATACAGCTTGTTGGCCAAAGTCAAGCTTGTTGTAGGCAAGGTACAGAAGTGGACAACGCTGCCCGGGCTCGCGACCTGGTCGGGAGTACGGAGTAGCCCGCGGGGGACTAAACCGGAGAAATAAATGGAGTCGCCACCCAATGTGAATTGGGAAATGATTGAAGGCCGTACTCACCCCTCGCAAGGGAAGACCTCAAACCGTTGGGTTCAGAATGGTCCCTTACTTATGCCAATTATAATGAAAAGATTTATGCAATAGTATAACCAAGTCTTATGTAACACATGCATGAAATGTGATGAAAAGAAATCTGTTCAATGTATGTGCGTTCGTGTAGCGTTTGAAAATGCGTTCGAACGGTAAACAGAATGTTCGCGTTCGTATAGCATTTGAAAACGCGTTCGAACGGGATGAGACCTGATGCATGGTAAAGGAGAATGCATGCGTGTTCGAGTAGCGTTCTGAAAAGCGTTCGAACGGAAATGAGACAGAATGTTCGCGTTCGTATAGCGTTTGGAAACGCGTTCAAATGGGATAAGACCTGATGCATGGTAAAGCAGAATACATGCGCATTCGAGTAGCGTTTGGAAATGCATTCGAACGGAAATGAGACAGAATGCATACATTCCTGTAGCGTTCGGAAACACGTTCGAATGAGATTACCAAAGTGGTATCCAAAATGACACATGCGTGAATGCTTCTCAAGCGGTACGTGGAGTTGTATCCCAAGTACATAACGCACTACCGTCCATTCAGATTCGGCTATGGAATTTATGTCTGGGTTTCCATCCGATATACCACAAGAGGCAGCACTCAAGCATTAACACAACATGAATGCAAAGTGAAGAATGAAAGCATAACAACCAAAAGGGTAAATGACGAGATCAACAGAAGAAAGGCGCGGCAAAATTATGGTAAAGGTAGCCTTTGGGCATTTCCCTCAAATAAAGGACCTTTAATCCGATGTGATTAGCCCATGCACACTAGATTATCAATGCATGATTAAACAAATAAATAATATAGGACCCCGTACGCCCGATTGAACAAATCTCACATTCAATCAAACGTACTTCGTTCGGCGCGGCAAAATATTGTAGTAAAGGTAGCCTTTAGGCATTTCCCTCGAATAGAGGACCTTTAACTCACATAATTAGCCCATGCGCATCAAGTAATAATACATGAGGAAACAAAGTAATAATATGGGACCTCGTATGCCCGATTAAACATATCTCATGTTCAATGAAACGTACTTCATCCGGCGCAGCAAAACATTAAGATAAAGGTAGCCTTTAGGCATTTCCCTCGAATAGAGGACCTTTAACCCGCGTGATTAGCCCATGCGCACTAGATAGCAATGCATGCGTAAATAAAGTAATGATATGAAAAGGGTAAATGACATAATAAAAGGCGCGGTAAAATATTACGGTAAAGGTAGCCTTTTGGCATTCCCTCAAATAGAGGACCTTTAAACCAACGTAATTAGCCCATGCGCATCAAGTAACAATACATGAATAAACAAAATGCATAAAAAAATAAATAGCGGGACGATAAACATAGATTTAAATCACAAAATGAAACACGTGCTTGAAAGTCTCTCAAGCGGTACGTGGAGTTGTATGCCAAGTACAGACCGCACTACCGTCCATTCGATATACCGCAAGAGATAGCACGCAATCATCAACTCAATATATGCATGAAATATGATAATGCATGTGATGAAACAACAATAAATAACAGAAGCGATAAATAGTAAGCTAAGTTCGAAATATTAAAGGAAGATAAATAACTGAAAATAAATGCGGAATAGTAAAGCAATGATAAATATAAATTGAATGCGAAATAGAAATAAAGATAAATGCGGAATAAAATAAATAGCGGAATAATAAAAGAGAGATGTGACCAATGGTTTGGCCGTTTTTAATATAGGACTTCGCATGCCCAGTTGGACGTATTCCACGTCCAACCAAGCATGCCGTGTCCGGGATAACCAAATAAAATATAACAAAGGGTGCCCTCAGGTCTTACCTTTTAAATCGCTTCCCGGGAGTGCGTTGGGACGTCGCCGAAAGGGTTAACGCTTCACTATTTTTCTGGTTCACTGGTTCAAAATTTCCGTAGTTTTGGGCTGCTGTTTTGTCTCGGTTTCGTCACTATTTTGGAACGATTTTGCTGCTGTTTTGGGGTATTATTTTTGGTAAAATAGGGGACTGTTTTAGGGTTATTTGGCTACTATTTTTTGGTCGTTTAAGGACTGGTTATGGAGGCAGTTTGTTGGTTTAATTGGGTCGATTTGTGGGGTCTCATTTCTCTTGTTTGTTCGTTTGTTTAGTGGAGGGCAGGTTGCCTTTTGTGTGTGTTGAAATGAGGGAGGACCGAGTGCTGTATGTGTTTGTCGGTGAGGGCTGCATATTTTTTCTTTGTTTTCGGTGAGGGCTGCTGACTGTTTAAGGGACATATGGTTTGTGAGTGATGTAGCGAGAGGAGAGAGAGGCAGGTCAAAGTGTTTAGGGTATTTTATCGGTCAGGGGAGGATTTATTTTGTTGCTTTTGTTTAATCGGTGTAGGGCCGTGTTAGTGGTTTTGAAGGCTGTTTGTGATGATCGTTTGGTCTGGCTGTGGGCATTGAGTGAGAAAGAGAAAGGTGAAGGTTTCAATGGTGCCGTGAGTTTGGGTATATGGTTTGTTTTTTTGTTTGTGTGAAGAGCCAATGAGCCGTGAGTCCTGTTGAGTGTAGTGTGTTTTTCGTCAGTCTGTAAGTGGATTGAGAGAAGAATGAAGATGGAAGAGAGAGGTAAGGGTTGTTTGATTTGTGAGTGGCTTCCGTGTGTCTTTCTCGTTGAGGAAGAGCGTGAATAAAGTATGGTTGCCGAGAGTTAGAGAGTGTGGCTTTTTTTGGATGAGAGAGTGAGGGCCGTCAATGGGGTTATGCTTAGCTTATAGGGTTTTTGTTGCTTCTGCCGTGAGTTGTTTTCAATGAGAAAAATAAGAGAGAGACAAGACCAGAGAGAGGGCGTGAGCTGATTAGGGTTTTTAGTTTTTTTTTTTAGTTTTTCTGTTTTTTAAAGAGAGGGGAGAGAGAGAGGGCATAGGTGGGGAAGAGGCTATTTATGGTTTCTGTTTTTGATAGTGCCGTGTGAGTCTCTAAGGGAAAAATGGGGTTTTGGTTTTGTGTTATTTTTATAGTGGTGCATGCTTGGGTTAGGGTTGTGCATGGGTTTTCAAAAGGAAATAAAATCATGCAATTAAGTGGTGCATTTAATTAATTTATAAAGGGAAACAAATTTGTTTAATTTTGGTGGGGAATATCTTTAATTTGGTAGGTGATTTATTTAGATTAGGAAGGGGATTTATTTAATTTAGGAAGGGTATTTATTTAATTAGATTTTAATCTTTGGTAATTAGGAAGGTGATTTGCTTAGATTTGATTTAATTTGTGACATGTGTTTTAAATGTTTTAATTATTTTTGGATTGGGCTTGGGCGAAATGGGTTTTGTGTGATACGAGGGTTTTGGGCCGAGGCTAAAATTTTAAAACAGAGATTAATCGGGCGAACCCGAGGCAAATTAGCGAGTTAAATCTGAGGATGTATTTATTTTTTGAATTTTCCCCTTCCGACGTCCGTTTCCCGCGACTTCCGCAACTTATCGGGTAGTGCCTCCCTACGAGGCTCATCATTGGGCTTTATGCAAAAATGCAGTGTCTACAGTTGTGTGTTATTTAACGGGATCCTAGCGCACTATGGACTACAATATGATTAACCAAGACCATACTCTTGGAGAGTTGATGGCAATGCTGCGTGAAGTAGAAAAAGAGCTATTGAAGGGCAAAAAGCGCGAGGCGCACTTCGCTTCAACATCTCAGTCTGCCAAGGCTTGGCCAAAAGCTACTGGAGGTGTAACGAAGAAGAAGAAGAAGAAGGGCAAGGCCAAATCATCAAAGTCTTCTAGGAAGGCTAAGGACAAATCCCAAGATGTCTGCCTAGAGTCTGGCAAACGGGGTCACTAGAAGCGTGACTGCCGTGAGTACAAGGCACACATGAAGGAAATCAAAGCGGGCAAGACACCAGCTTCTGATATGTTTGTTATAGAAATAAACATGTCTACTTCTAGTTTTAAAAATTGGATTTTTGATTCTGGTTGTGGTACTTATATATGTACTGATGTGCATGATCTGCATATTAGCAGGAGACTGACTTCAGGAGAGATAGACCTCCGAGTTGGAAATTGGACTAGAGTAATATTTTTTGCTGTTGGGACCTACATTTTGAAACTGCCCTCAGGGCATGTACTAAATCTATCAGACTGTTATTATGTACCTAGTTTGACTAGGAATATTATTTCTGTATCTTTATTAGCCCAATGTGGGCATACTTTTGTATTCAGAAACATTGGGTGTTTTTTTTGTATAAAAATGATATTAAGATATGTAGTGCTGATGTGAATAATGGTCTTTATATTTTGAATATAAATCAATCTCAAACATATAATGTAACAAACAAAAGGCTTAAATTAAGTAACAAAGATGAAACTTATATGTGGCATTGTCGTCTGGGACACAATAACAAAACTCACATATCCACACTTTCAAAGAGTGGAGGTACTTAGACGAATTTGATCCAAATTCATATGACGTCTGCGAATCTTGTTTATTAGGTAAAATGCCTAAAACACATTTTAGTAAAAAAGGTGCACGTGCCATCGAACTGTTAGCCCTCGTTCATAGTGATGTATGCAGGCCCATGTCTAGCTAGGCTAGAGGTGGATATGAATACTTCGTAACCTTTACGGATGATGCATCGCATTATGGTTATGTGTATCTTATGAGACACAAGTCGGAAACCTTTGAGAAATTCAAAGAGTTTCGACACGAATTAGAAAAATAGACCGGAAAAAGTATTAAAATATTACGGTCGGACCATGGTGGAGAATACTTAAGCAATAAGTTTCTTGATTACTTGAAAGAATATGGTATTCTTTCACAGTGGACTCCTCTCGGGAAACCTCAATTAAACGGTGTGTCCGAACGAAGAAACCAAACTTTGTTGAACATGGTAAGGTCTATGATGAGTCGCACTGAGCTACCAATTTTCTTCTGGGGATATGCATTGAATAATGCAATACTTATTTTGGATAAGGTTCCATCAAAGTCTGTTCAACAGAATCCATATGAAATATGGACAAGAAAGAAACTGAGTTTCTAATTCCTAAATATTTGGGGTTGCTGGGCATACGTTAAACGTTTGAATGGTACCAAACTAGAACCCAAATCGGATAAGTGTCTATTTGTAGGTTATCCTAGGGAAACCAAAGGATATTACTTCTACAAATCACAAGAGAACAGAGTATTTGTTGCTCTACATGTGGTTTTCCTCGAGAAGGAATTCCTAAATGCAGTGGTAAGTGGGAGGAAAGTAGAACTCGATGAAAATCAGAGTGATACTGTTCCTGGCACCGATTCCTTAACGGAACACGAACAGTTCATCAGGGATGAAACTGTACCATAATCTTCAAATACACAAGAACCACGTAGGTCAGAGAGTGTCAGAAAACAACCTGAGAGGTATGGGTTTCTGATCTTACCTAGTGTGGATATTAATCTTATTGAGGAAGACGAACCGGCTACGTATGAGGAAACGATACAAGGTATCGACTCCGATTTATGGCAATATGCCATGAAATCCTAAATGGATTCCATGTACACCAACCAATTTTGGACATTGGTTGATGCACCAGAAGGCGTAAAGCCTTTTGGTAGCAAATGGGTCTTCAAGAAGAAGACCGACATGGATGGCAACATACAAACGTACAAAGCTAGGCTTGTAGCGAAAGGGTATCGTCAACGACATGGTGTCGATTACAACGAAACTTTTTCACCTGTTACCATGATTAAATCCATTTGGATAATGCTTTCTATTGATGTATATTTTGATTACGAAATATGGCAAATGGACGTCAAAACCGCTTTCCTTAACAAAAACCTTTTGGAGGATGTTTATATGCAACAACCTGACGGTTTGTCATGCCAAAACATGCAAACAAGGTTTGCAAGTTAAATCGATCCATTTATGGATTGAAGCAAGCATCACGTTCTTGGAACCAACGTTTTGATGAGATCATAAAAGAATATGATTTCGTTCAAAATGAAGATGATCCTTGTGTATATAAGAAGGTTAGTGGGAGCGCACTAACATTCATTGTCCTTTACGTTGATGATGTATTACTTATTGGCAATGACATTCCCATGCTACAATCGGTGAAAGCTTGGCTTTCATTAAAATTCTCCATGAAAGATCTGAGAGAAGCAGCCTTTATTCTGGGAATAAAGATCTACCGGGATAGATCTAGAAAGCTGCTTGGACTCTCCCAGAGCACATATATTGACAAAGTGTTGAAGAGATTCAACATGGAACAGTTTAAGAGGGGACTGTTGCCAGTGTCACATGGCGTCACTCTATCTAAGGACATGTATCTTAAAACTCAAGATGAGAGAGACAACATGAGTCAGATCCCATTCGCTTCTGTAGTCGGATCGATCATGTATGCTATGATATGTACGCGACCTGATGTCTCCTATGCTTTGAGCATGTGTAGTCGCTATCAGGCCGATCCAGGTGATGATCACTGGGTTGCGGTTAAGAACATCCTTAAGTATCTTAGATGAACAAGGGATGCGTTCTTAATATATAGAGATGGAGAACTTGAGGTAACTGGGTTTACCGACGCAAGTTTCCAAACCGATAAAGACAACTGTAAGTCACAATCCGGGTACATATTTTGTTTGAACAACGGAGCAGTAAGCTGGAAATCTTCCAAGCAAGAGACTCTTGCCGATTCAACAACAGAAGTGGAATACATTGCTGCAGCTGAGGTAGAAAAAGAGGCAGTTTGGATCCTTAAA
Source organism: Zanthoxylum bungeanum (assembly GCA_019454045.1). Lineage (NCBI taxonomy): Eukaryota > Viridiplantae > Streptophyta > Magnoliopsida > Sapindales > Rutaceae > Zanthoxylum > Zanthoxylum bungeanum. The sequence goes on from SKCR01024809.1 coordinate 265,069, forward strand.
TTCCTAATTGGATTAGGAGTAGTTCCGTTAGCAGCTGAGCCCATTCCTTTTTATTTTGACAATAATGGGGCTATAGCGTAGGCTAAAGAACCGCGATCTCATCAATGATCCAAACATGTTCTTCGACGTTTCAATCTGATTCGTGAGATCATACATCGTGGTGATGTGAAGATCGAGAAGGTTGCATTAGATGACAACATTGCAGATCCGCTGACGAAAGCTATTCCTCAGCAAAAGTGTGAGCGATATGTACATAGTTCAGGTGTTAGATACTTGAGTGACTGGCTATAGGCCAAGTGGGAGATTGTTGGACAATTATGACCAATAGCGTCACTATTTGTAAAATCATTGTGGTTTTTGTATAAATTAACTATGTAAAAATGGAAATTGCTATTTTATCCTTTTGTAATTAGATTACTTGAATATATAAATGATAAGAGTCCTTATGATTAGTTCCGAATTATAAGATATGAGACAATATCAATCCACTAGAAGTTTAACCATTAAATATCTCTAGTCGTAGTATTATCGAGATTGGACATCGATAATGCGGAATAGACTAGTATTACACTTGTGCGCGTTATGGAAGCGTAACGACATAGTTCTCATATATTTGGGTATTGGATACTCATGCAAGTGCAATAAGAGGTTCTGTTTATCTATTGTAGGGGAACAGCTTCGCTCTGGATAGACCCCGCGGAATCCCATTGGTAGTATGACCATGTGTCTATGGGAATCTGCATCAGGGTAGGTGTATTTGGTCTTAACCTGAGACTTGCATCGCTAATACTTACGAAAATCAGTACGCTTTGGTTTTGGTCGTCCAGGGCTTTAACAGGTTCTGTGTACGCCTCTTCTGGGTTTATTGAGAATCGTAGTGTATTGGGTGTGATGTCAAGATGGAAGTATCACTTCAGTCATATGGAGATGATGATCACGCAGGGATACATAACTAGTACTATATTATGTTGCAACTATCAGGATAATATGACAAGGTCATGATTATCCGATTAAAGAGACTAGTTGCTAGTGATCCGATATATGCTTCGTACGTGGCATACACTATTCCAACCCCAGGCCTAGCATGTGACATCTGATACTGAATCACAATACGCAATACTTAGTATACTACGCCTGTTATAGATTATATAATCCTTAAAGAATATTTATGGAGAATTGGGTAGGAACAGTGATTTGCTAGAAGCCAACCATGTCTTGTAAATCGGTAAGAACGTGGTACCGGGTACGCACGTGTTCGGATAGTCCGACGACCAGATTTACTACCAACATTCCCGAAGATTCACCAATGACGTTTGACTCGAACATAATTAATCTAGGATTAATTATGAGAGAGATAAAATTAATGTAGGATTAATTACGGCAAGAATTTATCTGGGATAAAATTCGATTAGAAGAGAGAGAATGATTAATTTGGAATTAATCGATTAAATAATATATTCGATATATTAATTGAAATTAGATTTCGACGTGAAATTAAAATTGGATTTTAATTCGGGCGAACGAATTAATTCAGAATTAATTCGCGAGCGACTTTCGTAATAATTTTACGAGGCATTATTATTTAATTAAATTTGATTTAATTACGTCGCAATGGAAAATTCGTTAATTCGGAATTAACGAACCCGAGCCCAAAATGTGTTTAGCGGGCCCACTTGGATTTTGAATTTAAAGTGGGGCCCACAAGTCACATCACTAGTCAACTACTTACTTTATAGTGATGGAAGTTAGTGAAGACTTTGATGTTAGCTTGTTTCTTACACTATCATTATTTTTAATTGATGTGTCAGACCTTTACCAACTTTGGAAGATTTGGTAATTGATTTATTGATTTTTGGAAAATCAAATCTAGTAACACATTACACTCTCCCCCTCTCATTCCTCACTTAGCCGAAACTTTCCCGCTCTATTTCTCTAAGATTGCTGAGAGTTGCTTCTCTTGATTGGGAAATTTTGTAGCAAAGGTTTCCTAAGCTAGCACTTAAAAAGGAGTCTACAAAGGTGATAGAGAAACTTTCCCATTGAGTTTGGAAATCAAAGATAAAGTTTGGAGCTCAACATACAATCAAATGAGAGCTTGGAGCACTTCTCAATGGATGGAAAATATTTTTGTTATCTCCACATCCATATTGCCGACCAATGTAAGTATTTTTGGATCAAATCCGTCCAAGTACCCACTCTTCGAAAGTGTGGATATACGTGTCTTGTTTATGTGTCCCAGACGACAATGCCACATATAAGTTTCATCTTTGTTACTTACTTTAAGCCTTTTGTTTGTTACATTATATGTGTGAGATTGATTTATATTCAAAATATAAAGACCATTATTTACATCAGCAGTGCAAATTTCCATATCATTTTTATACATAAAACACCCAGTGTTTCTAATACAAAAGTATACCCACATTGGGCTAACATAGAAACATAAATAATATTCCTAGTCAAACTAGGTACATAATAACAATCTGATAGTTTAAGTACATGCCCCGATGGCAGTTCCAAAACAAAAGTGCCAACGGCCAAAACTGCGACTCGTGTCCCATTTCCAACGCGGAGGTTAATCTCTCATGAGGCCAGTCTCCTACTAATCTGCAGATCCTGCACATCAGTACATAAATGAGTACCACAACCAGAATAAAAAATCTAATTTTTAAAACTAGTAGCAGACATGTTTATTTCTATAACAAACATACCTGAAGCCGGTGCCTTGCCCGCTTTGATTTCCTTCATGTGTGCCTTGTACTCACGGACGTCACGCTTCCAGTGACCCTGCTTACCGCACTGCAGACATACATCTTGGGATTTGTCCTTGCCCTTCCCAGAAGGTTTTGACGATTTGGCCTTGCTTTTCTTCTTCTTATTCTTCTTCTTCTTTACACCTTTAGTCGCCTTGGGCCAAGCCCTCGGAGTCTGAGATGTTGAAGCGAAGTGCGCCTCGCGCTTCTTGCCCTTTAGGAGCTCTTTTTCTACTTCGGCAGTGTGGACATCAACTCTCCAAGAGTTTGATCTTGGTTCAACATATTGTAGTTCAAGATGAACCCACTCCAAGTGTCGGGGAGAGACTGTAGGATCAAATCTACTGAAGTCTCAGCCTCGAAGACGATGCCCCATCTGTCCGAGCAGCTCAATGTCAGCAATCATCTGTGACACATGGTGCTCAACAGACGTACCCTCTGACATGCGAGCGTGGAAGAGCTTATTCTGCAAATCATATCTTTGCGATCTAAGATTAGAAAGGTGAAGATCATGCAACTTCGCCATCATCTCATAGGGATCCAATCCCTTATTTTGACGACGGAATTGCGGAGTCATAGCAGCAAGCATTACAGATTGAGCGGTCGCGTTGTCATCGCTATGAGTCTTCCGAAGCTCTATCTCAAGCAACTGATCAGGTCGGGGCTTAGGCCTAAGAGGTTTCTCTATGGTGTAGAATAACTTCTCGGATCCCAGAACAATTTTGAGATTCATATCCCAGTCTTGAAAGTTTGTGCCATTAAAGACATTATCGCCCATGACAATATCTATAATGCTTAACTTTTCTGTCATCTTAACCGCAATAGTCCAACTATTCGATTAACGATATATGGGTACAGTCTAACTGTTACAAGATAATTGACGAAATAATTTAAAAGCGCGTAGAGCTAAGTATTTGAACAAAATTGCAAATTAAATACTAGCCTCCCACTATTTTTCGGCGAGCCTCTAACCCTCTGTTTAGTACTCGGGAAACCTAGTTTTCTAGTGGGCTAGGATCCCGTTAAATAACACACAACCTTGACTTTGGCCAACAAGCTGTACGATATTTAACTAGGTAGATCTCTAAGATCAATTGGATCTCATCCAATTCCTAGATCCGGTAGGTGGACCTCTAAGTCCGAAACATATATACAATGTATATGCCATATATCCAATATATTTTCCTAACCATTTCCTCTAAATCAACTAAGCCTTGGCTTTGGCACAACAAGCTTAATGATTCCAGTTAAGCGGAACCCATTGACTTTGGAAAGCTTCGTAATCGATGTCGATGGACAAGAAGTGATCTTGACTTTGGCCAACAAATCACAACTTGGACAAGACATACGATATGGAACAAAGCCTTCATGATTCAAACACATATGTGATGGACAAGGTATTGACTTTGGCCAACAAACCAGTGCCAATCTTGGATCTTGAGTAAGAATCACTCAATGGAAGGAAAACACTAAATATTTGTTGATGATTTTTCGCGTAAATTGGCAACCAATTTATTATATTTGTTAGGTCTCATCATACACCCTTAAACATGCATTCTAAAAGCATAATAAGGCGCGGTAAATAAATTAATAACGATATGCGGATGAATATCTCACAGGCTGTTCCTAGAACAAATCACTCCATTTCCTCTCCCCGGCTAGCACTATTCTGAATTCTACCCAATTACATAATACAATCAAAGAAACCTCATTAACATTGAGGGGAATTAGGTGAGAAGAGAATTACAAAGAATCGAGAGAGATAAGGCTGGACACGCAGGTCCAATTTAATAAATTCTAAATTTACAACAATTTCCAAAATTGCCTTTTCCCTTCTAATATCCATTCGATATACATTATTCATTCAACAAATCCATGTATTCACACAAAGCATGTTATTCAATCAATCTAATCCAATTAATTAATCTTTGAATAAAGTGATCATCCAATGTTCAAACATCGATTTGATTTGCGCGAGTCCAACTCGTTTAAGAATAAGTACTCAAAGTACGAATTATTGAATTATATCGAACTACAATTTAAATCTAATTTAATTCGTATTCAATACTAATTCTATATTTAATTCCAAATTAAATAATTACACTTTTAAATGCGCCTTTACGACTTAGATTCTAAATCTAATCTAAATGGGTCTCAAAGCCCAATTAACATCCAATGTCATTTAATTAAAGTCCAATGGGCTTTTAATTAATTTCTTAAGGCATGGACTTTGGTCAATATGGTCAAACCCAAATACCAAAGCCCAATTAAGGAATCACCCTATTTGCCAAGAACCAATTTCGGCCCATTAGGCCCAATTAAACATAAAAGGCCCATTTGTCATATTTGGACTTAATGGAATGGTTTAGGCCCAATTTGGATCCAATCCAATTATCCTAAACCAACTTGGCCCATCCAAGCCCATTAGGCCCAAATATAACATTATAAGCCCAATTCTAAATTAAGCCCAATTAATCAAATTCTAAAATTCCAAATTTCATAATTTAATTAATTAAAGTGTATTACATTAATTAATTATCTAAATTAACATTTCCAAAATATCAATTTAATCAATTAATCATGCTTATTCATCATCAATACATGTCCAACATTATTGAAACAAAAAATCATCTCATTTACATGCTTTGAAGCTCACGACATTTCTATGGATTTTATATCCGATTCCGTTTTCAATCCGATTGAATCTCAAATCAACATATCCATGTCTTTCAACTCATCCAATGATCAAAAAAACAAAAAAATACCATGACTTTAAGGGAGCATATACATTCAGCCAAGCCTAGCATTTTGGGCAAAATTAATCCAATTAATTTTTTCTAAAATTGATCATGTATAACTCTAAGTTATCAACATACAAGCATACTCAAACAAACATTTGATTAAAACATGCTTAAATTAAATTTACCCAAATTTGAGTATATAAATCCTAAGTTCAATTTCATGCTCATCAAGGCTCATGATACCATTGTTAGTCTCTAAGACAATCCCAAGATCATATAAAGCAATGAAATCATGTGAATACGAAAGTAAAGTATGGCAGAATCATACTTACAAAGAATGGATGTTGGATGCGTTGAACACAAAAATTTTCCTCCTTGAAGTTTCGGCCAATGTGTCCTTTTGAATGTTGAATCCAAGCTCCAAGCTTTTGATCTTTGATTCCAAGCTCAAGGAATTAGTTTCCCTAACACCTTGATATGATTCCTTGAATGTGCTAGCAAGAAAAGAAAGAAAAACAATTTTATTTCCTTTGGTAAAAGCTCACGGTTTTGGAGCTCAATGGGAGAGAGAGAGAGTTTTCAATTCTTTTGTTTTTGTTTTCTAAAAACCTAATCCCAAAAATCCTTCACACTCTTGGTATATGCTTTTCCAAAAAAGCATAAAGTAAAACGGAGGGAAAAATGGCATTCAATGCCTCCATCTACTCCCATCATGAATAATGACTGGTTGTCAATCACAAAAAGGTGACATGACTTCCATCACTAAAGTGACAAGCGATTTGACTTGCGATGTGACTTATGTTGGACAATTATGACCCATGACATCACTATTTGTACAGAACATTGTGTTGTTGTACAAATTAACTATGTGACAAAGGAAATTGCTCTTTTATCATTTGTAATTAGATTACCGGGATATATAAATGATAAAAGTCCATATGATTAGTTCCGGATTGATAAGATATGAGACAGTATCAATCCATGAAGGTTTAATCATTAAAACATCCCTAGTCGTAGTATTATCGAGATTGGACATCGATAATGCGGAATAGACTAGTATTGCACTTGTGCGTGTTATGGGAGCATAACAACATAGTTCTCATATATTTAAGTATTGGATACTTATGCAAGTGTAATAGGAGGTTGTGTTTACCGATGGTACGGAAACAGCTTCGCTCTGGATAGACCCCTCGGAATTCCATTGGTAGTATGACTATGTGTCTATGGAAGTCCGAATCAGGGTAGATGTATTTGGTCTTAACCTGAGACTTGCACCGCTAATACTTACGACAATCAATGTACTTTGGTTTTGGTCATCCAGGGCTTTAACCGGTTCTGTGTATGCCTCTTCTGGGTATATTGAGAATCGTATTGTATTGGGTGTGATGTCAAGATGGAAGTATCACTCCAGTTATAGTGGATATGATGGTCACGTAGGATACGGAACTGGTACTCTTATGTACTGCAGTAATCGGGATAATATGACTAGGTCATGATTATCCGATAATAGAGACTAGTTACCAGAGATCCGACATCTGCTTCGTACGGGGCAGACACAATTCCAGCCCCAGGCCAAACACGTGACATCCGATACTGGATCGCAATACGCAATACTGTGTATACTACGCCTGATATAGATTACATATTCCTTTAAGAATATTTCTTGAGAATTGGGTAGGCACGGTGCTTTGTTAGAAGCCAACCATGTCTTGTAAATCGGTAAAAACGTAGTACTGGGTACATACGTGTTTGGATAGTCCGACGACCAGATTTACTGCCAACATATCCGGGGATCTCATGGGTCGCTTCCCGAAGATTCACCGATGACAAATGACTCGGACATAATTAATCTAGGATTAATTATAAGAGAGAGAAAATTAATCTAGGATTAATTATGGAGATTTTTTATCTGGGATAAAATACTATTTAAAGAGAGAGAATTATTAATTTGGAATTAATCGATAAAATAATATATTCGATATATTATACGAAATTAGATTTCGACGCGGAATTAAAATTGGATTTTAATTCGGGCGAACGAGTTAATTTAGAATTAATTCGCTAGCGATGTGAATAGTAATTTTTATAGGCATAATTATTTAATTAAATTTGATTTAATTACATCACAACGGAAAATTCGTTAATTCGGAATTAGCGAACCCGAGCCCGGGAGTGTTTGTAGGCCCACTCGCATTTCGAATCAAGTGGGGCCCACAAGTCACATCACGCGTCACATCACTAGTCATTCAAGTGATGGATGTCTTGTCACCTTTTTGGTGATTGACACATTGTCATCATTGATTGATGGAAGTGGTTGAAAAGCTTTAATGCTTGTACCATTTTTTTTGAAAGTTGTATTTTTGGTATTAGATTTTTGAAATCAAAAATAACAAAAATACACAACTCAACTTCTCCTCATCTCTCTCTCCTTCATTCGGCCAATGGCCATTTTTCTCTCTAAGTTCCTCTCATGGCCGAGAGTTACAAGAAGTTAAAGGAAGGATTTGTGGCAAATTTTTCCAAGTGCTAGCACACTAAAGAGGTCATACAAATGTGATAGGGAAACCCATCTATGAGCATGGAATTCATCATTTACAAAGCTTGGAGCTTGGAGCACACATGGAGGGCTTGACCGAATCCAAGGAGCACAAACAAAGGGCATTGCCGAGAGCCTCAAGGAGAATTTTTGTGTTCATCGCATCGCAAATCCGATCAAAGTGAGTATTTCTGCAACTTAACTTTGTTGTATTCACATGTTTTCATTGCTTAATTTGATATTGGGATAACCTAGAAACCCAACAACTTATGGGCCCCACTTTAATTCAAAATGCGAGTGGGCCCGCAAACACATTCCGGGCTCGGGTTCGTTAATTTCGAATTAACGAACTTTCCGTTGCGACGTAATTAAATCAAATTTAATTAAATAATTATGCCTAACAAAATTACTATTCACGTCGCTCGCGAATTAATTCTAAATCAATTCGTTAGCCCGAATTAAAATCCAATTTTAATTCCGCTTCGAAATCTAATTTCGTTTAATATATCGAATATATCATTTTATCGATTAATTCCAAATTAATTGTTCTCTCTCTTCAAATAGTATTTTATCCCAGATAAAATATCTCCGCAATTAATCCTAGATTAATTATGTTCGAATCATACGTCATCGGTGAATCTTCGGGAAGTGACCCATGAGATCCCTGGATATGTTGGCAGTAAATCCGATCGTCGGACTATCCGAACACATGCGTACCTCGTACCACATTTTTACCGATTTACGAGACATGGTTGGCTTCTAGCAAAGCACCGTGCCTACCCAATTCTCCAGAAATATTCTTAAAGGAATATATAATCTATGTAAGGCGTAGTATACGTGGTATTGCGTATTACGATCCAGTATCGGATGTCACATGCAAGGTCTAGGGCTGGAATAGTGTCTGCCCCGTACGAAGCATATATCAGATTACAAGCAACTAGTCTCTTTAATCGGATAATCATGACCTTGTAATATTATCCTGATGGTTGCAACCAATTAGAGTACTAGTTATGTATCCCTGCGTGATCATCATCTCCATATGACTGAAGTGATACTTCCGTCTTGACATCACACCGAATACACTACGATTCTCAATAAACCCAGAAGAGGCGTACACAGAACCTGTTAAAGTCTTGGATGACCAAAACCAAAGCGTATTGATTGTCGCAAGTACTAGCGATGTAAGTCTCAGGTTAAGACCAAATACACCACCCTGATGCGGATTCCCATAGACACAAAGTCATACTACCAATGTGATTCCGCGGGGTCTATCCAGAGCGAAGTTGTTTCCGTTCCATCAGTAAACACAACCTCATATCACACTTGCATAAGTATCAAATACTTAAATATATGAGAACTATACTGTTACGCTTCCATAACACGCACAAGTGCAATACTAGTCTATTCCGCATTATCGATGTCCAATCTCGATAATACTACGACTAGGGATATTTAATGATTAAACCGTTATGGATTGATACTGTCTCATATCTTATAATCTGAAACTAATCATAAGAACTTTTATCATTTATATATTTAAGTAATCAAATTACAAAATGATAAAATGCAATTTCCATTGCTACATAGTTAATTTGTACAAAAAACCACAATGTCTGTTACAAATAGTGACGATATGGGTCATAATTGTCTAACACCAGTCTTATCTTGCGATGATGCTGAGTGTGATGGAAGTTACCCCATGCCAAGTGAATCTGAATAGCTGGCGGATACTTACCGGTCTTCACGTGATATGGCACCGAGCAGGCCTAGGCGAGCCGACCTTTGTGGAGCTGCAAAGACTATATAAGTTGAAGGCCAACCTGAAATCTTATCACGGTTGGTATTACCTCTATTCTTACGCCGATGTACCTGCTCTCATCACCGAGCTTCCCCAAACTAACAAGAACTTCAAAGACCTCTGGTTCTGGGCCACGGGCGACTAGGGTCGATCTCGCTCAACAGATTATATAGAGATAGACGTCCCAAATATCTTTTCAGCAGGAGGTGAGGACCTGAGCCCTCAGTGTTTTTGTAATTTTCATGAAAAAAATACCAACTTCCCAAACCTTTTCAGCCTGCTGGAGGGACCCTCCTAAAGTCAGTCGTGAGGTGGTCGACTACTAATTAGGTCATCCCTGTTGTCTTCAGGCGCTCGGTCACTGAAGATTCTGATTCCCATCCAAATGATTCTCTGACTTGAAGAAAATACCCCATTTACCATTCTGGTAGGCGTCCCTCGGAAACCGTAAGCCATCATAACCTCTTAAATGCCCATCAAATCACTTATAGGGTTTAATCCGGATGCAACACTTGTCATGAATCCGTGAACCTCCCACCAAAAACCGAATTAGTCAACCATTCAAGGGGGAGCCGAAAGGTTTTCAATCTCAACCGTTCATCGCAATCTGAGTAGATGGAGCTTGGAAGAGACACGCGGTGCACATCTGAAGCCTCTCTTTGATCCAACAGCCATAAATGTCCCGAGCTTGCCTATAAAAACATGAAGCAACTCCCCTTTCCATTTTTTTTATGAAAACTAGAACTTATGAAGCACAAGAGATTTCTTCCTCATTTTCTGAGACCAACAAACTTCAAGACCGACCAGACCAATCGTCAAAACTTCCTCTTGAATCAAGTAAGTTCTCTGCTCGACCATCTTCTTTTCGTTTAGCGAAACTCTCAGTGATCATGTGCTGCTTGTGAAAGCTCATGCATTCATCCTCGCTTACTCTTCCTTTTTTCTATCATGTTCATCCCATTTTTTTGTGCTGCAAATGTGTGTTTCGGGTTGGTTGGGTGATGTAGGATGCATGTGGTTCTTGGTTGAATGATGGGATGCATGTTAGGAAGTTTGAGTTTCGGGTTTTCTGTGTTTGCTGTTTGTCGTGTGTTTGGTTTGATGTTTGAGGAAGAGACTTACTGTTTGTGGCCATTGCTAGGACGTTTAGAGTTTTTAGGCCTAGGTTCCCGATCGTTAGAATAGCTTTTGAGTCTCAGGTGTCCCCAAACTAATTACTAACTGCCCTCCTCAGAACCTATCAATGATAGGAATTCCAGACGCTGAATCGTCCTCAGCTCGGCCCTAAAACCCCCAACCTCCTCGTACTGAAGGGGCTTCCTCAAGCTCGCCCAGCTTGGAAGAATTAGATACTACTCCAACCCCTTCCCAAGAGGAAAAAGATACTTACCATCACCGAACTCCCCGGAATGATCCTGAACCTCGAGAATTAGATTGGTCCTCCTTAGACATGGACCGTTTTTCAACCATCACAGAAGACGCACTGAGCATTCTCCACCACCAGTATGAGATTCCCATAGACATAGCACTTGAGTTCCCGGGCCTTGCCGAAAACGCAAGTCGACCTGAGTCTGGCTCTGTGGCCCTTCTTCATTCCTTCTTCGAGTGCGGTCTACGGCTGCCCATCCAGTTGTATTTCGTGAGGATGCTTGGTATGATGGAAGTTGCCCGCTCCCAACTGAATCTGAACATCTGGCGGATACTGGCCGGTCTTCATGTGATATGGCACCAGGCAGGCCTTGGAGAGCCGACCTTTGAGGAGCTGCAAAGGTTATAGAAATTGAAGGCCAACCCGAAATCCCACCATGGTTGGTACTACCTCTTCGTACACCGATGTCCCCACCCACATTACCGATCTCCCACAGACAAACAAGAACTTCAAGGACCCTTGGTTCTGGGCCACGGGTGATTTGGGCCGAACTCGGTCGACAACTTCTGAAGAGATAGGCGTCCTAAATGTCTTTTCAGCAGGTGGTGATGACCCGTGCCCTTAGTTTTCTTCGTAATTTTCTTGTAAAAAATACTAACTTCCCAAACCTTTTCAACCTGCTGGAGAGATCCTCCCAAAGACAGCCATGAGGTCCGTACCAGGATTAAAAGTGACCGAAATTTTGCTGGCCCTTGGAGGAAAATCGTCAACGATGCTGCCTTTGTAGAATCAGGCCTTATCCGGAACGTACCCCCTCAGGCTCTAGGTCGATTAGGTAGCTACCATATACCTTTTGAAAATCCATTGTGCTCAGCTCAAACATGAATGAAGTTACCCGTATTTAGAAACTGACCATGCTCTCTACCTTATATTCTGCAGAAATGACAAAGCCGGCCAAATACCTAGGGTGGACCGAGGTTCTGACAAAGAAGACTGGTCTGGGTGAATCCGCAAGTTCTCGGCGGCGGCTGACCACTTCGATTCCTCCGGAGGCTAAGGGAAAAGCCAAACTGATTGCTCATCCGGTGGAACCTCGTCCCCATACTCTCACAGAGGCGAAACCGAGCCCAACGGTCTAACCATCTCCTACCTCATCTAGGCCTGCGAGTAAACACTGCTGTGTGCTCGAGGAAGAAGTAGTTGAGCTCCAAGAGGAGGAAGAAGAAGAACCTCTCACTATGAAGTCTGCTGGCCGGAGGGAGAGGCAAACTGTTGAGGCTCCCCCCAAGACCGGGAAGGGTGGGGTAGTGATGGAGGTGAATGACCTTAGTAAGAAGGTCCGGGATGCGACATCCCACCTGGTGCCTGCGATCAACTTACTGGCCGAGACGGTGCCCCCCGAGCTGTTGGGGTTTTGGGCGATGGGGAGCAGCGGAAGCGCGGTTCTGGCGAAATCGTAATTTAAAATATTTTCAAATTACCGAATAAATTAATCAATATCTAATATGAATAATTTATTCATATTTCACCAAAACCTATTTATTCAATATCAAATATCAACATGAATAAAGTTGAAATGTCCCGAAACTTTTACGAAAATCGTTTTTCCGCAAAATGACGCAAAACGCGTTTTTGACTGAACCGACCATCTGACACTTATGGGGACTACCCAGGTCAGCCCCAATAGTTTCAGGGCAGTTCATGGGCTGCCCGAACAGTGACGAACTCACTGTTTGGATAGCCGTCACCCGGTTGGCTCAAAATCCACCCGGTAACGCCGTTTTTGGCCGTTTTCGCTTATTTCAACTCCGAAATACTTTCCGGTAATTGTTCCAACTCCCAAAACACATCCATTACATTCATAACACATCAAATACATCACATAATTTCCAGTTTAACAAGATCTGATCCAGAAACCAAAATTCCTAATTTTCATGCTTTAAATCCAAAATTTCAAGATTAATCAAATTAATCAAGACACCAACTAAAGTCACCACATATGAACAACCCAAGAATAATTATAGGTGCCATAAGAGTGGTCATAACACTCTTGAATAGAAACTAATCAACAATTGATTAAATTGGAAACTAATTACACTAATTACTTCCAAATACACCTCACACATGCATATAAGCTTCCAATACAACCATCACAACCAAAAGCCCTAATTTTCTGAATTTGAAGGAACCCTAGAACATTTCTAAATCATCAAGAAATAATAAATTTCTAAGCTTAGGGTTTAAGTGGATTACCTTTAATCACTTATTTCCTATGTTTTTTTTTCTTGATTTTTCCTTCAAATATTCTTGGATTTAGCAAACATATTTTGAAACCCAATTTTGAGAGAAATTTTCGGCCATGGTGTGGAATGAGGAAGACGAAATTTTTTTTGTTAATTTATTTTCTTTGGCTGACATTTGAAGGGTATTAATGTCATTTTGGCACATTTAATCTAATTAAATGTAAATTTAACTTTATGTAATCCAATCAAAATTGCACACATCAAGTTAAATTAATTCATGCCATATGTACCAATAATAAATGGAAAAATTCCATAACATTTATGGAAAAAAGCTTAATTAATTAATTATTTAAATATTTAACAATTAAATATCCAAATAATCAATTAATGTAATTACTATTATATATGTATTTTTTTTTTACAATAAATAACAAATATATATATTTATGGCATGTGTCAAAATCTCATTTGACGAATAATTAATGTGTATCTAATCGTATTATGTATCAAATAGAAATACATAATAATTATTATCGGACAAAATCCCCTAATACATGTGTTATCGTTTAACCGATCAAACGATCCAAATTAACTCATTTAAGCGGTGAAGTATTATGAATAATCTGTAGTATTCATATCGAGTTGCCCAAGTGCTCAATAAGTACATTTCATATTGTGGGACTCTCTAAGTTTAGGTTTATCCGCCACGAAATCCAATTTCGTGTCCATAATCCACCCACTCATGGATTATGACGACCACAGATAATCTCGCTAAACTATGCAAACCAAGGTCATTACATACGTATAATCCCTCCGTCACAGGCTATCCGTATTATACCTGGGATATAGATGAAAACGTCAAATCATTCGGTATAATACTGTCGACTTTCAATTTACGATCTCTAAATAACACTCGGAACTGGTTTTCGAAGTTATACCACGGCCATGGATTTACTAGATCGTAAAAACGTGAGGATGCCTATGCCCTGTACACATGACTGACGGATCCTATCTTGATACGCACTGGATATCATGAGCATCAGTCCACACCCAACGAACATGCGGAGGTCTGATCATGAATAGATCGTTGACGTGACTGCCATCAAAGTGTGGAGGATAACTCATATATCCCACTGTGGTATCTCAAGTCGAAGGACCACTATGCTCGCTCAACTCGAGAAGATTCCTATTGACGTTGGTGTACCATCTATTAGGAAATCTTCAGTGAGTCGTTCAGTGTCTTATCAAATAAACACCTACATGTCTATACGAGTCTCCTGAGACTCATGGTTCACTGGGATAAACCATCGGACCAAGTCACGATATACGACATGTACTGGTCTCAGTGGATTTTACTAACCGACCCGTGTTAGTAAATCTTGACGAGAAACTTTATTTAAGGATATACATCTTATAGTGCGCTTCCCAATGTCAATTACAAACTACGTTGTAACTGCACACTATATTGTAAATCCTAGGGTCTTTGTCTAATATACACGTATCACTGAACCAGATTCAGTTTCGATCTAATCGTAATCAGATATCTAATCGCAATTAGATCGAATAAGCGTATAAAAGACAATGGTGCTACCATTAAATTAAGTAATATTATGGAAAATAGAATTGCTCGTATTCATGAATCGGACATAAATATGATCCGGATTGGCACTCCGAGCACCAACCCTAACAATTTCTCCCACTTGCTCTAGTACCAATCCATGGATTCTATACACATCTCAATGTGTATCACATACCGTGGCCCTCAAGAGCTCACCTTGCACTCAAGAGGTAGGCAACAACAAGTAAGCCCGCTTAAAAATCGAGTCTTTCCAACAAACCCAACTGTTTTCCTTAGCCAGCATCATTCATATTTTGTAGAATCCAAATTCCACATCAATATGACTCAGACACTATATCAGTATTGTGCTATAGCTACTGAGTTGTTTATGTATTTAGAAATCAAATCCAAATATTATGAGACAACCACAAACACCACACTAATATGAAAACTTCTAATCTATGAGGTCACTATGCAACTTCATAAGTCAGTACTTCATAAGTTGCAACTGATTCCACTAGTTTAGTAGAATCTACGGTGACACTCCCACTATATCTTTTCTGACTTTATATGACATAGACCATCTAATGTCATAATTAAGATCAAAACTAATCTGACACCTTATGGTTGCTGACTAAATTCTCCATGAATTAGAAACTCATTCTTAATATCTCAAAGACACAAAGAACATGTTTTAAGACCCATCATACGGTCTACAACATATCAAAATAACTTGTAACAATTACGATTAAATTGATATCTATAATCGCTCATAATATAGCATTCATTATGCCATCATCCTATGATGCATAAGATTGACTTGACATTCTAATCAATCTATCTTTCGACAAAGGAATCATCCTTTACGAAAGATGAATACTATATACATAAAAGACACGTTAACTGTCAAACAGTTACACTAATTGTCATACAGATAGACTTACTTTTTCCTTTATTAAATCATATTTAAAACACGACTAATGTGAGTTTCACATAAGTGTCTCAGTTTTATATCATATATGAAACTTTATATCAATATATCAAAGACTACTCCCAATGCTTACACGGAGAAAAGAAGACTTAGGAAATATAATACTAGAAAGAAATTTGTACGCTCCCACTGACTCTACTAACAAGTACGTATTCTCTATACTTCAATAAAACCAGACAATCTGACTAATATAAAAAATAGAGAACTCGGATTTTTGGAAAGCTTATCTGAGTCTACAATTGGCTCCATAAGCTAGTATATCAAACTGTGATCTTAGCAGAATACAAACTCTAGGGCCATTCTAGAATGAACTCTTCAAACAAAGAAATCACAATGGATCTCTCATTCGAAGAAATCACTCGAGAACGCCACTTTGCATTCTTTAGCCAAAATACATAGTTTAATATCAATATTAACCAACAGATCTCTAATTGTTCAATTAGTGCGACCAGAGACAGGTATTCTCAGAATCTACAATAGACTACTGAGGATAACCCTTCTCATTGTCATACTATAAAGGTCAAACCTTTATCAAACTCACTTTGCTTTTTTCTGCGCAAATAATTTGCACATTTTATGAACTATTCATAATGAAAGCCCAATCAAGTTCAAAACTTGATCGTAGTAAGCTATGAACAATCTTAGATCTATGGTTCAATAGTTATTTCCGA
The DNA here is from genome assembly GCA_019454045.1 of Zanthoxylum bungeanum. Taxonomy (NCBI): domain Eukaryota; kingdom Viridiplantae; phylum Streptophyta; class Magnoliopsida; order Sapindales; family Rutaceae; genus Zanthoxylum; species Zanthoxylum bungeanum. The sequence continues at coordinate 281,729 of SKCR01024809.1, forward strand.
AATCGATATCAAATATCGCTCCCATTATAAGTTATATGATAATTTTTCTTCAATAAGAAAACAACAGAATCATTAAGTATCAAATACTTTGTAAATGATTCTGACAATTAGACTTATTCGGAAGTTGACTAAGGGTCATTTCATCTTATTAATTACGTAGTTCCATTATAGTTTATCATTCTTACATTTGACTTCACCAAGTCAAGTTTTTTCTATAATCATTAACATGTGATGTTACATACCAAGTAATAAAACAATTTTATTACTCGTGATAGTAGAAAAGATATTCCATCGAATAGAATACAATATTCTATTAAATAGAATAAATGATAAACCTTTTACTTGTACCTCCAAGGCATATGTACCTTCAATTATATAACCATTAAACAAAAGAAAGACTCAAATCTCAAACTTTTCAAGATTCAAATTTTCTACTATACATATCATATATGTAACTGTAGAAACAAATGGAACCTTAATTAAAGAGATGAATTAATGTTACTGGAGCATAACCCCAAGAGTATTGAAAACCAATTCGGTAACACTCAATATCAACGAATCAAATCATATAAGATTCGATAACTCCCACTGACCAATTCCATCAAAATGGAATCGCAGAAGTTTAATATTGAGTAAGAATCATATTCATTAAATAACTTTAGAACAAATTGCCTTAAATTCATTTGTTTGATTATATCAAACATCTTTGAACAATTCAAAGATTCACGATGAATTTATAGTTTTCAACACTTCAAATAAAATATCTTTGAACCATTCAAAATATATATCCGTGTTTCACCAGAAAACATATCAAAAGTTCTCGAACAATTCAAGACGTTCAATATATTTTCTTTTAGAAACACGTAACTAAGTCATGACAATTCATTAACTGAGTTACGAAGCAAAGAAAACTATACAAGGCAATTTCTAATTCATTAAACTACACAAATCCAATGTATTAGTTTAATAAATTGGTGGTCCAATGACAATCATCAGTTAAATGAGATTTAATCACAACCTGAATACAATATTCATTAAATGGATAAGGATATGTGGTGTGATCTCATATCAGACCATCCTTTACCATAATGAATAAACATCTAATGCTTTTATGATAAAATCTCATAAAGCACAGTTCTAAATTATTAATTTTATCGAATATTTTTCTCAATGTTTATGTTTACATTAATGACACTACTAGTCATCTTAAAATATGTAACAACTGTTTATATAAAACAAGTAACTATCCAATAGTCACAAGTTCTGATATCAAATATCAAAACAATTATTAAACATTATTTTAAATAACTAGACGGGAGATCTGGTATCCAATACCTACAGTTGTCGTATTGTGAGAATCGATATTCTCTGTACACAACTATACATATTTCCTTTCTTTAACTTTATAATTTGGTTTCAATTATTCGCAACAATTGCAAATGATTGATAAGCAAACTGTGCCAGACACATGACTTCTAAAAGTCAAGAAACCTCATTATAAGATAAACAAATACTAATAGGGTTTTTTTAATGCCAGTCAAGAATCTCGAGTCATGAACTATTCAAATAAATTCTTACTGCATAAGAAACTATTCTAACTAGACTATCATATCCAAACACATATATCATTTTAGATTACCTATCATGACTTAGTAACTAAGTCACAAACCATCTTGATTTTCAAGAATATTAGAACAACAGTTCCCGATGGTTTTAACTAATCTAACAATAGCTTAATCTACTATCATTCTAGAACCTATTCTAGAACTACGCAACCATAAGCAAAGTCAGAAAACCTATTCAAGTAATAAGTTATGCAGTGGAATAGAAGCATAAATCTATAAACAATATAGAATATGCAGTAAATTCCATAAAAATACACACTACTTAAGTTATGGATTTTTAAACTCAGTAGTGTCTCCCACTACTTTACGTAATACCATAATCCCAACGGACAATGAGAATTCAATAATTAAATCAAATTCCATAGTGAGAGTATGATCCCATGAATATATTTCGACTCACAGCTTTGACACGATCTCGCCTACGTATATTCATTAGGTAGACAACTCTTTGTCAATCACTCACCAGTGACTCCTAGTATTGGTCCTGACTGTTTCTCATTGTGACAGCTTTGGCACGTTCACAAAGAGGCTTATCAAGGCTACATTTTTAAATCATAAACTCAGGCTACCGGTGTAGTCCTGACAGCTTTGGGAAGTTCAAGATTTCCACTTTCACTTGAATTTATCCAGTATCAATATACAACCGGTATGGATAGTAATTCTATAACCCACACCCTCACAACTTTGGCATGATCTCAGATGTAGTTATAGAAAGATACCCATAAACCGTACTGACAAGACGGACCAAGAAACATGTATCCAATACACATCACTTTACAACCTTATTTTTAAACGGGGGTTTTCCTCTGGAAACTATAATCTACATTAAATGTAGAATTTTAATCTAAATCATTTTCTAAACATTTCAATTCTACCTTAGAATACATAACACAATTTAACTATTAAATTTTCGTTATATTTTCCGTTAGTGTTGAACCGAAAAGTAAAGAAACATATAAGGATTACATGCATGTGTGAACATTAAAATTGAATTATATATCAAATATCAAGCATGAAAAATGTAATGGATGAAGCATCAGACCCGCACAAATACCATTTTTGTTGGGGTTTTGGGCGATGGGGCGCAGCGGAAGCGTGGTTCGGGCGAAATCATAATTTAAAATATTTTCAAATTACCGAATAAATTAATCAATATCTAATATGAATAATTTATTCATATTTAACCTAAACCTATTTATTCAATATCAAATATCAACATGAATAAAGTTGAAATGTCGCGAAACTTTTATGAAAACCGTTTTTCCGCAAAATGACGCAAAACACGTTTTTGACTGAACCGACCACCTGACACTTAGAGTACGGAGTAGCCACGGGGGACTAAACCGGAGAATAATGGAGTCGCCACCCGGTCTGAACCGGGAAAATGAGATTTAAGGCCGCACTCACCCCTCGCAAGGGAAGACCTCAAACCGTTGGGTTCGGAATGGTCCCTTACTTATGTCACTTGTAATGAAAGGATTTGTGTAATAATTTAATCAGGCCTAAGTAACACTTATTTCCAAGAGTATCATGCTTCTAAATCCACATGCATGAAATTAATCATCACAACATACAACATCACTTGGCAATCTCATGAACATTTCTCAATCATATGATAGGGAAAACTAAGAACAACCTAATCATGCTTGAGTATTATCTCATGAACATATTAACCAAATAACATGCTAACAGCCTAATCATGCTTGAATATCATCCCAAGAACACATCGAATGGATAAATGCAGGAATACAAATAATATTATTGGCTACATAATGCAAGGGAGATCATCCAAAAGGCAATTATGCATGAAATATGATGAGACAGACTTAGTTCAGTGTGTGCGCGTTCGTGTAGCATTCGTAAACGCGTTCGAACGGTAAATAGAAGGTTCGCGTTCGTGTAGCATTTGATAACGCGTTCGAACGGTACCAGACCTGATGATACAAAATGCATGCGCGTTCGAGTAGCGTTTGTAAAACGCGTTCGAACGGGAAACATAAGGTTCGCGTTCGTATAGCGTTCGATAACGCGTTCGAACGGGAACAGACCTGATGCACAAAATGTTTCGCAATACATACATAAAAAGCAAATAGCGAAATACGAGGCATGGCGAAGCATCGTGGCAAAGGATTTTAACCTCTTCAATTAGAGGACCTTTCATCGCACTTACTAAGCCCATGCGCTTATCTCAATGCATATAAAAATAAAGACAATAACCTTAGACTTCGTATACCCGATTGGACACATCTTACATTCAACCGAATATACGTTAATCGGCGCGGCAAAGCATCGTGGTAAAGGATTTTAACCCCTCCAAATAGGGGACCTTTAATCCGACTTACTAAGCCCATGCACTCGATCGTATCATGCATACAAAGAATAAAGACAATAATATCAAACTTAGTATGCCCGATTGAATATATCTTGCATTCAACCGAACACACATCAACCGGCGCGGCAAAGCATCGTTGTAAAGGATTTTAACCCCTCCAAATAGGGGACCTTTAATCCGACTTACTAAGCCCATGCGCTCGATTGTATCATACATACAAAAATAAAGGCAATCACATCAAACTTAGTATGCCCGATTGAACATATCTTATATCCAACCGAACACACATCAACCGGCGCGGCAAAACATGTGGTAAAGGATTTTAACCCCTCCAAATAGGGGACCTTTAATCCGACTTACTAAGCCCATGCGCTCGATTGTTTCATACATACAAAAGTAACATGCAGAATTCAAATAACGAAAAATAAATAAATCAAAGCAACATAAAACAAAAGAATGTGCCGTTTACTCAAGTGGTACGTGGAGTTGTATCCCGAGTACAGATCATACTACCGTCCATTCGGAATCGGCTATGAAATTTATGTCCGGGTTTCCATCCGATATACCACAAGAGGCGACACATTTTCCATTTCATTCAAGCCACAACATGCATCCACAAACGACTCTCATGCGAATAGAATTCAATAAATAATCAAAAGACGAATATAAACTAATGAGAAAAGTGCCCTCAGGTCTAACCTTTTAAATCACCTCTCGGATGTACGGTACACGATCGTCGGAAGGGTGGATGCTCCACAACTCTTCCGGTTCACTGGTTCACTGCTCTCGTTCGTTGTCTTACTGTTTTGAGTCGTCGTTCTCCATCTTTTGCTGCTGTTTTTACTATATTTCGCTGCTCTTTCGGTGACATTTTCTGGTCACTATGTTTGCTGAATTTAGGCTACTGTTCTTGGGTGTCTTTAAGGGCTAAAGGGCTGCGATTTTTGGAGGTTATGGGGGCTGTATAGGGGCTATGATTTTCAGTTATGGAGAGTGTTTAGGGGGAGTGTTGTTTTCGGTGGAAAGGGAGGAGGAGGAGAGGAAAATTCTATGTTGTTTCTTGAGTATATTAGGTGTGAATGGAGAGGCTTTTTTTTCTTTATGTGAATATGTGTGAATGAGCTAACCTAGAGGAGGGTGGTGAATGGTTCTTTTTATAGGCAAAGGCTAGGGTTTCTAGGTAAGGAAGGGAATCAAGTAAATAAGGGAGATATTTTGATTGATTTATGAAAGGAAGGAATCTTGTGTAATTGATGGGTGAATATCTTAATTAGGGAGTTAAGATATTTGATTGATTTTAATATTTATTTTAATTTGGTATGTGATTTTTAGATTTGTTTTGATTTCACCATGTGTTAAATGTGTGTTTTAAGTGGGCTTGGGCATGTGGGCCAAGGCTTGGGCGAATTGGGCTTGATGTGAGGCTAGCAGCAAAACCAGAATTACCGACACCGTTCGAACGCCTCTTCGAACGCGACACGAACGCCCGCAATCTATTTGGCGTTCGAACGTATACACGAACGCAGCATGAACGAAAACAGTGTACCTTATTTATTCTGAATTTCCCCTTCTGATGTCCGTTTTCCGTGACCTCCGTGACTTAAAAGGTAGTGTCTACAAATGAGACTCATCATAGGGACTTATATGCAAAAATGCAGTGCCTACACCAAACAGTGAGAACTCACTGTTTGGATAGCCTTCACCTGGTTGGCTCAAAATCCACCCGGAAACGCCGTTTTTGGCCATTTTCGCTTATTTCAACTCCAAAACACTTTCCAGCATACATCCATGACATTCATAACACATCAAACACATCAAATAATTTCCATTTAACAAGATCTGATCCAGAAATCGAAATTCCTAATTTTCATGCTTTAAATCCAAAATTTCAAGATTAATCAAATTAATCAAGACACCAACTAAAGTCACCATATATGAACAACCCAAGAATAATTCTAGGTGCCATAAGAGTGGTAATTACACTCTAGAATAGAAATTAATCAACAATTGATTAAATTGGAAACTAATTACACTAATTACTTCCAAAAACACCTCACACATGCATATAAGCTTCCAATACAACCATCACAACCAAAAGCCCTAATTTTCTGAATTTGAAGAAACCATAGAACATTTCTAAATCATAAAGAAATAACAAATCAAATTTATAAGCTTAGGGTTTAAGTGGATTACCTTTAATCACTTGTTTCCTATGTTTTTTTCTTGATTTTTCCTTCAAATCTTCATGGATTTAGCAAACATATTTTGAAACCCATTTTTGAGAGAGAGTTTTGGCCATGGTGTGGAATGAGGAGGAAGAAAATAAATTTTTTAATTTATTTCCTCTTTGGCCGACATTTGAAGGGTATTATTGTCCTTTTGGCACATTTAATCTAATTAAATGTAAATTTAACTTTATGTAATCCAATCAAAATTGCACACATCAAGTTAAATTAATTCATGCCATATGTACCAATAATAAATGGAAAAATTCCATAACATTTATGGAAAAAGTTCAATTAATTAATTATTTAAATATTTAACAATTAAATATCCAAATAATCAATTAATGTAATTATTATTATATATGTATTTTTATTTACAATAAATAACAAATACATATATTTATGGCATGTGTCAAAATTTCATTTGACGAATAATCAATGTGTATCTAATCGTATTATGTATCATATACAAATACACAATAATTATTATCGGATAAAATCCCCTAATGCATGTGTTATCGTTTAACCGATTAAACGATCCGAATTAACTCATTTAATCTAGTGAAGTATTATGAATAATCAATATTATTCATATCGAGTTGCCCAAGTGCTCAACGAGTACACTTCATATTGTGGGACTCTCTAAGTTTAGGTTTATCCGTCACGAAATCCAATTTCGTGTCGATAATCCACCCACTCATGGATTATGACGACCACGGATAATCTCGCTAAACTATGCAAGCTGAGGTCATTGCATACGTATAATCCCTCTGCCACAGGCTATCCGTATTATACCTGGGATATAGATGAAAACGTCAAATTCGTTCGGTATAATACAGTCAACTTTCAATTTACGATCTCTAAATAACACTCGGAACTAGTTTTCAAAGTTATACCATGGTCATGGATTTACTAGATCGTAAACACGTGAGGATGCATATGCCCTGTACACAGGATTGACAGATCTTATCTTGATACGCACTGGATATCATGAGCATCAGTCCACACCCAACGAACAGACGGAGGTATGATCATGAATAGATCATTGACGTGACAGCCATCAAAGTGTGGAGGATAACTCATATATCCCACTGTGGTATCTCAAGTCGAAGGACCACTATGCTCGGTCAACTCTTGAAGATTCCTATTGACATTGGTGTACTATCTATTAGGAAATCTTCAGTGAGTCGTTCAGTGTCTTATCAAATAAACACCTACATGTCTATTCGAGTCTCTCGAGACTCATGGTTCACTGGGATAAACTATCGAACCAAGTCACGATACACGACATGTACTGGTCTTAGCGGATTTTACTAACCGACCCGTGTTAGTAAATCTTGACCAGGAATTTTATTTAAGGATATACATCTTGTAGTGTGCTTCCTAATGTCAATTACAAACTACGTTGTAACTGCACACTATATTGTAAATCCTAGGGTCTTTGTCTAATATACACGTATCACTGAACCAGATTCAGTTTCAATCTAATAGTAATCCGATATCTAATCATAATTAGATCTAATAAGTGTATAAAAGACAATGGTGCTACCATTAAATTAAGTAATATTATGGAAAATAGAATTGCTCGTATTCATGAATCAGACATTAATACGATCCGGATTGGCTCTCCGAGCACCAACCCTAACACGAGCGGATCCTAAGATTTGAGGACATCTGCCCGATGAGGTGATTTCCAGGTTCTCTGCCCAAATCCTCGAGGTAAACATTCTTCTCTGTTTCTGTTCTTAGATTTTACTTGAAAAATTCTGACGTTTTCTTTCTCTTTCGCAGATGGGTTATGTGATGGCTCGGAACAAAGACTTGCTGATGAGCCTTCTGTCCGAGGGGGCCCAAGTACTGAGGCTTCAATATCAGATTATAGAATGGGAGGCCGAGCTGGGTAGGAAGGAGAAAGATCAGAGATAGGCCGCAACCAAGCTATCCAGAAAAGATAAAGAAAACCAAATGCTTAGACAAACCGCGACCGAGGCCACTGCATTGATAGATTCCCTCTCCAATGCCTCCGCTATTGCAAAGAAGAAAATGAAGGCAACCGAGGAGGAAGCCAAACTTCTGAGGTGGGAGGCCGCAAGCTCGGATTCTAAGTTCAAAGCGTCGATCAAATAGAGGGATCAGGCTCAAGAGGACCTGAAAAACTGGGTGGCCCAACTGGAAGAGGAGCTGGAGAAAGCCAAGCTCGAAGGGGTTGGTGATTGTGCTCAAATCATTCTAATACTGATGCCCGGGGTGGACATGGGACCCGTCCACGTTGCTATCCAATTCTGCAAAGGAGAGCTTTCAGAGGATGAAGCTTTTGCTCTACTCGCCACTCATTCGGAGCAGATTCAAGATCCTGAACCTATATATGTCGTGCCCATGTCCCTAGTTCTTGAGGAGTTACAGCCTGAGGCTCCTGCCCCCACCCCCGAAGTGCATGCAACAGAGGTTGAAGCCCCTTCTACCGTTCAAACTAAAGCTGAGATTCCTCATGCCCAGCCAGTGCCGTAAGTCTTACCTCCTAAGCCCGACTGAGGTGAACCAGTTACCATTGTGTGGGCTGATGAATGAGGGTAACCCCAAAGGGGCCCTGTGTAAAAAACAATGTTTATTTTGTAATAACATTTACACTTTTCCTTTCCGTGCATATCACTGAATGCTTTACTTCCTGTGTTCCATACATAACATGATTTCCATTTCTAACTTGCTAACTCTTTCTTCATACTCTGACTGTGAGTGGAAGTTTCGACCCCGATCAATTCGAATCCGGCCACGAGGGGAATTCTCAATCCCTATTCCGATGATAATCCTCTCGGTGGGACGTAACCCGACCCCGAGGTAGTGGAACACTTGGCTCCGAGGGAATGTTACCTCCCCAGACCAATTGAGAGCCGGCCATGGGGGAGATGCTCCAACCCCATACCGATGAAAATCCTCTCGGTGGGATGTAACCCAACCCCGAAATAGTGGAACACTTGGCTCTGAGGGAATGTTACCTCCCTGGACCAATTGAGAGCCGGCCATAGGGGAGATGCTCCAACCCTATGCCGATGATAAGCCTCTCGGTAGGACGTAAGCCGACTATAAGATAACAGAATACTTGGCTCCGATGGAATGTTACCTCCCCGGACCAATTGAGAGCCGACCATGGGGGAGATGCTCCGACCCCATGCCGATGATAAGCATATCGGTGGGACGTAACTCGACCCCGAGGTAGCAAAATACTTGGCTCCGAGTGAATGTTACCTGCCCGAACCAATTGGGAGCCGGACATGGGGGAGATGCTTCGACCCCATGCCGATGATAAGCCTCTCGGTGGGACATAACCCGACCCCGAAGTAGCAGAACACTTGGCTTCGAGGGAATGTTACCTCCCCAGACCAATTGAGAGTCGGCCATAGGGGAAATGCTCCGACCCCATGCCGATGATAAGCCTATCGGTGGTTCGTAACCTGACCCCGAGGTAGCAGAATACTTGGCTTTGAGGGAATGTTACCTCCCCGGACCAATTGAGAGCCGACCATAGGGGAGATGCTCTGACCCCATGCCGATGATAAGCATATCGGTGGGACGTAACTCGACCCCGAGGTAGCAAAATACTTGGCTCCGAAGGAATGTTACCTCCCTGAACCAATTGAGAGCCAGACATGGGGGAGATGTTTTGACCCCATGCCGATGATAAACCTCTCGGTGGGACATAACCAGACCCTGAAGTAGCAGAACACTTGGCTTCGAGGGAATGTTACCTCCCCAGACCAATTGAGAGTCGGCCATATGGGAGATGCTCTGACCCCATGCCGATGATAAGCCTCTCGGTGGGACGTAACCCGACCCCGAGGTAGTAGTATACTTGGCTCTGAGGGAATATTACCTCCCCGGACCAATTGAGAGCCGACCATGAGGGATATGCTCCGACCCCATGCCGATGATAAGCCACTCAATGGGACGTAACCCGACCCTGAGATAGTGGAACACTTGGTCTCATTGGAACGAATCCAGCCCCGAGCCGGTGGAACAAATGGTCTCGGCGGAACGAATCCAGCCCCGAGCTGGTGGAACAAATGGTCTCGACGGAATGAATCCAGCCCCGAGCCGGTGGAACAAATGGTCTCGGCGGAACGAATCCAGCCCCGAGCTGGTGGAACAAATGGTCTCGACGGAATGAATCCAGCCTCGAGCCAGTGGAACAAATAGCCTCAGTGGAACGAATCTAGCCCCGAGTTGGTAGAACAGATAGCCTCGACGTAAAGAATCCAGACTCGAGTTGGTGGAACAAATAGCCTCGGCGGAACGAATCCAACCCCGAGCTGGAGGAACAGATAGCCTCAGCGGAACGAATCCAGTCCCGAGTTGGTGGAATAAATGAGACTTAATCGTGTGGGAAAAAACTTCAACCTCCGAGGCTCCGTAAATCCCAGCGCAGACGTCCCATTGCTAGGTATTAGCAAAAAAAAATGGAAATAGGACAAGGTTAGTACATCAGAGGTGACTTAGCACATACTCTACACAGACTCGAAAAGATAACAACTCGGGTACCTCGAGGCAGCGTCCTGCCTGGTGCCCCCCAAAATAATAATTCTGAACCTTACAATTCGGTGTCCCGGCTAGCCGGGCTACAGATCGGTAAGCGGCCAAAGCCATGGGGGCAGAAACCTCCCCATTCTGGGCAGATCTGGAGTCTGCAAATGCTATGGGGGCAAAAACCTCCCCATGCTATGCTTCTCCTGATCCGAGGCGATTAGGCAGATAACTCACGTGGGAAGAAACCTCCCCGTGTTCTCCATCCCAAAGGTTGCAAGAGTCACGAAGGCATTTGGGTCTTCCCTGCTCTGTGCACCTGGTGTTTCTCAACGGGACTCACCAGCCAACTCGCAGGGGCAGAAACCTCCCTGGGTCCAATTTACCCGAGGTCACAAGGGTTATGGAGGCCAATCGACCGTCCCCATACCATGTGCCTGGTGGTTCTCAACGGGATTCACCAGCCGACGCGGAGGGGAAGAAACCTCTATGGGTCCGGTTTACCCGAGCTACCCCTAAAAAATACGAGTCATGGGGTAGTAACGCTTCGGCCTCGTGGATTTGATAATGACACCCGAGATTGGCGTGCCACGAGGGGTTCGCGCTTTTCCTACATGTACTACACCCTTTGGTGCGTTATAGATCCTCAAAGGTGAAAGGAGCTAGGTCAGAACACTTCCACCCGGGGGTTTGATAATGACAGCCGGGATTGGCGTGCCACGGGCTTGGTGTCCTTCCCAGCTACCGAGCATCCCTTCGCATCGAGCACATCCCAAGAATATTGAACATGACTTTCGCATTCAATTAATAAACAAGAAAATTGGACAAGCTTTTTAATTCAAAAGAGAAAGACTTATTCATATTCAAGAGACCTACTACCCTTCTTACAACTCTTTGCGGGTCATTTCAAGAGAGGCTCTTACAATAATTTTTTGGTTATTGTCTTGCAATCCGGATACATTCTTCTGGTTTGAACTTGATTCTGAATTTCCTCGCTGATTTGACATGTTCCCTCCATGCCGGATATTCTGAATGCAATTTTGGGTAATGCATTTCTCGATCGGCTACTTGTACCATGGTTTCCTGCTGGTCTGCCGTCAGTTGTTTCTCCCTCACCACCATCCCGGACGGACAACACATAGTAGGCCGGTGGCACTCCTGGATACAGATCTAGTGCCCCAGTCAGATATGTTCGCCTGCCGCTCCTTGAGGACTATTTTGGCCGTGAATCTGAGGACTCGGCAGACCGAACAGACGTCGTGCCTTCTCTTGGAGGAATTTGTTCATTTGCGACCGGCGGCATGCAAACGTCACCCATCTTTGACGTTACATTTCATTATACAACTTAGTTCTAATAGGTGATCGTTGGTAACCTTTTTTACATTCCATTCTATAGCTCAATTGGGAGAACCATTACTACTATGACTCTTTGGGTTTTTCTTATCTCGTTCTTGCCGCTATCGTCCACTTTCTTTCTTCATGTGATCTCCTTCATTTTTCCGCTCTGACCAGCTTCCGTTCGTTCCTTTTCTCTTTCCTCTAATTCTTCCATTTTCTCCACTACTCTGTTGTTGAACTCTCCAACGATCTACGGTTCCCGTCTTCTACCATCTTCTTACTACGCAAGCTGTCTTTTTTCTCTTTCCCCACAGACGGTGCCAATTGTTGACGGGTGATTTTAGTTCCAGGGGCAATATCGGGATAGTGCTCCCGGGATAATCCTCCTCCAACTGTGAACTTGTTTGGTTATGGGGGACCAAAAGAAAATTTGGCAAAAAGACAAAGCAAACACAAAATCGACAAGAGGGTTTACGTGGTTCGGCGGAGTGAATCCAACCTACGTCCACGGGAACAAAGTAGAGTGTTATTTTTATTATCAAACCGAGCTCGGCCGACCTGTTTTGAAAGGTGGTCTAATGTTACCGAGCTGTTTGCCTTCGTAGCATTCTTACAAGTAGTGCTTTTTTTAGACTTTTGCTAACCAACCTCTGCAAATGAGACTGCCATCCCTTTATATACTAAGAGAAATACTACACTATTCCCATATCTTTATGAATTCAGCCACGTGGATCTCCGGGGATTGATGGGCTCTCTGCCCCAACTGCCTCGCCGAAAGCAAGCCTTCCATCTAACTTCCTATCAAATCACTATGATTTATACACTGCCACACTCCACAATTATGATGACAGCCTGTAAAGATCTCTTATACGGTGATACATGTCAGAGAGAAGTCCAAACGGTCCTGTGTTGGACAAAATGACCCATAACGTCACTATTTGCACAGATCATTGTGTTGTTGTAGCAAATTAACTATGTGACAAGGAAATTGCACTCTCATCACTTATGATTAGATCACCATAGATATATAAATGAAGAGAGGTCCCTATGATTAGTTCCTGGACTGAGAATGATATGAGACAGTATCAGTCCCCAAAGGATTAATCATTAAATATCCCTAGCCGGAGTATTATCGAGACTGGACATCGATAATGCGGAATAGGCTAGTATTGCACTTGTGTGCGTTGTGAGGGCACAACGGCATAGTTCTCATATATATAAGTATTGGATACTTATGCAAGTGCGATAGGAGGTCGTGTTTCACCGATGGTACGGGAAACAGCTTCGCTCTGGATAGACCCTTCGGAATCCCATTGGTATTATGACTATGTGTCTATGGGAGGCCGAAATCAAGGTAGGTGTGTATAGTCTTAACCTGAGACTTACATCGCTAATACTTACGATAATCGATAGACTTTGGTCTTGGTGGTACAGGCTTTAACCGTTCTCTGCGTACACCACTTCTGGGTTTATCAGAGAGTCGTAGTGTACTGGATGTGATGTCAAGACGGAAGTATCACTCCAGTCATAGTGGAGATGATGTCACGCAGGATACGATTTAGTGCTCTTAAGTGCTGCGCGGCCATCGGGATATTATGACAAGGTCATGTATATCCGATTATAGAGACTAGTTACCAGACATCCAACATGTGCTTCGTACGGGGCAGACACTTATCCAGCCCCAGGCCTAGCACGTGACTATCCGATACTGGGCCGATACGCACAATACAATCGTATACTACGCTTGAAACAGATCTTAAATATTCTTAAATGGATATGTCCGGAGAATTGGGAAGACTTGGTGCTTTGCTAGGAGTCGACCTTGTCTCGTAAATCGGTGAAACGTAGTACTTGGTACATACGTGATTCGGATACTTCGACAACCGTATTTACTGCCAACTTATCCGGGGATCTCATGGGTCGCTTCCCGATAATCCACCGATGATGACAACTCGCACTCTTGAATAATCTGGGATTATATAGAAGAGAGAGAAAAATAATCTAGGATTAATTACAGAGATATTTTATCTAGGATAAATATCGTCTAGAGAGAGATAACGATTAATTTGGAATTAATCGATAAATTAATATATTCGATATATTAAACGAAATTAGATTTCGACGCGGAATTAAAATTAGATTTTAATTCGGGGCGAACGAATTAATTTAGAATTAATTCGTTAGCGACGTGAATAGTGAATTCGCTAGGCGTAATCATTTAATTACGACGCGATGGAAAAATCGTTAATTTGGAATTAGCGAACCCGAGCCCGAGTGTGATTGCGAGCGCATTCGTATTTCGAATTCGAGTGCGGCAACGCAAGTCGCATCAAGCGTCAAATCAATCAGTCGCATCAAGCGTCAAATCAAATGTCACTTTGAGTGATGTGATTGATTGATGTGATTGATTGATTGAAAGACATGTCACTTTATTAAAGTTGATATGACTTAAAGTTGATGTGAATAGTGAAAGCTAGTGGAGGGAAAACTTTTGGTTTTTGGCTCCAAAATTCATTTAATTTATTAGATGAAATTAAATGGAAATTGATTATTATTTTGGGAAATATATATCAAAAAGGCTTAACACTTTTTGCAACATGTCAACACTTTTATTTCTCTCCATTTTCTTTCTCTTCTCTCACGCCCAAAACAGAAATATTGGGACTGGTTTTGAACCAGAAAAACGTGAGCAATAGGGAAGCCAAGAGTGGGTTTTCATGGTGAAAATTCAAGTGCTAGCACACTACGAGTCTTGCGAATGTGGTAGGGAGGTTCACCCATGAGCCGGGATCCGTCGACGAGGCTTGGAGCTCCGTTTCGCAATCAAATTTTGTTTTGCAAGGCAGTGACTGTTACCAGTGGCGCCAAAAACAGTGGGCTTTTTGGGCTTCATTCGTCTTCAAATCGACTCAACCGATCGATGTGAGTATTCCGCTATCTCCGTTGGTGTACTCACGCATTGTTTTTCATTGCTTGTATGATATTAGGACCTAGATTAAAACCAACAATGGCATCAAGAGCCTAGGTTCAAGCATGAAAAATATAGGGCTTAAAATTGGGTATTTTGTATTTGAGCATGATTTGATTAAATTGGATGATTGAGCATGCTTAGTATATGTAATATTGAAGATTGCAATTTCAAGAAAAAATGTTTAGAACAATTTTCCCCAAAAATTATATGTTGGCCGAATGTGTATGTATTTTTGGATTCTTGGAATTTTTGATTTTTGATTCATTTGATAAGTTGGAATCTATTAGGTTGATGTTAATTTGAATCGAATTGGATTGGATTTCGAATTGGACAAAAACCCCAAAAATTCTATGTTGGCCGAATTGGAACTATGCCTAATGTCTTGGTGATTTTGATTTTGTGACATGGATGTGTATGAAATCAAATTGGATGTTGATTTAATGTCGATTGTGGGTTCGATTGGATTGAAACCAAATCGGACACAAAATCCTTCCTTGGCCGAGAGTTTAAGCATGTAAATGGGTTTGATTTTTCAATTTGTGGTTGGACATATAATAATGATTGAGTATGATTAATTGGACTAATTTAGTTTTTGGAAATGTTGATTTAGTTGATTAATCATGTAATGCACTTTAGGTAATTAAATTGCGGAATTGGATTCATGAAATTTAATTATTTAGGCTTAAATTGGATTTGGGCTTCTAATGTTGTATTTGGGCCTATTGGGCTTGATTTATCAAGTTGGGTTTAGGCCAAATGGATTGGATCCGATTGGGCCCAAAACCTTAACCATAAAGCCCAAATGCGACTAATGAACCTTTAAAGTTCAATTGGGCCTAATGGGCCAAGATTGATTTATGGGCTTATGGGGTAAATCCCGGATTGGACTTTGGTTATCGGTTTGACCCGAGTTGACCAAAAGTCCACGCCTTAAGAAATCAATTAAAAGCCCATTGGACTTTAATTGAATTGACGTTGGACGTTAATCGGTCTTTGAGACGCGTTACGATTAAATTTGGAATTTAAATCGTAAAAGGTTTATTAAATAAAAGTGTAATATTTAATTTGGAATTGAATATTGAATTAATATTAAATACATGTTAAATTAGATTTAATGATGTAGTTTAATTTAATTCAAGAATTCGTACTTTGAGTACTTATTCGCAAAAACGAGTTTGACTCGAACAAAATCAAATCGTTGTTTGAACATTGGATGATCACTTAATTATCAGATTAATTAATTTGATTAGATTGATTGATAGCATGCTTATGTGTGTGAATACGTGGTTGTGTTGAATGAATAATGTATATCGGATGGATATTAGAGGGTGGGGCCAATTTAGAAATTATTGTAATAAATTTGATTTATTAAATTGGACCTGCGTGTCCAGCCTTATCACTTTCATTCTCTTTGTATTCTCTTCTCACCTATTCCCCTCCATGTAAATGAGGTTCTTTAGAAGTGTAGTGTAACGGGTAGAATTAATACTAGTGCTAGCTTGAGTGAGAAAGGGAGAGATTTGATCTAGGATCAATGTGTTAAGTATCCATCCGCATATCATTATTATTTTATTTCATACTCGCTTTATTATGTATTTAGAATGCTTGTTTAAGGGTGTATGATGATGAGACTTTAACAAAGATAATTAAATTGGTAGCCAATTTGCACGCGAAAAACCCTCGTTATATATCAAGCGTTTATTTTCCTTCCATTGAGTGATTCTTACTCAAGATCCGAGATTGGCAGGGGTTGTTGGCCAAGTCAAGCCCTTGTCCGTCGAAGATGTGTTTTAATCACGAGGCTTTGTTCCATATCGGTGTCGTGTCCAAGTTGTGGTTTGTTGGCCAAAGTCAAGACCACTTCTTGTCCATTGACATTGATTACGAAGCTTCCATGTCAATGGGTCCACGCTTGACTGGGATCACTAGGTTTGTTGTGCCAAAGCCAATGCCTAGTTGATTCAGAGGAAAAAGGTTAGGGTATACATTCGATGTATAGGCATATATAAGATATATGTTTGGGACTTGGATGTCCACCTACTGGATCTAGGAGTTGGATGAGATCCAATTGATCTTCGAGATCTACCTAGTTAATTATCATACAATTTGTTGGCCAAAGTCAAGATTGTGTGATATTTAACGGGATCCTAGCCCACTAGGAAACACGGTTTCCTGAGTACTCGACAGAGGGTTAGAGGCTCGACGAAAATAGTGGGAGGCAAGTATTGAATTTGCAACATTCGTTCGAATACTCGCTAAACGCGCTCATCTATATTTTACTCGTCATATTAATCAAAAGTATTAGTTGGACTAATATTTTATGTTGTTTTAAAAAATATATATAGTAGGACTATATACAAACTCATTCATATATAGTTGATTTTATAATTGGATTATAGTAATCAATATAATTGAATTAAAATGGTAGTTGATTTTATAATTAGATTATAGTAATCAATATTAAAATTATAGTTGATTAAATAATTGGATTATTGTAATCATTATAATAAATAGTACCTTATTAAATTGATTAAATAGTTGGACTATTGAAATCAAGAAATAATTGAAAAGTTGAATATTTAAAATATATAATCTTGGATTAAATGTTTTAAATGATTAATTTTCATATTGGGAATAAATAATAGGTTACTTTATTTGATAAAATAACTTATTATGACTAGGCCCATAATTAAGCAAATAAGTAGAGCATAAAATCTTGGAAGATTTATGTGATGATGACTTTAGTGCTTAATTTATATACTTGACAATAAATCTATCTTTAGATTTAAAAGTATTAAATTGCAATTAATAATTTTTAGAGAATTGATTTGACTATTCTAGTGGAGAGAAGTCAAAGTTTGCAATTGGGCGAGTTGCACAAGGTGCACATCATTTTGATATTCCTAAACTCAAGGCTTGGCAAAGGTTTGTGAAATATTGAAAAGATAATTGACATATCCCAAAGTAACTACCATTTGGATATGGAAGACACAAAGAATTAAAGAAAGGGCGAGGCTCTGACTTTAAAATATTTGTCAAAGTTATGTTCACTACTAGTATTGAAATTGGATTTTAAATACTTAGTGTGGTACATAAAATATATGTATTGATGTTCAGAATCCGCTATGAGCTGGATACTGACTTCAAGCCGAGATTTCTCTGCGAATCGGAAACGGGACGAAAGTCGCTGTTTCGACCGTAGATACCTAAGTTTAGGAACTACCCTTTGGGTATGTACTTAAATTAGGAACTGTTATAATGTAACTAGTTTGACTAGAGATTATCTCTATATCAGTGTTTAATCCGTTGCGGATAAAACCTTTATATTATAGAACACTAAGTGTTTTATTATACAAGATGATACTGAGATAAATACATTAGATGTAAATAACAGAATTTATATTTTGAATATAATAAAATCTCAAACATATAAAAATGACAAATAAATAGCTCAAATTATTTTGATCAATAGAGACTTATTTGTGGCATTGTTGTCTAGGACACAATTAAACGAGACTCGTATATCCACACTTTTGAAGAGTGGGTACTAGGACTGATTTGACTATTCAAATAAGGTCTGCGAATCTAGTTTATTAGGTAAAGTACCTAAAATACTATTTACTTGGTAATAGTATAAGGGCCACCGATCTGTTAGCCCTATTCATGGTGAAGTTAGTGGGCCCATATCTAGCTAGACTAGATGTGAACATGAATATTTCGTGACCTTGACGGATGTAGCATCACGTTGTGGTTATGTGTTTCTTTTGAAGAACACAAATCGGAAACTTTAGAGTTTCGACACGAAATAGAAAAACAGATCGGCCATAGTATTATTCCGCCACAGTAAGACCGTAATGGAAAATACTTAAGCAGTAAGTTTCATACGTACATGAAAGAGTACGGTATTCTTTCATATGAGGACTCCTCCCGAGACACGTCAGTTAGACGGTGTGTCCGAACAAAAACCGAATTTTGTTGGACATGATAAGGTTTATCACGAGTCGCTCTGAGCTACTGTTTCCTTCAATAGGATATGTATTAACAGTGCAAAACTTATTTAGAATAAGGTTCCATATAAATCTGTTTGACAGATGTCATATAGGATATGAACAGGGAAGAAACGAGGTTTCTCATTCCTAGTAATTTGGGTATGCCAGGCATAACGTTTGGATGATACCAAACTAAAAGACCCAAATTGGATAAGTGCCAATATAGGTTATCCTAAGGGAAACCTTAAGTATAGTACTTGTAAATCTCACATGAGAACAATGTGATTGTTGCTCACCCTGCGGTTTTTCCTGAGAGGAATACCGATATGCAGTGGTCAGTGGGAGGATAGTGATACTCGATGAAAATCAGAGTAATACTGTTCAAGGCACGAAGTCCTTAATGGAACACAAATAGTTCATCTATGATGAATCTATACCATTAATATTCAAATACACAAGAAACTAGTAGATCGGATAGGGTCAGAAAACAACCTAGGGTATGGGTTTCTGATCTAACCTCATAAAGATGTCAATCTTATGAAGGTATATCCACCGACTACGTTTTGAGGAAGTGATACGAGGTATCGACTCCATATTATGGCAAAGTGCCATGAGTCCGAAATGGATTCCATGTATAACAACTATTTCGGATACTAGTTGTTGTACCACAAAGCACTGTGCCTATTGGTACATTAAACGTCTTCAAGGAAGACATACATGGAAGGCAACATACCAACGTACAAAGCTGGGCTTTTGACGGAAAGGTATCGTTATCAACATTGTGTTAATAACGGTTCAACCTTTTACCTGTTGCCATGCTAAGATAGGGCTTTATTCCCCTGGGCTTTATTCCCGAGCTGTTTTGAAAGTGGGCTTTTTTCCCCTAGGCTTGCTGAATGTGGGCTTTGTTCCCAAACTTTCTGAATGTGGGCTTTGTTCCCTAACTTTCTGAATGTGGGCTTTGTTCCCGACATGTGCAGACTATGGGCTTTGTTCCCGAACTGTACTGAATGTGGGCTTTGTTCCCTAGGCTTTGTTCCCGAACTGATACTGATGTGGGCTTATTCCCGAACTGAATTCGTCATGGGTATTGTTCCCGAATTTGCTGAATATGGACTTTATTCCCGAACTGTGCGTCTTTGCTGCCTTTTCATTTTCTTTAAAACCTACGAATAAAAAAAAACAAAAAAATGCGTGCATGTGACGTGTATGCATGTATGCATGGATGTATTTGCTATTCCGATGGGTTAGGCCTTCCTTGTACTCCTCAGTGCCTTTCACCTACAAAAATCTTTAGTCGCCCCCTGCGCCTGTTTTCTGTTTCCTTCTGCCAGTTCTTTTCTGGTGATTGGTCAGTCCTCTTTAGTCTCATTTGCTCAAGTTCCCGTTATGTCCCTCATTTGCGAGGTGGTAGACTGGTCGCTTCCCGTTTTGGTTTAGCTTTCTACTCTTCGCTTCTTGCACTAGGTCAAAGTAGATCGTGTAATGATCCCAAAACTAATGATGATGCTGATATGGGCCTCAGCCCTGAGACTCTTCCCAAACTGATACTGGTGCCGATGTGGGCCTCGCCCTGAGACACATCCCCAAAAATGATACTGATGTTGAAGTGTCTCCATACCCGGAGTGCCATACCCGTCAAAACTGATACTGATGTTGATGTGTCTCCATACCCGGAGTGCCATACTGATACTGATGTTGATGTGTCTCCATACCCGGAGTGATGATGATGTGTGTGTCCATACCCGGAGTGCTGATGATATGTGTCTCCATACCCGAAGTGCTAATGATGTGTATCTCTATACCCGGAGTGCTGATGATGTGTGTCTCTATACCCGGAGTGTTGATGATGTGTGTCTCCATACCCGGAGTGCTGATGATGTGTGTCTCCATACCCGTAGTTCTGATGATGTGTGTCTCCATACCCGTAGTTCTGATGATATGTGTCTCCATACCCGGAGTGCTGATGTGGGCCTCGCCCCCAAACTGATACTGATGTGGGCCTCGCCCTCAAACTGATACTGATGTGGGCCTCGCCCCAAACTGATGCTGATGTGGGCCTCACCCTCAAACTGATATTGATGCAGGCCTCGCCCCCAGACTGATACTTATGTGGGCCTCGCCCTCAAACTGATATTGATGTGGGCCTCACCCCAAACTGATGCTGATGTGGGCCTCGACCCTGGGACTCATCCCCAAGCTGATACTGATGTGGGCCTCTACCCCAGACTAATACTTATGTGGGCCTCGCCTTCAAACTGATACTGATGTGGGCCTCGCCCCAAACTGATGCTGATGTGGGCCTCGACCCTGGGACTCATCCCCAAGCTGATACTGATGTGGGCCTCAACCCTGGGATTCATCCCCAAAACTGATATTGATGTGGGCCTCACCCCAAACTGATGCTGATGTGGGCCTCGACCCTGGGACTCATCCCCAAGCTGATACTGATGTGGGCCTCGACCCTGGGATTCATCCCCAAAACTGATGCTGATGCTGATGTGGTGGTTCATTCCAACATATTGTACTGCCTCTCACGAGATAATCCTGATAGCTAAACATATTTTCATCCTCAACGGATGCTTCACATCGAAATCAGAGAACCTTCAAAGTACTTAATACACTTAGGTCCGCTCATCTGAACGAGTGATTTGAACTAGGATCCTAGTGTGTGTGTGCGAAGGCTCTTTCGCAACTTAATCCTTAAGTAAGCCAACTCGATGATTTTGTCTCGGAGAATTGGATCGGTGGGTCTAACCAACCTAGATGTCTTGATCACACTCTGTGATTACTTTGTCATACTCAACATGATATGGTCTTCTTCTTTTTTCTCTTGTCTCTTTCTTTTCATTTTGAACTTTTTTTTTCTTTTTTCTTTTTTTTTTGTTTTCTTTGACACACCTACCTTTTATGGTAGCATTTCTCTTCATGGTGGTCCTAATACTCGCCCATGGGTAGCTTCACGCTTATCGGTTATAGGCGGTCTATTTTTCTTTTCTTTTCATTGTAGAGACTTTTTCTTTGTTCCCAACAATATCATATATCGTGGCATAAGTAAACCATGATGGACATCCAGGCAAACGGTCATTCACTGATCCACCATCTCTTCAATTAGTCATCTCACCGACTACTCAGGCTTCTACTGCTGAGATCCTGTAATCAAGTGCTCGTGAGTCTAGCCGAGATCAATCCATTCAGAATATCAGATGAGGGTTCATCTCGCACTTATCGTTTCTAAGGTTTCATCCTAAAGCAAACATTTCATCATTGGACTTATGCCTAACTATTAAAGACTTAAAACAATCTTTTTTTTTTTCTTTTTTTTTGGGCCCACCATGGTCTTTCTATCCTTACCGTAAAGTTTGATGTTCCTCGGTTTCCTTTTTTTTTTTTTTCCGATATCCATGTTTGCTAAAACTCTTTTTGACAAATCTTTATTTCTTCTCTAACCCAACGGATATCTATGATGGCTTTTAAGACACCTGGTAAACATGATGCGTGTATGCATGAGATGCATGAGATGCGTGTGATGTATGAAATATATAAGTCGGCCCATTATCATTTTAAAGCATTCAATCATACTATTGAGCAGTGCAAACTTGTCCCAGTTGAAAAGGCCCAATAGGTTTACACTTTTGCGATAACATAGCTAAACAACTTCAAATGATAAAAGGCCTAAACATAAAGTGACCCATCAGAATTTAGAAGCTTTTGGCCCAATTGCCATAAAGCACGGACTCGTCCCAGTTTAAATGGCCCAACAAGCCCATACCTCATGACAAAAAGTCCAACTGAATCCAAATGACGATGGTCCTAAATGCAAGCATAAATGAATAGTTTCTATTAGTTCTACAACTACAGTTCATGTGCGGGTTTATAGGGGTATAGATAAAGGCTCTCGCCGGCGAAGGATTGCCCACAACTAGGTCTCCCCACTCAATGGTCCGAGCGACCAAGTGAGCGCACCTTTTTTATACACTAAGGTACGTGCCAACGAGTTAAAATGCGTGACTGACTGTCAAATGGATTTCCCATTGTAGATTCCCCAGAGGGAAGGTGGAGCGAACTCTCTTAAATACTCAAGCCTATTAGGCTCTTATCCCTTGGTGACGGGAATAAACAATGAGTCCTCCAAATTAGTACATCACAGTAAGCTACGAGTACATGATTGTCTAGGTGTCTTCACAACTTTTCTTATAGAAAGGTAGTGAATGAAGGAAGACATCAAACCATTACCTAGCTCAAAAAGTGCCTTTGATTAAACCCATTTTCAACCCACGGTAGACATGGTTAAATAAAGCACAAATCATAATCATTATAAGACATTATTTCGGGGCCAATTCTCTATCCCCAGTGGAGTCGCCAGACTATAAGACACAGAAATCGGTGACGTTGTTCCAGGCTCGCGGCCTAGTTGGGAGTATGGAATAGCCCGCGGGGGAACTAAACTGGATAAATAACATGGAGTCGCCACCCGGTGTGAACCGGGAGAGTTACTGAGCATCCACTCTTCCGACGGCCGTGTAACACGCTTTCGAGAGACGACAAAAGAGGTTAGACTTGAGGGCACCCTCTTTATTTATTATCTTTCGTTTTTTATTTATTTTAATACTTTATTGCATATGAGTATTATGGATTGGTCCCCAAGGGGTGTGGCTTGGTGGTGTAGGGTCCAGGATCTTACCTTGAGGTTCTGGGTTCGAATTCAGGGGGTGCACTTCTTGTAAGAGCTTGGGACAGCCGGTGGTTTTACCTGCGCCGCGGCCCAGAATGGGTGGTTTGGTGGTGGGGTTTCCATCGTTTCCAAAAAAAAAAAAAAGAGTATTATGGATTGATGTATGATGTGAATTCTGGATGAACGGAATGCGTGTTCTCTTTTGTGGTATATCGAATGGAAACCCGGACGTAAATTCCGTAGCTGAATCCGAATGGACGGTAGTACGGTTTGTACTCGGGATACAATGCCACGTACCATTTGAGAGACACACGTATTTCGTTTCATCCAACCTTGTATTTAAGCATGATTTAGTCTAGTATGTTATTTATTTTTTAAGTATGATTGGGTTACTTTTTATGCATGGTTTAGTTGTTTATCTTAAGTATGATTAGTTATTTATTTTGCGTTTGGAATTTGCATTATGTTTAGGTTGTTATTTGTTTTCCGCATTATATAATTGAAGTATGATCATGAGATTGCCGTGTGATATTGTATGCTTGCCGTTATGATGATTTACTTTTCAAGCATGCAAACTTAGACATAGGATTTACTTTGATGAATGTGAACTAGATCTAAGTTACTCTTAAACATACATGTTGCGTAGATTCGGTTAATTCATTGCAAAAATCATATCATTACAAGTGGCATAAGTAAGGGACCATTCCGAACCCAACGGTTTGAGGTATTCCCTTGCGAGGGGTGAGTACGGCCTTAAATCATTTTCCCGTTTCACACCGGGTGGCGACTCCATGTTATTTCTCCAGTTTAGTTCCCCCGCGGGCTATTCCGTACTCCCAACTAGGCTGCGAGCCTAGAACAGCGTAGCCGATTTCTGTGTCCTACACCAACATACCCAACTGTTTTCCTTAGCCAACAGCATTCATATTTTGTAGAATCCAAATTCCACATCAATATGACTCAGACGCTATATCAGTATTGTGCTATAGCTACTGAATTATCTATGTATTTAGAAATCAAATCCAAATACTATGAGACAACCACAAGCACCACACTAATATGAAAACTTCTAATCTATGAGGTCACTATGCAACTTCATAAGTCAATACTTCATAAGTTGCAACTGATTCCACTAGTTTAGTAGAATTTACGGTGACACTCCCACTGCATCTTTTCTGACTTTATATGACATAGACAATCTAAGATCCAATTAATCTGACACCTTATGATTGCTGACTAAATTCTCCATGAATTAGAAACTCGTTCTTAATAACTCAAAGATCACAAAGAACATGTTTCAAGACCCATCATACGGTCTACAACATATCAAAATAACTTGTAACAATTACGATTAAATTGATATCTATAATCGCTCATAATATAACATTCATTACGCCATCATCGTATGATGCATAAGATTGACTTGACATTCTAATCAATCTATCTTTCGACAAAGGAATCATCATTTACGAAAGATGAATATTATATACATAAAAGACACGTTAACTGTCAAACAGTTACACCAATTGTCATACTGATAGACTTACTTTGTCCTTTATTAAATCATATTTAAAACGCGACTAATGGGAGTTTCTCATAAGTCTCTCAGTTTTATATCATATATGAAACTTTATATCAATATATCAAAGACTACTCCCACTGCTTACACGGAGAAAAGAAGACTTAGGAAATATAATACTAGATAGAAATTTGTACGCTCCCACTGACCGTACTGACAAGTACGCATTATCTATACTTCAATAAAACCAGACAATCTGACTAATATAAAAAAATAGAGAACACGGATTTTAAGAAAGCTTATCTGAGTCTACAATTGGCTCCATAAGCTAGTATATCAAACTGTGATCTTAGCATAATACAAACTCAAGGGCCATTCTAGAATGAACTCTTCAAACAAAGAAATCACAATGGATCTCTCATTCGAAGAAATCACCCGAGAACACCACTTTGCATTCTTTAGCCAAAATACATAGTTTAATATCAACATTAACCAACAGATCTCTAATTGTTCAATTAGTGCGACCAGAGATAGGTATTCTCAGAATCTACAATAGACTACTGAGGATAACCCTTCTCATTGTCATACTATAAAGGTCAAACCTTTATCAAGCTCACTTTTATTTTTTCTGCGCCAATAATTTGCACATTTTATGAACTATTCATAACGAAAGCCCAATCAAGTTCAAAACTTAATCGTAGTAAGCTATGAACAATCTTAGATCTATGGTTCAATAGTTATTTCCGAAATCGATATCAAATATCGCTCCCACTATAAGTTATAGGATAATTTTTCTTCAATAAGAAAACAACAGAATCATTAAGTATCAAATACTTTGTAAATGATTCTGACATCCTATTAGACTTATTCGGAAGTTGACTAAGGGTCATTTCATCTTATTAATTACGTAGTTCCATTACAGTTTATCATTCTCACATTTGACTCCACTAAGTCAAGTCTTTTCTACAATCATTAACATCTGATGTTACACACCAAGTAATAAAATAATTTTATTACTCGGGATCGTAGAAAAGATATTCCATCAAATAGAATACAATATTCTATTAAATAGAATAAATGATAAACCTTTTACTTGTACCTCCAAGGCATATGTACCTTCAATTATATAACCATTATGCAAAAGAAAGACTCAAATCTCAAACTTTTCAAGATTCGAATTTTCTACTATACATATCATATATGTAACTGTAGAAACAAATGGAACCTTAATTAAAGAGATGAATTAATGTTACTGGAGCATAACCCCAACAGTATTGAAAACCAATTCGGTAACACTCAATATCAATGAATCAAATCATATAAGATTTGATAACTCCCACTGACCAATTCCATCAAAATGGAATCGCAGAAGTTTAATATTGAGTAAGAATCATATTCATTAAATAAATTTAGAACAAATTGCCTTAAATTCATGTGTTTGATTATATCAAACATCTTTGAACAATTCAAAGATTCACGATGAATTTTCTAGTTTTCAACACTTCAAATAAAATATCTTTGAACCATTCAAAATATTATATCATCGTTTCATCAGAAAACATATCAAAAGTTCTCGAACCATTCAAGACGTTCAATATATTTTCTTTTAGAAACACGTAACTAAGTCATGACAATTCATTAACTGAGTTACGAAGCAAAGAAAACTATACAAGGCAATTTCTAATTCATTAAACTAAACACATCCAATGTATTAGTTTAATAAATCGGTGGTCCAATGACAATCATCGGTTAAATGAGATTTAATCACAACCTGAATACAATATTCATTAAATGGATAATGATATGTGGTGTGATCTCATATCAGACCATCATTTACCATAAGGAATAAACATCTAATGCTTTTATGATAAAATCTCATAAAGCACAGTTCTAAATTACTAATTTTACCGAATATTTTTCTTAATGTTTATCTTTACATTAATGACACTACTAGTAATCTTAAAATATGTAATAACTGTTTATACAGAACAAGTAACTATCCAATAGTCACAAGTTCTGATATCAAATATCAAAACAGTTATTAAACATTATTTTAAATAACTAGACGGGAGATCTGATATCCAATACCTACAGTTGTCGTATTGTGAGAATCGATATTCTCTGTACACAACTATACATATTTCCTTTCTTTAGCTTTATAATTTGCGTTCAATTATTCGCAACAATTGCAAATAATTGATAAGCAAACTGTGCCAGACACATGACTTCTAAAAGTCATTAAAGCCAAGAAACCTCATTATAAGATAAACAAATACTAATGGGGTTTTCTTAATGCCACTCAAGAATCTCGAGACATGAACTATTCAAATCAATTCTTACTGCATAAGAAACTATTCTAACTAGACTATCATATCCAAACACATATATCCTTTTAGATTACCTATCATGACTTAGTAACTAAGTCACAAACCATCTTGATTTTCAAGAAAATCAGAACAACAGTTCCCAATGGTTTTAACTAATCTAACAATAGCTTAGTCTATTATCATTCTAGAACCTATTCTAGAACTACGCAACCATAAGCAAAGTCAGAAAACCTATTCAAGTAATAAGCTATGCAGTGGAATAGAAGCATAAATCTATAAACAATATAGAATATGCAGTAAATTCCATAAAATTACACACTGCTTAAGTTATGGATTTTTAAACTCAATAGTGTCTCCCACTACTTTACGTAATACCGTAATCCCCAATGGACAACGGGAATTCAATAATTAAATCGAATTCCATAGTGAGAGTAGGATCCCATGAATATATTTCGACTCACAGCTTTGACACGATCTCGCCTACGTATATTCATTAGGTAGACAACTCTTTGTCAATCACTCACCAGTGACTCCTAGTATTGGTCCTGACTGTTTCTCATTGTGACAGCTTTGGCACGTTCACAAAGAGGCTTATCAAGGCTACATTTTTAAATCATAAACTTAGGCTACCGGTGTAGTCCTGACAGCTTTGGCAAGTTCAAGATTTCCACTTTCACTTGAATTTATCCAGTATCAATATACAACCGGTATGGATAGTAATTCTATAACCCACACCCTCACAACTTTGGCATGATCTCAGATGCAGTTATAGAAAGATACCCATAAACCGTACTAACAAGACGGACCAAGAAACATGTATCCAATACACATCACTTTACAACCTTATTTTTAAACGGGGATTTTCCTCAAGAAACTATAATCTACATCAAATGTAGAATTTTAATCTAAATCATTTTCTAAACATTTCAAATCTACCTTAGAATACATAACACAATTTAACTATTAAATTTTCGTTATATTTTCCGTTAGTGTTGAACCGAAAAGTAAAGAAACATATAAAGATTACATGCATGCGCGAACATTAAAATTGAATTATATATCAAATATCAAGCATGAAAAATGTAATGGATGAAGCATCAGACCCGCACAGATACCATTTTTGCTGGGGTTTTGGGCGATGGGGCGCAGCGGAAGCGTGGTTCGGGCGAAATCATAATTTAAAATATTTTCAAATTACTGAATAAATTAATCAATATCTAATATGAATAATTAATTCATATTTAACCTAAACCTATTTATTCAATATCAAATATCAACATGAATAAAGTTGAAATGTCGTGAAACTTTTACGAAAACCGTTTTTCCGCAAAATGACGCAAAACATGTTTTTGACTGAACCGACCACCCGACACTTATGGGGACTGTCCAAGTCAGCCCCGATAGTGTCAGGGCAGTTCATGGGCTGCCCAAACAGTGACGAACTCACTGTTTGGATAGCCTCACTGGTTGGCTCAAAATCCACCAGGTAATGCCGTTTTTGGCCATTTTCGCTTAATTCAACTCCAAAACACTATCCGGTAATTGTTCCAACTCCCAAAACACATCCATGACATTCATAACACATCAAACACATCACATAATTTCCATTTAACAAGATCTGATCCAGAAATCAAAATTCCTAATTTTCATGCTTTAAATCCTAAATTTCAAGATTAATCAAATTAATCAAGACACCAACTAAAGTCACCACATATGAACAACCCAAAAATAATTCTAGGTACCATAAGAGTGGTAATTACACTCTAGAATAGCAATTAATCAACAATTGATTAAATTGGAAACTAATTACACTAATTACTTCCAAATACACCTCACACATGCATATAAGCTTCCAATTCAACCATCACAACCAAAAGCCCTAATTTTATGAATTTGAAGAAACCCTAGAATATTTCTAAATCATCAAGAAATAATAAATCAAATTTCTAAGCTTAGGGTTTAAGTGGATTACCTTTAATCAATTGTTTCCAATGTTTTTTTCTTGATTTTTCCTTCAAATCTTCATGGATTTAGCAAACATATTTTGAAACCCATTTTTAAGAGAAAGTTTCGGCCATGGTGTGGAATGAGGAAGAAGGAAATAAATTTTTTAATTTATTTCCTCTTTGGCCGACATTTGAAGAGTATTATTGTCTTTTTGGCACGTTTAATCTAATTAAATGTAAATTTAACTTTATGTAATCCAATCAAAATTGCACACATCAAGTTAAATTAATTCATGCCATATGTACCAATAATAAATGGACAAATTCCATAACATTTATGGAAAAATTTCAATTAATTAATTATTTAAATATTTAACAATTAAATATCCAAATAATCAATTAATGTAATTATTATTATATATGTATTTTTATTTACAATAAATAACAAATACATATATTTATGGCATGTGTCAAAATTTCATTTGACGAATAATTAATGTGTATCTAATCGTATTATGTATCAAATACAAATACATAATAATTATTATCGGACAAAATCCCCTAATGCATGTGTTATCGTTTAACCGATTAAACGATCCGAATTAACTCATTTAATTTGGTGAAGTATTATGAATAATCAATATTATTCATATCGAGTAGCCCAAGTCCTCAACGAGTACACTTCATATTGTGGGACTCTCTAAGTTTAGGTTTATCCGTCACGAAATCCAATTTAGTGTCCATAATCCACCCACTCATGGATTATGACGACCACAGATAATCTCGCTAAACTATGCAAGCCGAGGTCATTGCATACGTATAATCCCTCTGTCAAATGCTATCTGTATTATACCTGGGATATAGATGAAAACGTCAAATTCGTTCGGTATAATACAATCGACTTTCAATTTACGATCTCTAAATAACACTCGAAACTGGTTTTCGAAGTTATACCATGGTCATGGATTTACTAGATCGTAAACACGTGAGGATGCATATGCCCTGTACATAGGATTGACAGATCCTATCTTGATACGCACTAGATATCATGAGCATCAGTCCACACCCAACGAACAGACGGAGGTATGATCATGAATAGATCGTTGACGTGACTGCCATGAAAGTGTGGAGGATAACTCATATATCCCACTGTGGTATCTCAAGTCGAAGGACCACTATGCTCGGTCAACTTTTGAAGATTCCTATTGACGTTGGTGTACCATATATTAGGAAATCTTCATTGATTCGTTCAGTGTCTTATCAAATAAACACCTACATATCTATACGAGTCTCCCGAGACTCATGGTTCACTGGGATAAACTATCGGACCAAGTCACGATATACGACATGTACTGGTCTCAGCGGATTTTACTAACCGACCCGTGTTAGTAAATCTTGACCAGGAACTTTATTTGAGGATATACATCTTGTAGTGTGCTTCCCAATGTCAATTACAAACTACGTTGTAACTGTACACTATATTGTAAATCCTAAGGTCTTTGTCTAATATACACGTATCACTAAACCAAATTCAGTTTAATCTAATCGTAATCAGATATCTAATCGTAATTAGATCGAATAAGCGTATAAAAGACAAGGGTGCTACCATTAAATTAAATAACATGATTTAATTTACTGAATGCTTTACTTCCTGTGTTCCATACATAACATGATTTCCATTTCTAACTTTCTAACTCTTTCTTCATACTCTAACTGTGAGTGGAAGTTTCGACCCTTATCAATTCGAATCCGGCCATGAGGGGAATTCTCCATCCCTATTCCAATGATCATCCTCTCGGTGGGACGTAACCCGACCCCGAGGTAGTGGAACACTTAGCTTCGAAGGAATGTTACCTCCCCAGACCAATTGAGAGTCGACCAATGGGGAGATGCTCTAACCCCATACCGATGAAAAACCTCTCGGTGGGATGTAACCCGACCCCGAGATAGTGGAACACTTGGCTCTGAGGGAATGTTACGTCCATGGACCAATTGAGAGCCGGCCATGGGGGAGATGCTCCGACCCTATGCCGATGATAAGCCTCTCGGTAGGACGTAAGCCAACTATAAGATAACAGAATACTTGGCTCCGATGGAATGTTACCTCCCCGGACCAATTGAGAGCCGACCATGGGGGAGATGCTCCGACCCCATGCCGATGATAAGCCTATCGATGTGACGTAACTTGACCCCGAGGTAACAAAATACTTGGCTCCGAGGGAATGTTACCTGCCCGAACCAATTGAGAGCCGGACATGGGGGAGATGCTTCGACCCCATGCCGATGATAAGCCTCTCGGTGGACATAACCCGACCCCGAAGTAGCAGAACACTTGGCTTCGAGGGAATGTTACCTCCCCAGACCAATTGAGAGTCGGCCATAGGGGAAATGCTCCGACCCCATGCCGATGATAAGCCTATCGGTGGTTCGTAACCTGACCCCGAGGTAGCAGAATACTTGGCTTTGAGGGAATGTTACCTCCCCGGACCAATTGAGAGCCGACCATAGGGGAGATGCTCTGACCCCATGCCGATGATAAGCATATCGGTGGGACGTAACTCGACCCCGAGGTAGCAAAATACTTGGCTCCGAAGGAATGTTACCTCCCTGAACCAATTGAGAGCCAGACATGGGGGAGATGTTTTGACCCCATGCCGATGATAAACCTCTCGGTGGGACATAACCAGACCCTGAAGTAGCAGAACACTTGGCTTCGAGGGAATGTTACCTCCCCAGACCAATTGAGAGTCGGCCATATGGGAGATGCTCTGACCCCATGCCGATGATAAGCCTCTCGGTGGGACGTAACCCGACCCCGAGGTAGTAGTATACTTGGCTCTGAGGGAATATTACCTCCCCGGACCAATTGAGAGCCGACCATGAGGGATATGCTCCGACCCCATGCCGATGATAAGCCACTCAATGGGACGTAACCCGACCCTGAGATAGTGGAACACTTGGTCTCATTGGAACGAATCCAGCCCCGAGCCGGTGGAACAAATGGTCTCGGCGGAACGAATCCAGCCCCGAGCTGGTGGAACAAATGGTCTCGACGGAATGAATCCAGCCCCGAGCCGGTGGAACAAATGGTCTCGGCGGAACGAATCCAGCCCCGAGCTGGTGGAACAAATGGTCTCGACGGAATGAATCCAGCCTCGAGCCAGTGGAACAAATAGCCTCAGTGGAACGAATCTAGCCCCGAGTTGGTAGAACAGATAGCCTCGACGTAAAGAATCCAGACTCGAGTTGGTGGAACAAATAGCCTCGGCGGAACGAATCCAACCCCGAGCTGGAGGAACAGATAGCCTCAGCGGAACGAATCCAGTCCCGAGTTGGTGGAATAAATGAGACTTAATCGTGTGGGAAAAAACTTCAACCTCCGAGGCTCCGTAAATCCCAGCGCAGACGTCCCTTTGCTAGGTATTAGCAAAAAAAAATGGAAATAGGACAAGGTTAGTACATCAGAGGTGACTTAGCACATACTCTACACAGACTCGAAAAGATAACAACTCGGGTACCTCGAGGCAGCGTCCTGCCTGGTGCCCCCCAAAATAATAATTCTGAACCTTACAATTCGGTGTCCCGGCTAGCCGGGCTACAGATCGGTAAGCGGCCAAAGCCATGGGGGCAGAAACCTCCCCATTCTGGGCAGATCTGGAGTCTGCAAATGCTATGGGGGCAAAAACCTCCCCATGCTATGCTTCTCCTGATCCGAGGCGATTAGGCAGATAACTCACGTGGGAAGAAACCTCCCCGTGTTCTCCATCCCAAAGGTTTCAAGAGTCACGAAGGCATTTGGGTCTTCCCTGCTCTGTGCACCTGGTGTTTCTCAACGGGACTCACCAGCCAACTCGCAGGGGCAGAAACCTCCCTGGGTCCAATTTACCCGAGGTCACAAGGGTTATGGAGGCCAATCGACCGTCCCCATACCATGTGCCTGGTGGTTCT